>VZSZ01011850.1:25630-63118 GCA_013398815.1 Ibidorhyncha struthersii | reverse complement strand
AATACTGGCTCTTGTTCTATTGCTTAAAGACACTACATAAAACAATCTTCTTGTAATGAAGACTAACAATCATTCTGTAAGCATCTTTCTGTATCTGTATCTTTGTAAAAAACAGAATAAGGTGGTGAACTTACATGCTAAGAGAGTATAAAAGTGACCCTGTACTGCCGAAAGAGACGAAACTGTCCAGTGAGCTGCTGCAAATCTTGTTAATGATGTAAGGCAGTCATCCTTTAAAAACAAAGGAAAAGAGACACTGCCACAGTTAAAGTTCCTCAATATGAAAAGGTCTTTTGACCTACAGCATTCTTTTCAGGCCGCTCAGCTGCAGTTTATGGGGGCGGTTTTAGTGTCTAAATATATGACAAAGATACTTACGTTTATGCAAATATAGAAGTTCCCTTCAGTATTCTTATTTTGACTGTTACCATGAGAAACCCTGGCCTTACTAAACTATGCATTTATAGAAAAAGAAGGTAATAGTTTTGCTAGATTTGATTTTTACATAGATTAATAATCAGATACTGATTGGCTAAGCAGTGGGAGCCAACAAATAAAACTGTTAAATAACCGTAAATTAAAATTTAGATATTCTGCACTGAAGAAGCATAATTCCCTCTTTTTCCACTGATTCAGAGAGGAATTGCTACTTGATCCTTACCTGTCGACAAGGTAAATGACCAAATAATGGTTTATCTTCATCAGCTAAAATTCGTTCTGGAAAGAAAACAAACCCCCAAAGTATTTCAGTGCCGTGAATTTAACTAAATCCTGAAATTCACGTATAAAGGAGCAAAATGTATACATTAGTACCTATAGTCTGTATTGTGTAAGCACAGCTTCCCCAGCACATTATAGGTACACGCGGATCTTCTTCATTTGGATGAACCTTCAAGCCTACTTTGTATGTTGCTGTACCAAAAGTTGTCAACATCTCTTTTATGCTCTCAGAGTAAGGATTCCTGAAACAAAGAAAACAATATTACTAATTCACTTTTTCTCCCCTGGCAGCACAGTACTTTTAACGATGAGCATTCACCCTACAGCTGAACACCTGGATTTTTAAAATTCAAGTGAGAACTCCAGTATCTTTCTTTGGATCTGGTATTCTGCAACCTCTTTTCTGTGACAGATACACTCCCAATTATTTTTTGATTCGAACAAATCTCATTTTTTAGCATTAAGAATGCCCAGTCTTCAAACATAATACAGTTAAGACCAAATTAAAAGAACTGTGTGTGACTCAGATAAAACTGTCATCAGCTGGGATTTGCATTTTTGCGTGCAGTTGGCAGATAAATGTCTGTACCATGTAATGAATTTCATTACTTTCTCCTCAAGTGAAGAAGGGGTAGTCTCAAGTACAAAGACAACATAGTACCTGAAATTACATATTAACATACACTGCATTCCATAGTCTTTCCTGATGTTTTACTTGTAGTGCTGACCTATAATGAGGAGTCCTTCATCCAGTTACAAGTGACAGGGAAAGAAAGCTTAACCCTGATGTTAAAATTTATACAACAGCAGCATCGTTTCTGCACATCCATGCATCACATCCAACTCCAATATTCTACTGCATTATCTACTACTTGTGGGTTGGACTTCAATACCATCATAATGATAGGATCAACTTTTCCAATTAAGGCAAAATTCATATTTTTGCCTTAATTAGTGAGATCTAGCACAGAAGTCACATTCTATTTTCATGTTACCATTTCATGATGAAGTTTTAATGATTAAGATGTAAATACATACTTCGGTTTGAAATCTGGTTTAAATCCTTCAGGTAAATGCAGTTGATCCATTTTTTCTGAATTACCAGAATTGCCTGTACAAACAATAAGTAATAAAACACCAATTATTCACCTATACATAATTTTTACATTATAAAAAGGTGCAGGAGCACACCACCAGAAACTGAAATTCTGCGCTACTCTTGCCACTTTTTCCACCACCTCGAGTCCACTGTGGCAGAACTGTAACACCCGGTCTTTTTCATGAACTGGGGTTGTTTAGCCTGGAAAAAAGGAGTCTGAGAGGAGACCTTATTGTTCTCTACAACTACCTGAAAGGAGGCTGCAACAAGGTGGGTGTCAGTCTGTTTCCCCAAGTAACAAGTGATAGGACAAGAGGAAACATCCTCAAGCTGTGCCAGGGGAAATTTAGATTGGATATTAGGAAAAATTTCTTTACTGAAAGGGTTAGCAAACACTGGATCAGGCTGCCCAGGGAATTGGTTGAGTCACCATCTCTGAAGGTCTACTTAAAAGGCACATAGACATGGCGCTTAGGGACATGGTTAGTGGTGGACTCGGTAGTGTTAGGTTAATGGTTTGACTCGATGATTTAAGGGTCTTTTCCAATCTAAACAATTCTATGATTTTCACATACAAATATGCACATTTCTTCAGACTTACTTGCGCAGTCTTCATCTCGGAGTAAATGCAGTGCTTTTATTTGCTGGGATATTGTTTTGATCCACTGAGCTAGGTTTCGTTGGCCTGAAAAGTCTAACCTGTCCAAAAATATATGAACAGAACACACATTAGTTAGGAACAAACTATATACAGAATTAGTAGTTCATAGGCAGTCCATGTTCTTCTGTTTCTCAACAGGCTCTTTCTCTGTTGCCCACATATTTCTCCACCTTCAGTTCTTTTTCTGCAGGTCCTACACTTTACTGTCCTTTCATACTCTAAATTCCATACTATACAATAACCAAGGAATGTACATAAACCAAAATAAGCAGGCAGGCAATCCATTTGACATTATCAAAACAGAAGATAATAAACATTTTGAAAGGGGTTTTGGAGGTGTGGCTTGTTTGGGATTTTGTTTTTTTACATTTATTGAGGCGATTTATAAAGCAAACAGACCTGTTAAACAAAACTCTTGGTGGAGGAAGCAGAGGAATAACGGTGTTGCTTAAGCATTCACAAAGAGGGCAAAGGAATTCACCATTTTCTACATCATAACTTGTGTGTACTCGTAATCTTTGTTGTCTTCGTTGCTCTTTTGCTTGGACAGCATCAAAATACCTTCATAAAAGACCAAGATATTAGTGGAAAATTATTAAAACATTACTTTAATGTATAAGTTAATGAATTCTCATGAAGACACTGTTTTGCCTTTTCCCAAATATACATAAGAGAATTATCTGAAGCAAAAAGCTCTACCCTCTGACTAATAAAGCATTACTAACTGCAGGCTATCCCCAGTTTTTGGCAGCTAAAATTCCGCAAAGTGCTGAAGTTCATTAGGCTGCTAAAATCAGATTTAAGTCTGAACTTTAGCAATTCCTATTTAGGAAAAAAAGTGTGAGGGTGAGAAGTAGAGAGAATGTTGAAGGATTTAAAAAAATAAAATTCTAAAGATTTACATAAAATTTTAAGGGAGGTGCCACGAGCATTATCCATGTGCATATTCCATTACAGGCCACAACAGAGAAGCAATGGGAAAAACCAGTGGCTGATCTCCGAATCCTGTATGAAAAAGGAACTGAATTCACTGCTTGGCTAAATGTAACTGCTATTCCAGAAACCCCTGGAATGGTTTAGAGCATGCCCAACGATGACCCAAAAATGGTCTGAATACAGGCATCTAAGGACATTTCCAGGAGTTAATGGCAACCACACAGGACTGTACATGAGCTACACAAGAAGACGAAGAACACAGCAGTGAGCAGTGATATTGAAGACCACAAGTGAAACCTGCACTAGGATCACCACACAGTTACAGCCACAGAATCTCTGAGAGCTCCCAACACTCTTCACATACACGGCAGAATTTGTAACCAGCCACCTCAGGAACTATGCCAAGGACCAAAGAAGGCCCTAATCGAAGTTAGAGGCTTGAATGTTTTGCATTTGTCACATGGCAGTGGCACCATATAGCACTAAGCACATTTATCCCCCTTCAAAAAATCAAACAATAAAAATAGCTGAAAAAGGTTTTCTAAAAAAAAAAAAAAACCAAACCCTAAACTAAGAACAAAGGATAAAACTGACTTCATGTTGAAGATTAACTTGAAATAGGGTGCAGATGTTTCCACTTCAAATTAAATATGATGTTAAGAGTGCACAGGATGCACTGCTATTTAGGAGGTCAGTAAAGAGCACAAGAAGCAACAGGAACATGTCTTACTGAACGGCAAAAAAAAAAAACCAAAAATCTGAGCTTCAGTGTTCAGATGTGCACCGCAAGGGATTACGCATACCAATAAAAAAATCAAAGGGAATGAAAGCTGCGATGTGTGGCTTTAGATTCTTCTTTACTGAGATCACAGATAGCAAATGAAAATTACTTTGAACATGTTTACAGTATTTATTATAATGATTTCTACTTTTTCCCCCCAACAGAAAGCTGTTTTAATCACTTCATGACATTCCTTTTTAAATTTACCACACAGTAGTAGTTTTGCCATTAAAATTAGTGCCATTAGGCAAACTGATGGCATGACATGCTATTCAGATGAAAAACTTAAATGTAGCTTTTTACCTTTGCCAACAATGAGCATGCATAATATGTCCACAGCTACCTGTGTGTGTTCCACATGACAGATCTGGGTGCATGAATAATGGGTCATACTTTTCTGGATTTGAAATAAAACAAAACAACTTTGAAATAAACAATTATCAGAAGACTTAACTGCAGATAAACATTACCACATTTGTGTTATTATTAAACTTTATCACTAGTCATTTGATGAAGCATTAAAAATATTATTAATCCACAACCACTTAAACTGTTTAGATCATTTACAACTATCATGTCTTTTTTTTTTTTTTTGAGCGTATGTACTGTACTTAGACTTCAAACCAAGCTTTTGGAGGTGCTGGGTCCTAGTAAAAGTCCCCAAGATCTACCTGCAGTTTTGGTGGTTCAATATCATTAAACGATGAGTCTAAGAACATTAATCTTCATAGCGAGAGTGCAAAATGATTCAGTGCAGAAATTTGCTAGGTGTTTACATATACAGAATCCAGAGAAACCTTTGTAACAATGCCATTGATCACTGATCTACTTCACAAGAAGCATTTCAGATTGTGTAACTGAGAGGAAGGAAATGCATATCTTGTGCTTTTACAGCACTGCATCAACAGCTCCTCTCCCTCTAATGTTACAGGCGTACTTTAAAAACAAACACTTCTGATTTGAAAGGGTTTTTTTAATAGTTAGAAGGAATTTGTCATAAATGGCTGGCAGAACATTTAGATAATGCTTTGCAGTGGTTTTACATTATTTAGAACATGCGTTTCTATCTCACTAAAAAAAAAATGGGCATTTTGCCACTGATTACAATGATGTCATTCACAATTATACAGTTAACTTATGAAGGTAATGCTATGGTCTCTATGGTCTGGTTGTTAAAGTGACTCCAACATTCATTAGTATTGAAGACAACTATGAACACCACTTACCAGGGTCTGGAATAATTTTGTTCCTATTTTTAGACAACACAGTTGATCGTTGAATAAATGCTGCCAAGACCATAGCCCTGCTGTCCACTTTAACTTCTTGTTCCTCCTGACACAATATACACATAACAACCTGTCTGTGTTCAGCTACTCTAGTTTGCTCTGGTCCCAAGGCTGTGAGCTTTGCATCTGAAATTACAGGGCTAGAATATTCAAAGAATACTAGTGAGCAAATTATTTGAAAAACGTTACAAATCAGATCATCATTTAAATGTGATTAATGAGTTTTTCAGCTTTATGATAAACGCTCTCTGACAAAAATAGTTTTGGCATTTATACAATTCCTGTGTCCCCAGAAATAGAACATACTTCCCAGAAAAAAAAAAAAATCATGCCCTCCCAATATTACCCACTCCAGTTTAACACAGAAACTACATCTGCAACCCTCCATCATCATCATCCCTTAAGCGCATGACAAATTCTGAAAACACTCTCCACTTCCCCACAAAATCATTAGCGTGCTCCAAGTCATATTTCCAGCTACAAGTAGATTTTTTCAGACCCTCAGACATATAATCAGTTATTTCCAAATTACCATGTTTAATAGCATAGTCTCCTCAGTATTATTAAAAGTTTATTGGATGATTTTATATAAAAAATTATTTGCCTGTTTATGTTGAGCACTATGAGGATGGGATGAGGGAGAAATCGATATTTACCCCACCATCTTGACAAAAAGAGGAAAGCATTCTATTTACTGCTGGTTTTTTGGTCTCAAAAAAGCCTCGTGAATAGTTTTCCATCAAGACTAAAAAAAGCACTTTACGCAGTAACAATAGGACAATCTGATGTAAAAGTTAAAGGAAAAAATGTAAATGAGGTTCCTTTACCTATTTTCATGTCCTCCGGAGGTTGAAGTATCTAGCTCTTCCAAAGTTTGCTGAAAGAGTTCTTTGTTTTCATTAATGAAGTGCCGTTGCATCTCAGACATCTGGGCCATGATCTTTTCCCTGCGCAGTCTGGCAATCTCAGCTTTTCGCTTCCTTTCTGCTTTGTCTTTATCACGCGAACTCTGAAATTGTATTGTTCACTCAGTCATTTTTAAAGTCTTGTTGCAACAGACAATTTATTTTAGCTACTGCTAAAATAAGTACTCTAGTGCTGCTCTTCCTCCACACTATCCATATTCCTACATATACTATAGTGCTCCAAGGTTTTGTTTAGTATTTAGAATATCATGTCGAGATAAATGAATCTGCAGAGCTTATCTGGAATGACTTGCATGGTAAAATGCATAGATACCATTTCTTTTAACAACTTTCCAAGGAGTGTGAAATTATGGGAAGAGCAGAATCCTTAAATACCGTTATCAGTACTACAAACAGTTCTAAGCAGTAAACTTGCCAAAGATTTGGAGACTACAATATATAAAGCAAAGAAAAATAGTCCAAGGACTCTCCCAATAGGTCTTTCAAACAAATGGGTTTGATCTATAAGCTGTGAGACAGAATTTCAGAAATCGCTGACATTTCCCATCTTTGATTTAGAGCTGCAATTAGAAACACAGTCCTTTGCCAGTCACAAGCCAGACCTGTTCTAGATCAGCTAACTGTTACAGCTTGCTTTTACCTCCTCCATAATATTTCCTTCCGTCTCGGCCACAGGACTTGTAGAAGAGCTTTCTCTTAGTTTCTTAATAGTATTAAAAGTCTGTAAGGAAAAACAAAACCAAAACCCAACATAACTTAATTTGTTTGTGACACGTGAATATAACTGTGTATACTATAATGCTGGCCAGATAACGCGCAGCGTTGGATTCCAGAAGAAGAAAAAAGTATATACAACAAATCACCATGGGAAATAAGGAAATCATCACATTTAATTACAAAAGTTTCAAAAATCATCTTTCCATGATTTTCAGCAATTATATAAAATATATTTACCTTCAATATCCATCTGATCATGTCCTTGTGCACTTCCAGATGAGGTGCATTTTGCAATGTTTCTAGCATAGCTAGTATACTAGGGGAATTACTGGGTGCTTCTCCTGGTTCTGAGAAAAAATATGACGATAACTTATTATACTGTTACCTGACAAACCAATCATTCACTAACACTGAAAACAGGAAAAAAACAAAAACCAACACTTGCATATGTTCAGCAGCTGAAGAATTCCTTCAACAAACAGGCATAAAATGCAACTTTCATTCCCCCCTCAAATATATTTTCATAAATACCCTCTAAATCCCATAAAGTGAGAGGAAATAGTCTTAAAAGCCTTGCTCACAGACTATATTTTCTTACAAGACAAATGCACTGTATGTGGTCCCTGGCTGTTTTCATCTTGGGAGCTGCCATGTAGAACTCCCAATACTTTATTTTCCACCTATTTTAAATGGAAAAGTCTTAGCAACTTTCACTTCTTAGCATAACTAGATGCACTAGTCAAACGATACAAAGGAGAGTCAAGATTAAAAGACCACTTAAGAAAGCAGCTACAGTTTTTGCAGCTGTAGTATCTGATCACGTACAGTAATCTTTGTAAAGACACTACTTAAAGATATTAAGAATCAGATTTACTGGGAATTATTCAACTTCAGGATTTCTCCTCTAGAAAAGGCCTTTAGTATTGCTGCTATCACAGAATCTACACATACGTAAAGCACATGTGTAGTCAACTTGGTAAAATTTTGATGGATAAACATACATACTCTTCTGGTAAATACTGTTTCAGAAGAATAAAATACGAGATACTGGCATTTCCAGTTATTTAGAATTTGCTATACATTTGAAAAGAAAGGCATACTTGATATTTTCTGAGTGAAGGTAAATGTTACAACATTCTCCTCACTGAGATTCTCCAGATGTTGTTTTTCTTCTTGTAGTGCCATTCCAAGCAAATGCAAAACCTAAGTAAAAATTATAAATTTTAGTTCTTTTCTTAAATAATTCATATAATCTCTTCATATAGTTTGGGTAATTCATTAAGAGACAAGGAAGTCAATACAATAAAATTGTAAAATAAGAATATACTTGAAGTTATTTCTATAAACATAATTTTAAAGCTACAGTACACAGGAGTAACAGCAATCGTTACTGTTTGTTAATGTTAACTTTTAGGTCAGTAAAGAGCTGTAATTTTGAACTTAAAAATGGAAATCATCCTATCTGAACTAAAAAAGCCTGAATAGCATTTTAAAACTGAAATACTTAAATCTTGGTGGTGAACTCTGTCATGCAGAATCAACCACTTTTGCCACCTCATACAGGTTGCAGGACGGTCTAGACAAAAAGCATTACTGAATGCCTGGAATCAACACTGAAACCCATGTAAGGAAAGGATAATCACTCGAAAATCTGTAGCAGAACTGTAACGCAACAGTCTATCTACAGAAAAAGTGGTAAAACCTGATTTAAGTCTTGAATTTTTTTTACTTTGTTTTAATAAGTAACAGTCATTTTTTTCCCAGTCTTTCACATCTAACAACGGCTCATCACAAGCCACCTCTTCCAGACATCTCATATTAACCTTTACATGGTGCTTCCAAGATGACAGCGGTTGACTTACAAAAGACACACTCCAACTGCATGGCACCAGTGACTACAAAGTACCATGAGTTTCTGAGCAAGTTATAGGTCCCTAACGAACCGCACATTTTGGAGAATACCACAGAGGTACTCAAATGGCTGAGCATGTTTTAGCTCAGTTTCAAAAAAATAAAAATAAAAATCTTAATCTATTCAAACAGTTATTCCAAATCCTAGCATTCTCACATTACCTAAATGTAACTACGTTCTTCATTTTTTTTTGTGAATTATAAGAATGATATATTGTTCCATTTTCAACTTTTTGTGTTATACAGAATTGCTTACGTTAATTTAAACTTGGCTATAAAAGGTAGCAGACACCCAAGAAGACTGAATGTAAAAAAATTAATACTTAGTTTTAAAGCTGAGTTTTCACTGAAAAATGTTATTTAAAAATCCATCAATATTTTTGAAAAGTTTGGGTTTGGACACTAAACCAACAACCCTGACCAATATGAACAGCCCTTTGATGGCAGTTCACCACTTATCTCTGCACACCCCAGAAAATAGACAATAAAATCTACAGTAACCCCCCAGGTTTCTAAAGATCATTATAAATAGTGAGGAAAAAAAAGTTGAGTTTCACAAAGTTGATACATTTTCAAATTGAAAATTTCTGTACTTTTATTATTTTCTAAAGTGATTTAGCCTAAACTGAAAATAAGCAAAGGAACGTCAAGAAAAAGTCAGCGTGCTTTACTTAACCAGATAAACTGCTTCTCTACCACAATAAACACTATTTCAACTGATTCAAACAGAACTCTTCCCTCTGGCTGGAGTGCATCCCATTAGAAATTTACCACTGTCTTCCATTCACTTCTAAAAATAAATTGCATCCGGGGCAGTGGGGTTTCCCTAGTCTTCTGTATCAGAAAACACCACTTATTTCTCATTCAAAGTATTCTGGATATGTTAGATACCAAGTAAACAACCCAAATCTACAAAGCCATGTTAAAATTCTAAACTACGTATTACTTCCTCTAGCATAAGGATAATTTTAAATAAGGGAACATACCCTTTGCAGCATGGACTCTGACCAGGCATAGCCATTGTGTTCTACTGCCCACTGCAGTATAGTTCCCATAATGCAGAGCATGACATCAGATTGCAGAATATTAACCAGACTTGCGAAAAGCGGGCAGAAAGGAGGAAGAGCTGGTGGTGGAAGTGCTGAAAGGGAAATTTGTGTTTAACATTTCAGCATCTCTAAAATTTGCAACACCCACATAAATCTGACTTAATAGCTTAATCCAAGACAGTATACAGTTGCTTGATGAACAGTATCACAGGTAACAGGCTGTAACATTCAACATGGCTTTCACATAACAGAAAAGCCAAAGGAATAAGCCATTCAGAAGGCTAGTTCCACAAAGGATCAGATTCCTGGCTATAACCGGGGAGACATAAGGGAAACTGCTACATTTTCAACCCATTTCTGGCTAACCCAAGAATAGGATATTAGTCTAACTGTCAGGGCGATACACAGTTTGATAGGCGCTTCCTTCTTCTCCCATCTTCTCTCAAAGAGAAATACCTGTATCTTCTCTGTTCTGTCTTTTCAGCTTTCTTTGTGCTTCCTCTGCCTGAAATAGAAGAATGATGCCAATATTACTCAAAACCTGTACAAATATAAAACTAATAAAAGAGCATTCACACTTTATTACATTGTTACTGGTTTTCCCCTTTTCCCTAGACTTAAATAAAACAAGAAAGCTTCCGTGTCTTTTCAGTTTGTCTTACATTCTACTTGTAAACCAGGGCATGCATCTTCAACATTAATCTTTCATCTTGAGCCAGCCTGGATTCTTTTTCTAACATAAAATTGTAAGACAAGTCTGAGTTAAAATGGTATTTTCCATAAAGGTAAGCAAAAAAACAGATTGTTAAATACTTTCAGTAAAATAGGACATAAGAGAACAAGCTCCTAAAGGGCCTCAGATTTCAGCAGCCTTGTATAGGGTATAGGATCCAGTGGCACAAAAATCACTGCAAAATCTTGGGCAAATTTTTCAACATTCTCAAATAAGTTAACTTTTAAAAGTTAACTTTTAACCAGCTGATAATACTTCTTCACAGAATTAAGCTTTGGAAAAAAGTAAACCAAAAACCACACAAAATAAAACCCAGAAAGTTAAATTACTAGATACCTTTGATTGCTCTGCCCTTGAAAAGTGATAGAAATATAGATTGAAGTTCTTGGCACATTCTGGTTTTAATTCATACAGCCCTCTTCCTGTTAATCCAGGTTTCCTACAAAAAAAAAATCCCTTATGTTTCTTAGTTATTAACATCTGGGCATAAATGGTTAACTAGAACAGCTAAAAACTACTGCTCAATAGGGATTCTAGAAATCAAATAAGTAACAGTATTAGAATAATGCACATGAGTAAAGCTATGGGAAAACACCATGACCCAGCCCCCTTTCTTCTATTCTCTCATTTTCACTAATTTAGGTAATCCATTTTTTAAGTTGAAACATTAAAATAAAGGGAAACATACTTGAAACATGCCACTTCTTCAATCACACTTTCCATTCCTGTCTCTCTGTTCTCCTACATTGAGTGAAAAGGAAAGACAGCGTGTTACTGTAGTTCTTGGATTAAACACAGTCAAATATCATACAACTAGATAAGCATGCAAAATGAATGTAGTACAAAGCCATTTTACTGGCACTGAAGAGAACACTAAAGCACGTAACATGAAAATACATTCAGGAATACCGTTTCTGCAAAAAGTATTTTTAAAAAATCATGCCATTTTAAGTGTTTAATTTTTAATGTTTTTCCCTGTCCTAATAAACTTGGATATAACAGTAACAGAAGAAAATTCTTAAGTTGGCTTACTCAATATACCTTAGGAATTCACAGTCAATTTCTGGTTTCTAGGCCTTTAAAATGAAATAAATATAGGAAAGCTAAAAAGACAAGTCACTGAAAAACAGTGAAACAACCACAAAAGGCAGCAGGAGAAATCAGCTCAAATATGTAACAGTATTTCACACACAAATTACCTTTTAATATTCCCACCCCCTTCCTGCAATACACATTCACAGCAGTTAACAGGCCAGGGAAAAAGTATTTAAGACTGGCAATACAATTTAGAATCTAGCTTAAATCCTCGTTTGCTCTTTCATCCAATCTTAAATTATTTTTTAAAAAATCCTGATGCTACCCTAAAATTTGGCTTTTCAAATTGTTTAAAACATTTAGAAAAATGAAAAATATTTCAGAATTTATCATTGAAAGTACTACCAGTATAGTAAAAGATTAACTTCTGAATTTTGACTGCTTTCGGAAACCATGTTTAAAAGATTATTTCAAAAATATTCTAAAAAAAAAAAAAAAAAAAACCACACACACAAAAAAAAGGCAGCTTTGCTATCCTACAAAACCACTCATACCAGAATTCAGGTAAATGCTTCTGTCCATGCAAAAGAAGCATCCACGTTACACGAGTTGTTATACTGTGTCTGATTCCATGTCTCTCCAATTACTGCTAGGCTTTATAAAATATAACAGTTTATATTTCTGGATAGCTCCAACAACCCACTTCCATATGTCTATTCAGCATTTACAAGCAGACTGCAGAAACTGCTGGCCAGATGGCCTGATAAGAAACAGTATTAAAAAGAGAAGAGCTGAAGAAGCTCTCAGGCTCCTGCCTCTTTCACATGTTATTTCTTCTGTAGCTCTTTCATACCTTCTCCATGGCAACTATCAATCTGTCACTTCTTCCAATCTGACACTGCTTCCATTCCACCCATTCCACATTAAGTGGAACAAACTTGTGTAAGAAAAAATTTCAGCAATCAGCTTTATACAGTTGAAGTTGCTTTTCCTCTCTCACCCCCAAGTTACTTACATCTTCAGGTAATGCCTTTACCAGTTCACTGTGAGCCATTGGCCTGATGCTCAGCTGATGGATGATCTCTCGTTTGATTTCATCTGTTGCATTTACCTGTCCTATTCCAGGACTGAATCTTTCACCTGTAAAAACAAAATATAACTTTTTATTTAAGGATTTCAAACATTTATTTCTCTTCTTTTGCAACTGGAGTTCCAAACCATTAAAGAGATTAAATTTTAAAAATTAATTAAATGCATTCTGAACTTACCAACAATCATTATAATGAGGTATAGCATCTCTTCTATAAGAGTGTTATTTTGTTGAACAACATCCTGAATTAAAATAAACAGACAAAAAAAAAAAGAATTTACATTTTTCAACTAAGGGTAAAAATTATTCCATATGCTGAAAATATTTTTTCAGTGCTTCAAAGCATTGCCTGCCTTCACCCTTAGCACTCCCAAATTAAGCTACACTGAAATGAAATCATAACTGCCTTAGACTTCTTAAATAATGCAAAAATCATGCCTCAGTTTGACATTTACCAGTTTGACAGGAAAAAAAATATTTATGCATATTTAGAACTGGTCAAACAAAATTAAAATACAATAGGTTTTGCTTTTTTATCAAGAAACTGCACAGTCTCACTACAACAGCATCTGATACACTTTTGAAAACAAAATTGCAGATTTTTTATTGCAGTAGTACATAAAATACCTTGTTAGTATTTTCTGTGCTAAATCTTTTGCCATAGTCTGGAGTACTAAATATCTGATAAAGTTCAAAGCGACTCAGCATTATCATCAAGAAGTGATTTGGATCCATCATAGACACACCTGTCTGTTAAAGAAAAAAATTTATTATAAACAGAAAACAGATTGGGTTTTATTATAGCATGTTTGTATATTTATATACAATGTTCACAGTATATTCTTTATGAAATTCATTCCCCTCTCTATCCTGAGCATGAAGATTTAAGTAATTAAGTTTACTCTCTTAGGTCTCCAATAACACAAGTGACAGTACGTTTGACAAGTAGGATCCTATGCTTTATCAATAATTTCTGATGTCCTTTTAAGTGTAAAATATTCAGAGTTACTCCTTCTATCTCAACTACTCTAAATACAATTCAATTAAAAACTTTTGGTTGGTTGGTTTTGTCTCTACAATCCTGTTCCTGCTGGCTCAACTTTTAGAAGTCATATTATCACTTAGTATACAGCACAAAGATTTTTAAATATGAATTCCAATCTCAAAACAAAGGCTGAAGACTTTAGCAAGACTTCCCACACCTTCCTGGAAAGAAGAATACTAATGTTTCAATGTAGACACAAACATTTACTTCCATTTCTGAAGACTACTAACCAACACTTTTTCTATTTATTAAACAATGTATCTAAGTTAGCCAATTACAAATATTTGTCCTTAGTTTACTATTGCTAATGGCACCATCTTTAAGACAGAATGATTTCAAACAAAACTGAAGGATAGCTATCCAGACGGGCAGCTGCAGGTGATCATTAAAAATCAGGGGTAGATCCAAGCCTCAGGGAAGTATGTCTGAAAGCTGAAGTAACTCAGGATGTACACATCATGTTGGGTATTGCAAACTCTAGGTAAGACTTGAGGGACTTCCTGAGAAAAGATTTTGCCATCTAGGTGAACTGCACACCCCAAGCTGCAAAATTTAGCTTTTGTCACTCTCAGTGTGGAAGTAATGAATCAGACCTCTCAGCGTCAGACTAAGTAGACTGCCAGATTTGTAAAATCTCTTCTTCACAAACTACTATATGGGGTTTCACTTTCTATCCAGCATTTTAGATGCCAACTTTGAAGGGAGGGAGAAGAAAAAACACATAGATTGAGTACATTACTGAAGACCTGCAGACTCACACAACTGCCAGTATGGCATGATCCATTAGCCAAAATACTACATTCTTGAAGATGTAGCATAACATGTGTTACATAGAAAATTCTGCGCTTTCTACAGTATATTTAAAAAACAAGGATTACAACAACAGTATTTCCTTTACAAATTATCCCATAAAGACACAGATACAACAAAAAAAAATAGAACTGCTTCCACAAAAACTGACTTTCTTCCTTGTCATTTAAAGGTTCTGATGGAACTAAAAACAAAAGCACACATATCCTGAAAATGCTTGATAAAAATGCAAACTGATACATGTGGTTACCTGAAGCATTACTATATCCTTGTCAAACATCTCCCTCCTGCACTTCACATTATGATAGTAATAAATCTGAAACAAAAAAGCCAAACCACAATAATTAACAAACATCGTATTTAATCTAAACTTATCTTCATTCAGGAAAAATAAACTTTGTTACACAGTATTAGTAAACAAAAAAAGAAACTGTGATTGGAAAAAATACATACACATTTGTATGCAAAAAGCATTTTTATATAGCACAAACCAGCATAGTTGCTGGCTGGATTGTATTGATCTAAGGTCTAGATAAACATAGAAGGAAAAATCTTGTGGACCTCTCTGCCCTGCATTTTAATATATCTACTTGTTTAATAACTAACTGTTTGAAATTTACAGGACAGAGAGCCCTTGCAGTTGGAGAAATGTTCTTCCTTCACTCCATGAATTACTTTTAATTATTTGAGATACAATTTTTCAGGAATTGCCAGTTTCAGCAAAATGTTAATATTGTGATAGAACCATACTTATCTAAACCATCCTGGGAGTAAACTCAACAGTACCGCACCAAGCAGTAGCAACACTGCAATCACTGCATGGCACTGAAATGTGGGAAAGCTTGACTCTACCACAATTAAGGAAAATTCAAGAGGGCTGTCAAGTTTCTACCTGGGACTGGGAACAACTTTCAGCATGCTAAACTCTCCTCTAGAGACACACCATTTCTCACCAGAATTACATTGAAGAGAGCTAGGCATGCCTTCCCTCTCTTCCCCACACCAGTAGTCCACACATAGATGCCCATTCTAATCTTCTGGGAAAATATCCAAAAGACGCTGGCTGAACATGAGCTCTTCATAGCCAAAGGAAAGAGAACGGACTTCCAGACTGTGGGAGCCATATTACCTAAACCAAACCAGGCTCTTAACTTCAAGATGCTGACAACCAGGGGAAAGCAACACAGACTTATTTCTCTATCAAAAGCTACGCTGAAATTTCAGATTTGATGTGCGCCTACAGTAATATGGGCACTGCTATAATTGTACATAACTAGAGCTCCTTTTGCTTTAATAATGACAAGGAAGAACATCAACTTATAAAGATCCTTTAAGTTAAGAAGTGTCAGAACATAATATGTTTGAGCAGCATAATTCAGCCTCCTAGCACACATGCATTGCAATTATCTAGTGAAGATGGGGGCTTGTGGGAGGGAAAGAAGTTTCTTGCAAATAAATCAAGTTAGCACCTCACAGAACTAAATCCTATTTCTGTTGTAATCTATGTCTCACTCAGAAAAATCACTTTATCTGATCACCTGACACCACAGTACCCATTTCATAGTTGTTACGCTTGAAACACCTAAGACCTAATTTGTACAAACACAGAGAACGTAAGTTTAGAGATGGACGGAACTAGTCTCCAGAAGTATGACACAAGTATGAGAGACAAAAGCCAAGAAACACTCAGTTCTACGCTGGGTCTACTGCTTCTGTGTCGTCCTTGAACTTCAATTAGTTTATAAACATAAATAGTTATAAAATCTTAATGGTGCATATTTTTATATTTGAGACACTTTTATGTGAAGGTGATGAGTGCATTACCGAAGATGCACATATCTAATTCTCCAGTTCATGCTGCTGTTGGACAGCATACAGTAAAAAGGGCAGGAGTCACTAACTGCGTTATACTAAAACTTCTTTACACATAGAGCACTAAGTTCACTGAGGACTGTAGCAGTCCTGAAACAACCAAGCAACTTCTGACTTAGAAATCAAAGACCTGTTTAAAAGCACAAATATTCAAATGTTGTGTGTTGACATAAATGCCTACCTCGCATTACCTTCCATAAGATTTACATAAGTGAAATTTGAAATCAATACAGAAAGGGGAGGCTTTGAGGTCTGAAGTTATCCTGGGGGAGTGATCAGTAAACAGTGATTCTACAGCTACTACATACTTACCTGATTAACAAGAGAGAACCCATTTCTTCTCCACATCCCTGCATGCACTTGGGCACATAGGACTAAGCATCGTAGCGGATGTTCTATTAACATAGGCGGGCTAAGTTCACTCTGCATTAAGAAAATGCAATATTTTGACATATACAGAGCAAATAAAAGAAAATGGGACTGAAATGAAGGAGGATGGTATTTGCGTTCATTAAAATATTTTGGCAATACCAAAGAAGCAAGTCCAACACATGTATTACAAAAGTCTGATGAGCCTATTCACAATCTATCCAATCGTTGTTGACCAACCTTACATTCTCTTTGCTCCACAGAAGTACTCCACAAGGGCTTTAGTTTATTCTTAAAGACAGCAGGTTTCATATTTTAAAACATCAACATTATCAATTTAATAACATTGTCATTTGCTTTCTTTCATTCAAAGGTTAAATACCCTTCTTTCAAAAGACACTGCGATTTCTTCTCCCAGTTTTGTTTTCTCTTTTTATTTATCTTAATCTTTTTAACTTCCCCTTAAAGAAACATCATGTCAATAAGAACATGCAGGAAGCAAGAAACAGCTAGGGAAGAAAATTAGAACCCAGGCCAAGGAGAAGGAATCAGGTCCTGCCAGGAGTTCCAAAAACAGCTTCTACTACAAAAAGAAGGTAATGCAAGAAGAACAAAATACAAACCTTAAACCTGAGTCTTAAGGTATTTAAGAGAGCAATACTGATTGCTTATGCTCCAGTCATGAATATCTAGATATTAATCTTTTAAGAGGTAATTTTATCTACTAAAGATAGTCTCTCTGAACAGAATCCGTAGCAAAAAACTCCTTTGTTTTATTTAATAATATCCTACACTTACATGACCAACTTCTCATTCAGCATTAATTACATTTAATGAATATGCTACATTTAATTACATACCAGGGGTAGCAGCTCTGGAAACTTATATGCCACTTCCGTTTTACTCAGCAAAACATGCAAGCCTACATAAATACATGAAACAAATACATACATGATATTACACACAATATTTTATATAATTAGAATAGGACAAAAAAGGTCATCTAATTTACTATCGGATCATTTTCTGGACACAGCTACAAGTACGTCTGCAGATTTATCACCCTGGAGCTACACACCTATTTCCTGAAGAAAAAAAGCATACATCTTAGGAGATTTAAAGTTTTCCCTTTCTATATGTATAAAATTTGCAGTACAAGTGAAATTTTGGCCTTTCTTTTGACTCTGTCATGTCCCCTCAGTGACAGCCAAGAGTCCTTGGTCTATTAGGACAAGTTATCAACAACAGATACCTCATCCTTTCTATCAGTCCTTAGAAATTTATAAAACACTTCAGGAACTATAATAAGGGCCCTAAAAAATACAGAAGGTTTTTCTGTTTTGCTTTGTTTTACAGCTACAAGGGGTTTGCTTAAACATTCAAACATTCAAAGCTATTTGACTTTGAGCTGCATAGTCAGCTCAGCTGCTTAGTCAGTCATTCATTACCTGTGAATTTGTTTTTATCATATGACTTTCTGATTCTGTAAACTAAAATTCATCAACCTTTTTTCAACACAACTGTTGAACAAGATAGGCACAATACAAAGAGAAAGACAGATTAATTTTCTGGTGACATATCCGTTTGATAAATCTGTTCTGTAACAGAATGTTGATTAGGCTATTCAATCTGACAGCTAAACATGTTTCAAAACAGTCAACTACAGTCCATATTTTGTTGCGTTTCTTTTGCGTCACTCAAGCGCCAAAAGCAGCAATAACTGCCTACAACACATCCCACTGACAAATCCAGAGGCATAAGACAATCTCCCCCAGGCCTGAAACAGTAACTTCTGCAACGCTTGGGAACATTTAGCCTAGAGGCTATCGAACAGCTAGAAAATGGCCAAAATGCATCCTATTCAGCCTTTAAACAACTGTTGTGTGGTTCCTTACGTACACACAATTACAAATCACATTTATACAACATTTTTCGTTTCCCGAAATATTTTTAAAATAGGTCATACCTGCAAGTAAACGAGAAACTGGGAGATGAATGCTAACTTTTTCCTGAGAAACACAGTATCTGATGGTCTCAACTGAATGTCCACACATACTGAGAACAATAGGCTGCTCTCCATCAGTAAAACCACTATGACACTGCATCAACACAGTCAGGCATTTCTTGTAAGCTTCAATTAACACTTTTTCCTAAAAGAAAGATCACAGTTTACAGAGACTATGAAAAAAAGAGATCTACAAAATAATACAGCCAATATAAACAGTCTGATGGGTTTGGGACTTTTACCTTTATTAACAGTGCTGCAAAATTAAGATAAGGAATCCAACAAAAGGAGCTGAATCAAGGATGGCATAGACTGTAAAACTCATACCGGAACATCCAATTAGAAAAAAAAAAAAAACACTAGTTGGGGTTTTTTTTGTAACTGATGTTATGGGAACTTTCTGAGCAATGATCACGCTAGGCTAGTAAAACCTGCCCATTAACTAACAGTGACAGATTAAAGCCAGCTTGAATGTTCAAATAGTCTACGATCACTTGTTCCACAGCCATATTTTACTATGCTGAAGTTCTGTACTCCTAAAACTTGAAACGCTTATGGAGTAGAAACCTGATTTACAATCAAGGCAGCATTTGGTAGATGCAGGGGCTATTCCTCTATTCCCTCGTCTCTGAAAATACACCTGATAGTGTTGTGATGATCACAACTTTCAGATGTGCGATGGAACGCTCTCTGCAATATTTTATAAAAAGTCTTAACTACATTCTTATGAATTGGTCAGTTCAAGCCATAAAAGATCTGTTTAAATACAGCAAAGATTTGCACCTGCTCAGAGAAGATCTCGGCTTACAGTGCAGTTATGTGTTTAGCTCAATTGTTACACATATTGTTTAGGTGTTTTTCCTCCTCACATACTCACATGGAAAAACAACTCAGAAGAAACTTACATCTAACGCGCACCAGTCCTGCATCATTGAAATAACAAGTGTTAATTTCATCTGCAATGTAAATGCTGCTTCCCATTCTGGTTCCATTTCTATGTGTTGTCCTACTTGACGAGTTATTGGATCCATACCCTAGAAAAAAAAAAAGGAATGACATGTTTCAACAATATACCACTGAAACACAATGACAACATTAGCATAAGTGTGAGACAGTGGTTATCTGTTCTTATAAATATATTGTTCCTACAACAGGAAAAAATAAGCTTGGGACCATGTGAAAAGGAATTATATACATCAAAATGATAACAAGAAAATGAAAAAGAAATTGGAAGAGAAGAATACTGGGATGGGAAAGGTTTTGCATATGAGGTCTATTTATTATGAACACCTGCAGAGATTTCAGTATTACAAGCAGTAGAACAACATTTGCATACATACATTGTCTTACACACACATTTTGGGTTCTGAATGTATTTTCTAGGGATGCGCTACTAAATGCAGTTAAGTACTACCTAAAGACTGGTTACTGCAGTACCTAATCAGCTCTTGAAATAAGAAAAAAAGAAACATGACCTGAGGGTTACAATATATTCACGAGACCATCATAAACAGACTAAGGAAAGCTAAGTACTGAGAAATGCATGCTACTGAAGTACCGGAAAATGGGAGCGATTCTGACTTTACGTTACTGATTATAGAGTCAATTTGCCACTGTAAAAGCTACACTGCTATGAAAATACTCCTCTTAAGGTAAGACAGTATATGAAAAGGCTGGAAAGTAAAAAAAACACAGTGAAGAGGTCTATTTGTATGTCAGGAACTACATATTCCTCAATACAAGGAGCAACTCTGCTGACAATTAATTAGTAACTGGAGCTCTCGCTATGAGGGAAAGTTGGTTAAGATGAACCAGATTTCACTCACACAATTGTGTCTTGTCTACCTGTAAAAAAGCAAAACATGCTCAAAATGACATTTTTCTTTCCAAACTGCTCGTCCTTTTTATTGCCCTCTACAATAAATTAAATTTGAAAAAGTTAGGTGAGATGTTACGTTTCCGGAAAACATGATGACTCCAAGTGTTATACTGCACTGAAGTTACAAAATTGAGAGTATGTTAAATTTCTTCCATTTTTATATCATGATAGCTAACTTCCTGCTTTAATTTGCAAATTTTTCTAATTCACAGATTTACATACCTGCATACATTTGAGTAATTCTAAGAAGGCATCAAAACCCTCTAGGAACTTGTGCCTCAAGTCATCTGACCACTCAGTTGGCTTACTTATCAACACATACCTGGGTACATTAGAAAGATGCAAGTGTTAATTTTATATTTTTTTTCCTCCTCAATCGATCAAATCAGCACATAGTTAATACACTTACTTGAGATCCAAAATAAGGCTCTGAACACGCCTGAATTTGAAAGCCTGAAGAGCAGTGTAACGTTCAAACTGAAACCTGCCTTGGATGTCACGGTGCCTTAAGTGGTCCATAAAAGTTTTGATGATAGTGGTCATGAGATTTTCTTCTGTTATTAGCATTCGAGCCTATGCCAAAGTACATTGAAATTTACTGTAATTAACAGACACAGCTAACGAGTTTCACACTGCACCATGAAGTTTATAAAATACATGAACTTTTATCCAAAAATAGTTACATCAATAATTAACACAAAAGAACATACTGAAAGCCAATCTTCCAAACATTCACAAAGAAAAAAAAGTAATCTAGCCAGAAATTATCATAATCCAGATCTCTTTCTTCAGATCCCTTCTGTACAGAAGTCTGACTGTGGTTAGGCTCCTACTAACCTATATAATTATGACACAAGATATATGTTATTATGTGTCTTATAATTAACTTGTACCTCTATTTAAGCATGTGTTGTCTCATCTCATATAATTTAAGTATGAGCCCTTTAGGGGAGTGACAGCTCTTCTGTTCTCTGTTTACAAACTGTCAAGCCCTGTGGTGAACAGCACATCTTCTGAACTGCTAAGGAACTATGTAGTGCAACTTCCACATGGAAATTACTTGAAACGACTTATGATTCCCCTCAAGGAATCATATATACTGCATATATTCATGTGCTGTAGGAGACAAAGCAACAGGCATCGCAAAATCCGATGAAGATTGTCTTCCACACCCAACCTGACCTAACCCGACACCACAACAGAGTAGGGGGCCCTAGGAAGTTACTGCCATCTCCTATTTAAACTCTTCCAAAACTCCCCCATTTTGTTGGTTCTCCAAGGTAAATGGGATGTCTCTTGCAGTTCTTAGATCTCAAAAGGATTTTATAACATGGCTGGTAGATTCAAGAAGATCGGCCCCTCTGATCTACCTCAACGACACTGTACTTGTTGACTAGAGCTTCTGGGCTCTACAGCTGCTAATGATACTCCAAAATACAGTNATGGGTAACATCTTCCCCCCAAAAAATCACGACCAACACAACCATGCATCCCCCCTCAAACCAAAAAACCTCAGTTACTTGAGAGATCAAACTCTTAAATTACTAAGATCATTTTGAAAACACTACTGGGGGGCAGTGGAGTGGTTTTATATTCTTCAACTTACTAATTCAATTAAGAATGAATGGCTGTAAAAATATAAAAAATAACTATTAATGAATATTGTAGTTTATCATAATTACTTTCATCTCATCAGTCTATTCTACCCTACAGAACAGTAAGAAAAAAATTTACTTTTTTTGCATGCTGTTGAAATAGAAAACATGTAAAAGGGACACTACAATTATTCTCTAAGGAAATGTTTGAAATTCCTTTTTTTTTAAAAAATAAATGTTTTAATATACATATTCCACCACCCCATCTGCCAAACGAAAAAATAATACCATAACCATTTAAATAATACTAGTTGGTTAAGTCTAACTGTAAGTCTAAATATTGGCAACATTCTTATTAACAGCATCAAAATTAAAAGAGGTAGTGCAATATTGCCATTAACCATGGAAACAAAATCCTGCTGTCCTGTTGAATTCCCATGAATAACATCCACCCCTAGGAAACTGAAAAACAACTTTGCTCAATAACATAACTGTCACGCTACTATTGAATTTTAGAGCTCAGTTAAGCTGATTAAATATGGAAAGATTCAGAAGCATTCAGTTTGGGTTGTTTTGTTTTTTTTTTAAAACAATTCTGGCTCTGAAAATCAGACTTCTATCTCCAGTACAGCTCCAAAGTTTTATTTGTCTAGCTCATAATACAAGCAAAGACAGACTTATTTGGAGACTGGAGCAAAAAAAGACACTTCCCAAACCAGCATAAGCTGGTGAAAGACCAGCAGAGTTAGTGAGCTGGGAGAAATAACAGTGCCTGAAGCACTGTAACAAAAATTAACTGGAAACTTGAAAGAAGGCATCGTCCAAGTCTAGAAGTACCAAAGGAAGCAGGGGATATCATGAGACAATTCTTGCTTGCACTTATGTTGACTGGAAAATTAACATAAAGTGGATCATTTAAAAAATTGCACCAGAATGGTAGGCTCTGAAACTGTGATATGCAACCCATAATGTAGATTTCTACAAACAGTAACTGTGGCTCAGTACGATGAGGAATTTAAAGGTGTTGTGTGTTTCTAAATAAAAAAAAATAAGTACCTTTCTAAAAAAAAGTAAAAGAAAAATGTAAAAAGAAAAACCAAAAGTACCCAGCCCACTCTGGGAACTCAGACTCAAACTCTGCAATGCTGAACGCATTAACTTCTAAACCCATAGCAATGTATGTAAAGAGTCTGACCGCTGTGCAGCAGCAGCGCCCTGCATTTCCACAGTTAACGTAAAAGAAATCTGCAGTCTTGATTCAAGAACCTCGAGTGGCTTTTAACAAATAAAGATTTCCTTTTTTGGTCTTTTAGTACTTACAAGAGAAGGCACTGTGAATATCTGTATCGAGAGGTCAGCAATTGAGAACTCTCTGTCGTGGTCATCTTTCATAAAATCACTCTGCAATCGCTCATAGTTCTATTAAGAAGGAGGCAAAAAAAGGCAAGGAGTGCCAACTATCAGTTTTTAAAAGAAAGACAGGCACTACTCACCAGAGTAGGTACAGTGAAGAGTTGGACAGACAGAGCAGCCACCGATACTGCCCGTTCGTGATCATCCTCCATATAATCTCTCTGCAACTGCCGGTAATTCTAAACAACAAGGGGAAATTCACCTCTAATCCACACTGACCTGATTTTTTAATTTAAATGTTTGCTCTGGGAAACTTTAATGCCATGATAAAGGGAAGAGTAGCTCTTATGGATTATTATATAGGTATTTTGTACAAAGAACATGACAACTTAATCTGCTCACACATGAGATCTACTCACTCTCACTTCACAATGAAAGCTAATATTCTGTTTTCTACTCAAAAAAGTTAGTCTTCAGCAGAGTGAGCAGAATTCTGCAGTGCTGATTTAAAGCATTTAAAATACTAGTTACTGCAGAAATACTAATCAGCATAACTCAATTTCAGCACTATTTGAGCAGTGCTGTAACAGCTTACACCTCAACAGTGAGAAGCGATTAGGTCTTAAGTAGTGATAGCCTGCACAGTTGACAGTGAAGACAAAAACATCTAAACTGCTTTAGTTCTGGGCAGCCTAGAAAACCCATTTTCCTCCCAGGAGATGAGATGCTATTATAACTAATATTTAGAAGACAGAAATAAGGTGGTCAGCATTGCGTTTCAACTTTTCACTTCCAAAAAAGAGGAAGAAAATTCTGGACAACAGTTCATTTGAAGCACTGTACGCTAACTAAACTCTCTCATCTAGACAGTTTAAGCGTTTAATGGCTCTTTGTAAGGAAGATACTTACTCTTGCAAAGCGGATCGCGAAGAGTTTCTTGTATTTCAGATCCATAAGTAGACTGCTCATGAATAACTGGTGATACACATTTCTAGCTCCTGTCAAGAAAAATGAATGAAATATTGCATGTCACTATTTTCTATCAACATATTATGGAAACATTTAGAAACGTAAACTTTTACAGAATGAGGTAAGCATGCATGTCAGAGCAGAAGCTGCTTTAAGTCTGTCAAGTGGTAGCAAAGGATGAAGAAGAATACATAAAACAAAATTCTTCAAGTGACATTATTTATTACTCCTGTATAAGATAACACTGAACTGAGGAATAGGAACAAAAACCTTCAAATACAAGGCAAGTCAGGCAAACAAGAACAGAACTCTATTCCTCCTCAGGATAAACAGAGGATTTGGATAGGCCAGGGAAAAAGAGAGCATGGTATTACAAAAAGTCCTAGGAACTGCAATAAATTCTGCTAGTTGTGAACAACTCTGCAAAATGAACAGCACTGCTATCTCTGAATTTCTAGCCTGTGTGAGCAGCACCCTGGAAAATATTATCAATACAAATGAGAATTGACTTTATGTAGCTTGGAAATACATGCACGTATGTACCATTTCTTTCTGTAGGTCACTTTTAAGTCTAAAGCCATTATGCTATTTCCTTAATGTAGAGTAACTATGGAACACATGAAAAAGTAGAGAAATATTGATGTTGAAATAGAAATGAAAAAGTTACTCCTTGCTTACAGGAAAGGCATTATCCTAACAAAACCTGTATTAAAAATGTTGTAATAGTCCACAAAAGCAGTGCCTTTCAGATCATAATATTTTCAAGGGGAAAAAAAAAATTAAAAATCTGAGTGCCGAGAATCCATTCACGCAAGATAAAAGTATTAGAGAAACAAAACCTAAAATAATCACCTTCTCCATACTACATCCACTTTCCACCTTACTTGTTACTTCTTTTATTGCTGCTCCAAAGACAGACCACAAAGAGATGTTACTACTCTCTAGGATATCTGTACCTCAGAACTGAAGAACAAGAGATACTGGGAGCGAAGGCAGCAATTTTCAGATTACTATATTCTTGTTTAAATAAGGAAAGGACATCAGATTGCATCATTCTCTGCATTACTCTTTGTGCTTCTCTTTCTTACACCTGGCCTTACATGCCCTTTCAGGATATCAAATCAGACACAGAATCCACGAGGGAGAAGAAATTAGCTACCTCCACTTCCTCAAAATTACAACTTTCTAGCCAACCCCATTATACCTATCAGGCTTTTAAAATTTTAAGGGCTCTAAAATAATAGAACAGTAGTTTTCACTGAGCGTTCTCAGAACATTTAAGAGAACCTCATGAACACAAACACAAGTCAAAGCAGAAAACCTCAGCCCTACACCTGAAAAAAAAGGCATTTTGGTAGGTATGATATAGATGCTGAGATCCTGCAAAGCAGACAAACCCCAAATCACTCTGTTGTTTACTTAATTTCCCTTAACTATCACTGTCATCCGCACATTCAAGTCACCCTTCATTTCAGACTACTTTGAGAAATTAGATCTAAAACCAAACCCATCTCCAAATGGTCTCCTTATGTTCTTGTCTTCAGTATATTTGGAGTCCATCGTGAATGGATACATTATAACAAATCAGGCAATTCTATCTACAATACATCACTGTAAAAATGATCAAACATTAGCGGATACAGTAAAGGGGAATTTTTTTTTGCATAGCATTCTTTACTATTTTCCAGAAGTTTGAGAAAACTCACCTTTCCACAGTTTAGAATCATACAGCATCAACTTATCCACAAGAGAAGAATTTTCACCATCTGGCCCCTCCTGTAAACCAACCTGACACAATATTCGACGAAGACCATCTTAATGAAGAGAAATTATATGTTAGTTATAGCTTGAACACAAACTTATACATTATTTTGACATACTGGAATTTTCGTAAGACATAGTAGAAGCCATAGGGCCCTCTTTTCCTTTACAACTGAATAACACTGCTCATATTTTGCTGATAGAAACACAAATATTTTCTACTTGCAAGTTTCCCACTAACCCTATGGAACACTAAGAACCTTGTGAAAATTGCCAAACACAATGATTTGTTTCAAAGCTATCGAATAAAAATGTGCTTTCCTAAATGTGCTGCTGGCTTACTAATGCAAGAAATAAATATACAGCAGGCTAATTTTCTAGGTTATATTTTTCCTGTTTAGAGTCCTATCAAAAGGTAAGTATAATTCATACATGAAACAACCCATATACTTATATATGAGTGTTTCTGTTTACACTTACTAGTTGCTATTATTTTAAAGCTTCTCTACATATTTGTTCTAATGGAAAGCAGTAATAATTGTTATTATATGAACATGTAAATTATTATATGTTTGCAGACAAGCCTGCACCTGCAACAGTACACAACACAGACACACTCATATTAACAATGTTCAACCTAGCTTTGCCATGCAGGTAATGCATATTCACTAAAACAACTATATGACTTGCACGCATTAGCCCTTATTTCTGCACACTGCTGAGACATCTCAGCTTCTTAGGTAGAGTTGGCAGTGGCTTACTGCCCTGTATACCATACGATGTGCTGCATGGTGCAGTTCTATACAGTCTGTGAACCCCTATAGCAGTTTGGGTTGAGTTGCTTTTTGTTTGGAGGTTTTGGGTTTTTTGGGGGTTTTTTTTTGCCTTGCAGAGTCCTATTCCAACTATTTTTATGAAGGGTAACAAATTATGGGAAACTACAGACAAGAGTTTGACACTCATTTCACAGCAATCATCCAACTTAACTTTGTGGCACAGCAGAAGACCCCTCCACCTACCGCTCGTCCTTTGCTCAGAGACATTTAAGCATAACCACCTGAGCAGTGCAATTCTATCACGCCATGTTACAGACGAACAGTAGCAGGCTGCTTGAGATTCTGCTGATTGACCAGAATCTAGATGTTTGGATGTATTTGTGTCCTGGTTTCAGCTGGGATAGAGTTCGTTTTCTTCTTAATAGCTGCTGTGTTTTGGATTTAGTATGAGAATAATGTTGATAACACACACTGGTTTAGTTGTTGCTAAGTAGTGTTTACAGTAAGTCAAGGACTTTTTCAGTTTCCCATAGAAGCTGAGAGGGAGCATAGACAGGACGAGCTGGCCAAAGAAATATTCCACATGATAGACATCATGCTCAGTATATAAATGGGAGCTAGCTGGGGAGCAGGAATCTGCAATCACTGCTCAGGACAGGCTGGGCAATCGATCATTGGGTTGTGAGCAACTGTACTGCATCACAATTTTGTATTTCTTTTATCATTATTATTATTTTCTCTTCCATTACTGTTCTATTAAACTGTTATCATCTCAACACATAAGGCTTTTTTGCCCTTTTTCTCCCTCTTCTCCCTACCCTACTGGAGAAGGGCAGGAGGAGGAAGGAAGTGGAACGGCTGCGTGGTCCTAGTTGCTGGCTGGGGTTAAGCCGTGACAGTTTGTTAAAAAGCTAAGGGAAACCAACTTTTTCGAGAGTGCATTTCACAAAACCAGACTCCAGAGTACATTGCAAGACTGAACGCCAAGGTGTATAAGGCATTTCAAGAAGCTGAGCATGTAGGTCACAGATAAAACGTATGCATACTGCTTACCATCAAATATTATTTTTGCCCTTCTGAATCATAAAGGACACTGCATTTAATGAAGTGAACTCTGCAGAATTTCAGAAATACCACACATACAAATCAAGCTATAAATTCAATGCTTTCATCTGTAATTTGAGAATCCATTAACATATTCAAGTTACTTTTTTGCAACTGTAATTTAGTGCTGAAAATTAGTGACTTTGGCACAAAACAGGGCTTTAAGAAAATGAGAAAGACAGTGCCTGCCTACATGTTACACTGAAAGGAAAACTGATCTCAGAAATTAAATATCTTCATGTTTCTCCTTTCTATTAATACCTATTATTTGCCAGCAAATAATAAACTACTACTATCACTTTTTCAAAGTCTGATTTACGTATCTTTAAAAATTAACTTATACAAACATAAACTACTTATCTTTCAAAAAAGATAACATGATATAGAGATCCTGTGCCTGAAGTCTTGTCTAGTTTTTTTAACTATCAGTCTAATAAAACATACAACCTGAAGAAACCTTGCAACTATGCAGAACATACATGCAATATTACAGCTGAGTGTGCTTTGCTAGTAACATTAACATTTACAGATACATAGAACACAAAGTACATTTGCAACTGTATTTACATTTCTACATATCAGCGGTTAGACACATTTTCCTTTTATTTCCTCTTATGGTCCACGTTTTCACAACCTTATGATTCAACAGGACAAAGGAGGAACCAGGTCAGAACAGTGACAGAGCCTTCCCATAAAAATGATACTGTGCCTCTTGATTTCTTTGAAGAAACCTCTTTCTAAATATCTGATTAATACTTTGTTGGCTTCTATACTTACTGAAAAACCTCCACACATCCTTGCATGTTCTCTCTTGTTCTACTTAGCAAAAAATCTGAAACAATCATTTCCATCATCATTCATCAAATTACTTCTGAATAATTTTGTTTTATCTAATCAGACAGGTTATTTTCAGCTTACTGCATTCATTTAAAAAGAACTAGGGACTGAAAAATAGCTTGCTGGCATACAGCATTTGACAGCGACTCTCAGCTTCTGTTCAACAGCAGCTAAACAAAAAACAGTTATCTGAGAGGTAAGACAGGTAGCACTTTCATATGGAAGTTAGAACTCAGAACAGCACTCCAATAAGAAAAAAATAGAATGAAGTCAGACAAGTTATTAATAGTTTTGCCTTATATATTACATATCTGAAATAAGTAGACAACATTGCTTCAGGAATTCAGCTTGCCTCACAAATACTCTCTAACTTATCTCAAAAAAGTTCAAGTTTGCCCACCTGAATATCCAATAACACTGCCAAGCCAAGTTAGGAGCTTCAGACCAAAGCTCTGATGGGCAACAATAGATGAATGCATAACTTGTACTTTCAATGGCTTTGTCTGACGACTGGTATTTCTCTTAAAAAGAAAAGGAAAAAGGAAGTAATGGATATTTAAGTGAGGACTAGCGTATATTTCTGTACAGAAACACAGCATTCCTATGATTAATTTCAATGATTTATAATAATAATACATATTCTAATTATTAACACCTACATAGGGAAGACACAAAGCCAAAAAAGTCTGAACTTCATTTACCCTATTAATATTTGAAGGACCTTATTATGCAATATTAACATATTTAGGCCAATCCTTTTTCCACTCTTGGCCTCTTATCAAGGTACACACTGATCTCTGCATTTTACTGATAAGCAGTCCCATGCACAAACTAAGACAGCCATGCACGTTTGTTCTTCACAACACGATATGCAAGTCACACAGCAGCCCACCAAGGAAAGAAGCTGATTGTCCATGAACTATTTTCAAAACTAGAAATTAAACATGCAGAGTTAAAACAAGAAAGAAAGAATTTCCCTTCATCTCTGGGTTAGAAACCTTGATAGTTAGACATTACACATAAAAGCCGTTTGTTCTTTGACTGCATAAGTGGCAAGTTAAAAATATTGCACAACTTTATCTTTAAAGATATGTTAATGTTTTCAAAATACTTTAAATAGTTTAAGGCCAGTAACTCTAGTTGCAGTATTTGTTTTTCAGTGGTAGCACTATTATGCATGAACTATTTATTTCATATGATTTAAGTACTGCACTGCAGCAGTTAAAGAAAAACTACATAGAAAATATTATTCCCATGTTTTTACAGGGAAGAACCTTGCAATATATAGATATTATGAATATATATATACACACACATGAATACACACAAAATGAAAGTGTATTTGTAGTTTCACACCTGGATTCATTTAGTAACAATTTCCATAGTTGCGGCTGTGAAAGACGCAAACAACTTCATGCTATAGGAGAAAAACTGAAGTACTTTAACCATGCAATTCTAAAAGATCGTATTTGAAGTTCCTGACCAAACTCTGTTTTCTGAAGGAAAAGTTGACTCAGAAATTCTTTTTAAGAAATGATTTTGGGTGCAAGGTATATCATAGTAGAAAAAACAGAGAGAAAAAAAAAAAAAAGGGAGCATAAACCTGTATTTTGATACCTCTACTGTGTGCATTGTAAATCACACATCCAACACTTTGTATTATTAAAATATAAAGAGTCATTATGGTAACGATATCACAAACCTGGGTAGCAAAGCCTCTTTTTGCTTAAGATGAGGCAAATAACTAGATAATGTTACTTACCACTATTACTTACCACTATTACTGATTTTGCTTGATCACAGTACTGAAAGTCTCCATATCGAACAGACCTACGTCCCTGTAAATTTGTAAAGAAGTAACATTACCAGCGGCTTCTAAACAAGAACTTCAAATGCTGTTTTTTACATTAGTATAAAAGATAAAGTAAAAGTTTCAGATGTATGTTAGCCACTCTTTCTTTCATGCTATTTTCTTTTTTTAAAGTACTGGAGACAGTTACACACTTGGTATTCCAAAATGCACCCTGCACTTTAAAAAAAGAAAATAGAATTATATCATATATGCAGTTACCTGTCATACTAAATTTTCTGTGTATAATATTGTTTGTAAGATGTAACCATCACACACTTTTAAATAAAATACTGTAAACTTATTTTTAGTACTAATGCATCAATCATTAGTTTTGGTAGAATTTAAAGATATTTCAGACATTTTAATGCCTTTTAAAAAGTAGGTATTAAAGGTAATTGGTCTTTTAAACATACAACTAAAGCACTTGGTTTATTTCAAAACTAGGTTTCCAGTCTTTATATATTGTCAATACATGCATTAAAATAGATAGTTGATTTAATTTATAGTGTATTCTAGACAGAATAGCTTACTGAGATTTTAGATCTGGTCTGATGGCAAATCAATCAAATCGTTTCAGGCATAACCTTCTCATTTCTTTTACATACAATACAAATGCGCACACATATATATGCATTCATGTACGTATTTAGAAGTAGGACGGGCATCTACAGTAGGGAAAAATCTCCAAAGCGCATCCTACAGCACATAGCATGTGCTCAAGTCAGCACACATTCAGGGATCAGATAGCAATCTTTTGGTTACTGGTATCACAAAAACAGAGTAGTGATAATAATACTGAACTAGATTTTGTTTTTCTAAGTAGTGTAAAGTGGTTATATTGCCTTTTCCACTGACCTTCTTGAAGCACTTTTAACAACCCAAAATGACACACTCATTGCTGTTTTGGAAGAGGCTTCCTCCCCACACCATCCCCCCAAAAAAGGCACGAGCAAACAAAACAATATTAAATGACACTCATTTTCACAGCAACTGCTTACAGGCTCATGGCACAAATAGCAAGTTGCAGTTGTCCCTAGAAAGTGTCACTTTCTTTAAAAAACACACATGAGCCAGACTACAAACACAGCTGATAGAGTGCTTCTGAGACAGACATATTAGTTAAAAATTATATTCAACACGTAGCGATTCTGAACTCATTGTTCTTTCTAAACACTGTATGAAGTGCTTTTCTTGCTATTATCATCTGATAATTATGAAAAAGAAAATTAATTTTTTAAAAACACACAAATAGTTCCATGAGCGCTGGAACAAAAGCAGTTATGGATTTTATACCTCACAGTTGACTGGTGTTACTCTGAGTATTGTTTCCCATGCTTGGAGCACATATATGGGCTCTTTCAATGTCAGCTCCCTGGTGAACAGTAAGGGATGAGCAAAAGCTGCTGCCTGTTCTTGACAGAGGAGTGAGAGACACCCTGCTATCTACACTCAGAAGACTTACTGGAATCCAGTTACACTGAAACATATATTCAATATTAGGTCTGGTTTGGATTGGCCAATGAGTTAAGACATTTTAGGGTGGCCTGACACACAGGGCTCAATCACAGTAACCACACTCTTTGGGAAAACAAACTAAAGTGCAGTCATAAAATAAATATTAGGGTAAGTTTAATTAAAAGTTCTAGCAACTCATTTACTTACATCTCTATCTACTGTCGTTGCAAAACCAATAGCTTCTTTCTGCGTGCAGTTAACAGCCTTCTGAAGAGTATAAATGACTTGTTCATAGGTATGGACTTCATCATTAAACAGCATGCAGTAGTAAGTGTCACTCTTCTCACTTCAAAGCAAGCATTGAATTTATATAATTCGAAGCAATGTAGTTTTAAAAAAAAACAACTTCTAGTTTAACAAAGTTTTCCATCAAGCAGACAACCCAAGCCTGGGCTTTGCTATATCAGAACATATCTCCACAATCTATTGGAAAGGACTGACCACTCTCTTATTTCTACAGGAATGTGCATCTTTCCCGCAGAATTAAGATCAAAATAAGCAAAATGTTAAGACAATGCTTAGGTCTGAGTATTATTTTTGAGCATTTGTTGATTATGAATTGATAGTTTCCTACTAAGGAAAACACATTTCCTCCCAGTGCAGCTGTGCTCAATACATTCCCCCCCAGCTTCTGAGAAACTTCAATGGTCTTAGCATTATTTTGCAACACCTGTTTCCCCAATAGTGCATAAAGGTCTATTAGACAACAAAAACTTGGCAGTCTCTTAAAAAGCCCAAACTCAACAATCCTCAAAACCACAACTTAAGCAGCTTACATCGATTCAGTGCAATCTTTTGATTCCCATCGTTTATGTACCCAGCTGTCACAAATGAATCCATGATAACTATGATGCTCCAATACACTAAAACGTTCTGTAATGCTTTGAAATTTATAAAAAGTGGATCACCAAAAGTACATAAGAAATTATCCCGCTAGTTGTTTTAGGGTATTGTATTTCACTAATACTTCCTTTTCGATTTTAAGAAAACGAAGGTATCAAAAACGTTTCATCATCACTATGGAGAGACACAGGCTGTATAATCACAAAAGAAAAAATATGAGAAAAACAAATCTGTCAAAATTATTTTAGTCCATCGTCTACAAAATATTCCTGACAATTTCAGGAAAGGCAGAAAACAGACTTAAAATCAGAATTTGCCTTTTCTGTTGTAAATATATCCAATCCTTTAAAAGGCAGAAGACAAATACTATACTTACATCATTTCTAGGCCAGGCAATTCATTTTCTTTTTCCCATGTTAAGATATCTACTGCATATTTAAATGTGATGGCAAAAATATTATAAGCTCTTGCCACCATATCTTCTGGTAAGTGCACAAGAGGATCCTGGAAAATAAATATAAATAGCAATTGACAAATTAAATTACCTTCAAAACAGGCATTGTCAAATTTGCACTTCTCTTTGTCAGAGATGATGTAGCATCTTTAGTGATGGCTTTCTTTAAAGGACTTTACATTTGAAAGGAATAGTCAATAATCATCCTGTTTTCTTTTTCCAGTTCTTCACTGACAATCACCAAAGCAGTAATCTCACACTCTCTACCTAAATGTTAGCTTGCCTCTAATCACCCACTTAATTTTTCACATACTTCTCCATTTTCACTTTCATTGTTCCCACTTTTGCACACCTTCTAAGATAGTTCTTCTGAAGAGCTTCTAACCTTAGCTGTATTAAAATTTGCTTTTTCTGCAATGGTTTCAAAAACACAATTGGTAATCGTTGTATCTTTTGTTCCCCTTACTAATATTAGTAAACTGCAGAATACAAACAACTATGCATCTATTGCCTTGTTTCACATGTAGCCTGCATTTAGAGGCAGAAGTCTTATCTATCCAAGCTTATACAACATGCAGTACGCTGGGATCATGTTTTATGATGCATGTCTCTTACATGCTGCAGTACATAAACAATTAAACACTTAAATGTAGCTAGGTATTTCATAATGATTTGCCCATTTGTCTTACTCACAACTCACAGACAGCTGTTTTGGGAAACAGCTCTTGTCAGAGCAGAATGGCTGCTGCTGCAGGTGGGGGAACTGAAATGAGGAGTGGGAGGAAGAAGAGTGCTGCCTCAGTCTGCAAAGTCAAAGGGACTACTTGGAGCAGCAAATGAGAACCACTGCCGACTCTGAATCAGGTAGTATAGGTACCACCGCCATTTCCTTCCAATCCATTACAAGGGATTTGTGTGTGAATAGAAAACATTAAAAACCTCTACTCTGAAAGGATTCTTCTCCTACTATTTCAAATTTCTGATGTTCAGAACAACTAGTTCCTCTTCTACAAACCTGGAAAGGGAACAATGCATGCCCGGCAGGTCACCTGGACACATACTATACATTGGGTCACTGACTCAATTCATCATTTGATATTTTGAAGTATGTGTAATTGTCAGACAATTAAAATATTTAACAGTAGCCCAATTTCTGTTTTAGGATTACCTAATACCAAATTCTGTGTTTCACTACAATTTATGTTGTATAAAAATGGCCACAATAATCTTTTCGGAACTTAAGTCTGCATTATCTACAGGAAACCCTTGACAATCAGCAATTCATCTGTACTAGTGAAGTTAATCCACACAGCCAGCCTCCCCCTCCCCAACTCTTTGGGAATATTTGGAAGCTTTACAGGAATGTTAATAACTGCCATTTCTCTTTTTTTGCTTCAATTAAAACTTATCTATGGTATGGAGAACCAGCAATCACCAAAGGCAAAGGCAAACCTTAAGCAGCAGTGCTGCCTCCATTCCCAGCACTTTCAACAAAGACAAGTATCTGGGCAACGCAGAAAACAGGCTCTGATAATGCTCAATAAATGATCCTTGATCTACCTCAAACACAACACTGCGTAACATGAGAGCTCAATCGCCATTACTCACAGGGAAGAAACAGAAAGCCTGCCCAGTACCTTCATTTTTCTGTCACTCACTCACTGTGTGAATTTTTGGACACAGAAGTAGTGGTCCACCCAAGATTCCAGAACAACACTTTTCTAAGACTGCCCACTAATGTAAACCGGCACGTAGATCAAGCAGTGAGTCCATGCAGCAGTGCTACAGTCTTAGGGTTGAGATAGCGAGAACAGATTTTAGAAGGTCACTGCAAATACAGATACAGTTGCTTCACTTAAACCATCAGATCAGCAAAATTGCTACAAAAATTTGCCCTATATTTTCCTTAAAAAAAAAAAAAATAAAATCTTACGGAGATTATATTACATAAGAACAGACATAGGTGGCTAGACCAGAAGCCAAAATAGCCACTCTCATTCCTGAGAAGGGATGAATATACGAAAAGGACAGAATGCTCCTCTGTTCTCCAGTAACTTAAGACACTAATACTTCCCACACAAAAGATGGTATCTACAATTTTAAATGGCCATTGATCATTTTTTCCCTCCACAAATATGTTGTATTTCCTTTTGAACATATATAAAATTTTAACAATGGTGTTTTGTAACAGTTAGTCCAACAGCTTGAATTCATACTCTCAGTAGCGTGCCTTTTTGCATTTAATATGTTCAAGTTGTTATACCATGAGAAATGGTGAAGATATGTTCTCTATTTTCCTTCTTATGAGCGGCAGGGGGAATTGAGGTTGTTTAGTCCAGAGAAAAGGAGGCTGAGGGGAGACCTTATCGCTCTCTACAACTACCTGAAAGGAGGTTGTAGTGAGGTGGGGGTCGGTCTCTTCTCCCAAGTAACAAGCAATAGGACAAGAGGAAATGGCCTCAAGTTGCACCAGGGGAGGTTTACACTGGATATGAGGAAAAATTTCTTCACAGAAAGGGTTATCAAGCATTGGAACAGGCTGCCCAGGGAAGTGGCTAAGTCATTGTCCCTGGAGGTATTTAAAAGACTGGTAGATGTGGTGCTTAGGGACATGGTTTAGCAGTGGCAATGCTAGGTTAACGGTTGGACTTGATGATGTTAAAGGTCTCTTCCAACCAAAATGATTCTATACCAAACAAGCTTTTATAGACCTCTATCTTGTATCTCCATTACAGCTTTCCTGTAACAGCAAGTCATTTTGATTTAAAAAAATCTGTGCACTTGACTTTGGTAAGAACCAGAACATATGTCGCACAGACAGCTTAATTTGGCTTCTTTATGCACATGACAACATACAGACTTTTTTTTTTTCCACATGGCAGACTCCCTTCACCTTTCAAAATAAGACAGAAAAACAAAGAAACAGAACTACAGCTGCAGAGGCGACCACGGACATATAAAATAAAGCCTTCAAGTAGAAAATGTCATTCTAAATAACTCCTTAAAGTTAGACAAGATATTAATTTTGTCTAACACAGTGTGGTTCAAATATTACTATTAAATTTCCTCTCATCATTCATGCATGGTATACAAGACTAAAAATAACCTCATATGAATGTTCTATATATACATACATATATACACAATTAATGTTTTGAAACATGATGCCTCAATTGTTATTACCTCTTCTTCTGCAGTCTCTGAAGTGTTCAGTTCATGCTTTTGACAGTAAGGACCTTCTTTCCAAGCTTCTGTATCACCACAGTCACAGAAACCTCCTCCACCTGATGTCGTCATCTAAAATTATTTAAAAACAGAACAGTTCGTGTGAATATGCACATATGCATGCACATTAAGAAATGAGTAGTCATAGATAAACTACAAAAGCACGATCACAGCACCTGATAGCTTTAACCAGTACCCTGTCAAAAAAGCACAGTGAAACCATGCCTGCTTCTGTGATGGCTGAGAGCTTATCTACTTGATCAGTCTGCCTATGCCAAAA
>VZSZ01011846.1:0-34092 GCA_013398815.1 Ibidorhyncha struthersii | reverse complement strand
GAGAAGCTGTGGCTGCCCCATCCCTGGAGGTGTTCAAGGCCAGGTTGGACGGGGCTTGGAGCAACCTGGGCTGGGGGGAGGTGTCGCTGCCCAGGGCAGGGGGGGGACGGGGGGGGGCTTTAAGATCCCTTCCAAGCCAAACCATTCTGTGATTCCATGATTCTGAGTTCATGGTTGTTGCAGCACTGGTGCAGCTTTCCCTTGGCCTACAGTCCCTGCCTGGGCACTGCCCTGCTGTTAGCTCTGGCACGCTAAATTTATTTTGAGATCTTCTGTTCGATTCCACTTGCAAAAGTAATCTCCAAACACAGCACCTTTCTTAACTAGTGCAGCATTTGTACGGTGACTGCTTAATGGGTTTCATCTGGTATCTGTACAAGTGGCTTGAAGCAAGGGTCAGCCAGGGACAATGAGTTCAGCTCGCCCGCTGGCTCAGAGATGTCTCTTTGAACTCAGGAGATCAAAAGGGTTTGTTTTTTCTTTCTCTTATTTGAAAAAAAAAAAAGAAGGCAGTTGGAAGTCACCCTGAGTTGTGCAAGGCACAGCAGTCAGGGAGCCCTGGTTTGATGCTGTGTCCAAAAAGACCCTGAACTTTGCTGTGTGCCCATGATGCCTCTGCTTTGGTCTTGCCCTCTGCTTTGGTCTCTGCTCACCTGCCAGGACAGGTCAGGTTCTTGTCTGCTCAGAGCCGCTCCTCAAGTTAAGTCTGTAGTCAGGGCAACCAAAGAAGGGAGAAGCTGTGCTGATTGTACCTCCCGTGTCAGGTGGAAGCTGTACAGACCCACGGGTGCTGGTTGACTTAAGAACAAGGAGATGTATTTTGAGGAATACTTGTATTTCAGAGGCTGTATAAGTTGGGGTTTGTTTGTTTTTTTTTTTTCCAGAAGTCTTACAAACCATTTGTACAGCCCCATTGCCTGATTGTGCCTGTGAATAACTTTTACAGAGCTGGAACTATATTTGGCTTTATTCCTTGCTTTGCAAAATGGGTTGTGATAGGTGTTTGGATAGTGATGAGTGTGAGTACTTAATGACTATAAGCTGACCTGCACAGAGAAATCTTCCTCAGGAGGACTGGGGTGAGGAAGGGAGCACGGGAAAGGAGCCATGCCAGCACAGGGAGGTGTGGAAACGGAGACACTGGCGGTGTTGCAAACTTCCCTTGAACATACACAGCAGTAGAGGCGTGAGCGATTCTGACAAGTGGCATAAGGCATCACCTCACCTACTTTTGAAGAACTGCTGTCTTCCTGGAGAGGAAGGCTGTTCTGAATTTCTAGACCCTGGTCGTTGCTGACATGTACTGTTGTGAAAGGCTGAGCTGCTCCTAGGGCATCGTGAGGCAATTGGCATCTTCTCGGGGCAGTCCTGTTCACGGGTGAATGTATGAGTTTTGTTCCGAGTACCTTAATATAATGGTTGACCTGGCTTAGACATTGTGTCAGCCAGTACTTTGTCCCTGGAGCTTCTTCACTGAGCTTTGTCTCGGTGCAAATTAAAATGTCTTGAGCTACCAGACTATCATCGAGGAGTAGTATAATCTATAAGAAACAGGAGCTGCTAACGTTGTGCTGAGGCTCCCCAGCAGCTCTGGCCTGTTGTCTGTGTGGTTTGGCAGATGTTTGTGTCTGTGGGAGGTAATATTTGTCTGCCCAGACATCATGCACTGAGGCAGTTTTGGTTTTTTTTTTTTTTCCTTTAATATTAATGCTTCTGAGCGAGTTTTGCAAGAGCTGTGGCCTTTTGCATACTTGCAGGTTTTCAGCATTAAACTGGTTTAATTTCTTGGCTCGGTGCTGCTGCTTTTATGATTCACTAGTCTTGTGTTTGGTTGCATATCTCTAACTTGTTGAATAATCATGAGGACCTTTGTCCCAGATTTCCGTAGCCAACACTGGGAGGGGGAAGGGTGATTATTTTTTTAAGAAAGCTTTTTGCTGAATCTCTCACGACTCCAGAGAAAGTCCTCCTTTATGGTTCTCCTTTTCAGGGGAGACTTAAAACATTCAGTTCCCTCTCATTTGAAGAGAGACTTCCTTTTCTCACACAGACTAACAACAGAAGGTTGTTATTAGCTAGTCTGCAGCATTTAAGCAGCTCCCTTACAACAAAACCCCTTTCTGTCTTTTACTTTTTGAAATGCTGTAGCTCGGGGGATAAGAAAAGCTTTGCTTTGGCTCAAGAAACCATCTTTGTCATTCCTATTCCTCCGTAAGTCCCATAAAAAAAGAATGTAGGAGTAATAAAAGTTCATACGTGGTAGTAAAAGGAATAAAACCAGGGGTAATGAAGGGAAAAGGCTAACTACTTCTGCCAGTCATATCTATTATGGGGCTATACTGAATAACTGGGAATAGAATTGAGCGGTGGAGTTACTAAGAGCATGATTGGACTAGAAATACGTTATAATGAGAAAATACAGCAGTCAAAACATTTTAGTCCATACCAGAGTAGTTCTTACACACTGAAACATAAATAGACGCTGAATTTTGTATACACATATTCATCCTCAACTTGTAAAAATTTATTGCATTGTTCATCAATTTGAAATCAGTTCAGTGCAGGTGATGTACTCCAGAGCTGCATGTGTTATGCCTGTTGTGCTCTTAACAAGCATCAGGTCCTGTTTGGCTTTTGCAGAAGAAGGATGAGCATGGTGGGAATTGTAGATGTCCCGAGGCTCGGTGCAGGGCTGGCGCTCTGTCCTGTACAGATGTGCAGGGAGAGAAAGTCCTGGGCCAGTATGGGTGCCCGGAGGTTTCCATTCTCTTTACACCAGGGATTCAAGTGCCACACTGTACTGTCAGACCCCTGTCACTGAAGAGCAGTGGGTTATGCCAGACCTTCAGGAAACAAATGGAGACTGCAGTGGTGACATCTGGAATGACCCAAATGGGCACTGTGGTACAGCTGTTGAACTAGGGGTTGTGATGTTCACTTTTTGTTGGAAGACAGAGGGCTGTATTGTTTTGCTTTACCAAAATAAAAACACAGGTTTGTGCTAGATACTGGAATTTGCACAGGCTTTTCCAAGATTGGAGCCAGCAGCTGAAGTGCAAATCAAGCCCGTGTCATCCAGGTTCAGCTCTCGATCTCTTCATTCACAATAGTGCAGTGACCTCTGCCACTGAGATGAGAAGTCACCTCCATTATTTTTCATCATTATAAAATCAGTGCATCCTCTTTCTTGCTGTAAGTTACTGTCTGCTTATTTTTCTGGCTGAAGGTCATATGGACAGCTTCTCAACCCCAGGAGCTGATAAAGCTCTGGAAAGACCTTTAGGGGATTTGTAGATACAAAATCTTAGTATTGATAGTCTTGTCAGAAGAAGGAAAATAAAAGTGTAGTTTTCATTGAATAAGTAAATATGAATGGCTGACAGATGTACGAAAGTACCTCTGAAATGCTGAGGTTTTCAAGGTGTGATTTAAGAAGCACATAACGCAGGACTTCACAATTCTACAAACTACAGACATTTCTGACCTTGCAACATAAAATAGGGTTAGTATTATTAAAGAATTATAGGCCCACAGTTGATATCATTAAAATGGAAACAATGCTCTTTTAGAGGTACCATGGACAATTAATGATAGGGTAATGTTCCCATTATGTTGTCTTTACTTTTAGATTAAAACTCAGCTCATGTTTCTGAGTTTCTGACGTCAATGTCCTGTCTCCTTTTTCTCCAGCCATCTCAAAAATGTGATGTGTGGGGGAGAGTTGAGTTTCTGCAATGGAATTATAAAATGTTTGGCACTTTCCTTCCTGTTCTGTGCAAGTTTCACCTCTGTAAAAATTTGAAACAACTGCAAGAGGAGAAATTGAGCAGAATGTATATTTTGTAGATACAGACTTCTGTTTACGTTTAGATAATAAGCTTTAATTTCACATCTGGAACTTCTAAGTATTCGGAATATAGAAATGTATTTTCAGACGAAAGGGTGTTTAATAAGACCCATAGCTCCCAAGTAAGCAGGGAATATTTATATGGGTACAAACAAGACCAGACTATGAATCGAAGGTCATAATTACTCAGTTGTGAGACTGAGATTTTTTTGAAGAACCTGTCGCTACTTGCAGAGAGAAGCAAGTGGTAGGAGAAAGTACAGTATATTGGATTAACTTCAAAAATTCTTGCTAACATTTTGATTTTAAAAAGAAAATATTAGTACATGGGACTATCCCACTTCATTTTTTGATTGTGCATGTTATTCTTAGCAAGAGAAGAAAACAGTTTGTTTTTTTTTTTAATAAAAAAAAGATAAAGGAGTGGGAGGACATGATACCTTGTAGCTGTAAAAATTCCTTTTCCTCTAAGGCTCTTCATTTTATAATAGGGGTGTAACTGAGTAAGGCTCTCAAAGTTTTTAGTATTTGTCACAGTTGATCTTTCTTTAGCGTTCCAGTAATGGCATTAGGGAAGCGCGCGGGCTCCTGCAGTGGAGCAGTTCTCTATAATCTGAGAAACATACTTTTCTCAAGTGAGATCCTAAATTACATTGTTGGTGACCTTGCAGCTGCTCCTGTAACTTTCCAAACATATTTGGTAGTGGTGTGTATTTGGTGGTGGTATATATTTGTTTGCTGTGGTGCTGTATTGCAAGAACTTTTGACGTGTTGAAGAGCTCTCCTATAATTAGACTTGCAATTTCCATGTTGTGGTGCATTAAAAATATTGGGCAAATGTTATGCTCAAATAAGATAGGCATCTTGTTATTAGCAGCTAGAATTTTGTTATCCCTGTTATACCATCTTGTAAGAGATGACAAAATTGCAGTGAAAGTGAAGCAGGATGAAGGATCTGCGTCAGTGTCTGGAGGAGAGCCATTGCAGGATTTACTGTCAGTAATTCATGAAGAAGCGCCAGCTCTTTTCGAGGGTGTTCTGCAAGTGCAGTGGATGCAGAGCCTGTACACAGGGAAATTAGTCTTTACCTCGTAAGGTTTTGAAGTGCCTAGAGAACTTAGATGAAGGATGTTTTTCACTTGTGGTATGGCAGTATCTTCATCTGGACTTGTGGCATCCTGTCTGCCTAAACTTGCCTTGAAATTTTCGTTTGATACCGTTATTTTATGCTTGGAGTGTTGTTCCATAGTATGCAGTTTAAAGAATTGTGAATATGTCATCTTGGGTCTGAATTTCATTGTGATTGTGGCTTGTTAGGAAAATTATAGGCTAGTTTTCTTTTGGATAGAGTTGTTACATTAATGTTCAGTTTAATATTGGAAAGGTGTGAGACAGAATGCAGGAAATACCAGTCTAGCCAGACTGATGCTGAGCACGTACTTCTACCTATGCTGCTTAGTGTAATTCTAGCTAAACCGCAATGATGCTTCTTGTTCGGGTTGTGTTGTGCTAAAAGGCTGGGAGATAATAAAATGTGGCCGGGGAGGCTCTTGTGTTTGGGGGAGAAGTGAGGTCTGAGGGAGCAGTTGAGGTTTTCTTTTCTCCTCAGTTTTGTAACTGGGCTTGTCTTACAGCAAGGGATTTGGGGTTGTGGTTCCAGGTAGCTGACTTACACAGTAAGAGATGGAGCAGAACTTGGAAAGTTCTCTCCTAAAGAGATGCTTAAGTGATGACTGGAAATACCTGGGACTGTTTCATACTCTGGCCCAAAACCTGTGCTCAAGAAGCAACTGCTTCAGTCCCTTTCCTTTGTGGTGTACCCCCACCTTCTCCCCCAAGCTGTCCCCATTTTCTGGCCATCTCCATAGCCAGTCCTCCTTTCCCCGTCCCCTCTTCCCGCCTGTCCTCACCAGTGGCTGGTATCAGCCAGGAATCCTTTATAGAGGTCTGTATCTCACCACACATCTTGCCTCCGATGCATAAGTGTTTATTGCTGCTAGGTGTGAGGCTGCTGATGAAGACATCACCCTGACCCGATGAATTCTCTGGGAAGTAGTGACAGCCCAAATTATCTGTGAGCTGTCTGAGTAAGAAGATAAGTTTAAACTGCAACAGAAGGATGTTGTCTTCTAAAGTTGTAATAAAACAGTGCGAATGCTCTGTGCCGTGCCTTGAGCGTTGGGTACCAGAGTTGAGGAGCTCCGTGCTTCACAACATCAGCAGCTACTGTGTGAAACACTTGAAATCTTTTTCTCCTGTTTGCAGCCCCAATCAGTACCTTGCTGACGTTAACCTTATCTCGTTCACTGGGGCAAAGGCCATTAGAGCTGGCAGGCTAACTCAAAGGATACTAAGAAGTGAAAATAGCACATGATTTTAGAGCACTGGGTCACAGTATACTGTGTCCAAACAGCACTGCCAGCAGTAGGGTTCAATCAGTAACTACTCCTGGGACACGTGCTCTTTGCAATGCTGGTCTTCCAACAGTGATGCTTCGGTGATTCTTCTTGGGCAACGGACAGTCGAGGGACAGGTATGGTTCCGGAATGGTTCTGGAAGACTGATGCCACCATCACTCACGAGCAATACAGTAGGTCTGGTTGGTGAGTCATTAAAAAGTTGAAGACTTCAGCATTCATTTACTGGGGCAAGGCGTAACAGACCTTAAAATCCCTTTGTTCCGATTGTTGTGCATCTGTGGAGTCTGTAAATAACTGGTATTGCACAACCAAGGTAGTTTTCCCTTGGAAATTTGATATTGAAGTTCACTTTGGTGCCTCGTTCAAGTGATTTTCAGCATAACAGCTCCTAACATTGCTTTAATAGAGCAGACAGAAAAACAAGTTGGTAATCATTGCCACGTTTTAAGGACCAGTGTGTTTGCACCTGCAAATGCAAGAAGCTTTTGGCAGAACAGTGCAAAACATGTTAAAACCATGAACTTTTCCAAGGAATGTCTCTACCTCAGTGGCCTGAAAACAACGTTTGTTACTGGGCACAACAACCATGCGAGTGTTGGGAAAGCCAAGTGTTGCACAGCCTGGTGCCAAAGTACGGTGTGAGGCTGAGGAGAGGAGATGGGTAACTCGCAAGCGCAGGGTGATCAGCTGGAAAACAATGGACTGTAAATCACCAAGGGAGATGTTTGTCTAGTTAGAGTTTAGTTCTGTTACTGAAGATGTCTGGCACCAGTAGCTGATACTGAGATGATTCTTTGTGAGTGGGCAAGTCTTTATTAATGCAGGATTTGTACTGGGAGTGGTATTTGTTTTCCTGGTAAGCGTCATCATACGAAGCATAGGATAACCTCTGAAACCTTTGGCCTATCTGAATTTGATAACGATCATTTACTGTGTATTTCCAAGGTGCCAGATATGTTTTGCTGAAGCTTTCTGGCTGGATTAGCCTCTGTGGTTGTCACAGAATTGCTCAAGCTTTCTTTAATCTATAAGAAAGTAGAGCTTTTGTTGAATAAATATAGTGGTGGTGTTCATTCAGGACGTAGTTTTTAGTGATTCCCCCAACCTTAAAACACACACAAGGGTGTAGTTGTAGCATGAACTGTTAATAGTCTGAGGGCTGCGAGATTCCTGAAGCCAAAGGCTTAGTGCTAAGGAGACAGAGCTGGCAGACCAAGCGAAACACGGACGTTCCCACATGCGGGACCGCAGACAGGGTGGATGGCGGCACTGGGACACACAGCAGCTGCAGGGACAGATCTTATAGGGTGTTCCAGTCCAAACTTTAAAAAAACAAAAACAAAAAAAAAAAAAAAAAAAANGGGTCAGGGTGAGTATTTTCATTTTGACCTTTTTAATAGAGATTAAAACCTAGAAGTTTCCATCCTTAAAACATCAGAAGGGGCCCTGTGGGAGCTGTTTGAATAACTACGCTCAGGAGGGGTTGGCCTCGCATGAGAAGCCTCTGTTGCCTCCAAATTCCTCTGTTGTGGGGCTGCAGCACCTCCTGCCCTCTGCCCGCAGGGTGAGCCTGGCGGACCGGCAGAGCTCTGGGAACTCCTCCAGTCGCAGCAGGGCACTGAGGCAGGGGACGAGGCATCCCTGCTGGGTTTTGTCCTTTCTTCTAATGTTTACACACTTTTTTTCCCTCCAGAGAACCAAAATAAAAATAAGACTCTTTCAGTAATAGCAGTTGGTATAGATACAAAAATAACAAAAACATCAAACTGAAGGGGGTGGGAGATTGGAAACTGTTGCGGTCTTCATTTAATAAACATCTTGTTCCCCTTCTTTGCTTTCCTTTTGGAAATCTTGGTTTGTTTGGTGTATATTTCAGTTTGTATTCCGAAGATTATAATTGATGTTAGTTAGGTTCCCAGCGGGCAGTGAACAGTCTCCAGTCTCTCAAAACCGTATTAAAATGTAATAAAGGAGGAGATAATTTTTTTCTGTATGCTTGTTTGAATAGTTCAATGTCTCTTAAATTAGAAATGTGATTTTTTAATGGCAAACTTTACCATATGCAGGGGAATCAAGTTTGGGGTCTATTTTCACTCCTTCCAAAACCAGCAGAACTACAGCAGTTTTGGGGGCTGCAGAGCCTTTGAAAGGGAGCTGAACCAAGCGTGTTACGAAATTAGTAGTTACCATCACTCATATGTACGTGTAGGGGAAATACCACAACCATTGACCGTGTAAAGAAAGCCACACGGGTCACACCTGAAGGTGGTGTTGGGGCCTCAGGGTGGTTGTTCCCGAGATGGCTCAGGGCGGGCGGCCGTTGCCCACTGCTGCCCAGCATCCCTTCCCCTTATTTCATGGAGCTGCATCTGTGCTGGAGGTTAGTTATTCTGTTGTGGAGGTTGTCTGTCCAAAGGGTACGCTTTCATCTGGGCTCAGCCGAGGCGTTTAGAAGGAGGAAGGGGAAATCCTGTTTATTAGAAGACTTTTATGTTCTCTCTCCCCACAGTGGAACCTTGTATGTGATGACGACTGGAAGGGACCCCTGAGCACCTCCCTGTTCTTTGTGGGTGTCCTGCTTGGATCTTTCGTGTCAGGACAGCTCTCAGACAGGTATAGTATGTACACCAGAGCTGCTGGCTCTTTGTTTGATGCTATTGTGTAAGCAATTCTTGTATGTGAAGTTTGCTATAAGGGTCTTTCTGCAAATACTAACATGTCTTTGTTCTGTAACTGTCTAATTTGAATGTACACAATGTATAGAATAAACGTCCTGAAGTAGAACAGAAAGTTGTAAAGATTGTTAGTGATTGTTACCTTTATCTGTTTATTTTTTCAGTGAAATCTCTTCTGGAGAAAACTGGTTTTATGCCAGAAAACAGGTGTAGGAGATAAGTTTCATTTGGAAAAATCAGAACAATGACATTCTCTTCTAATTGCTTTGGACTATGTTCAGAGAGTTCCCTGAGGCTTGTTTTCCTTTTTTTGAAGTAAAATTTAAAATTCTCTTTTTATAATCACACATAGCTTTTCTTCCTCATCATCAAATACAGGATCTAAGTCCAATGACCTGTGTTTGTGGAAGCTGCAAAGCATGAATGCTGTTCAGCTGTACTTCAGAGAACCAAGGCTTTCTTCTTTGGGGATTTCCTTTTCTGTATTCCTAGTCCCAGAGTACACTGGCTTTCTTTTTTATCAGTACAAGCATGAAATAGTAGAAGACAGCATGAATTTTTGTGATGTTGACAGGTTGTTGGGTTTGGGTTTGTGGTTTTGTTTTTTTTTTTCGTTTAAAGCTCAGTTTTTCTGATCATCTCCCTGAGATTTGCTGTGCTGTCCTCCTGATTCCCAGAGAACAATACGCGGTCCTCTAATTTGCTGATTACTTGTAGAGTTTCTATTTCTTTGAAACATAATCAGTATGTCTTGCAGCATCCATTCAGGTCCTTTGTGTGGTTTCCTGCTCATTAGGTTGGATCAATCTTGAGCTTGGAGACAATGACCCTTGAAGATCAGCCAGCTCCCGTTGACTTCTTTCCAGAGCCCTATGCCATGGGATTTTTCCAGGCAGATCCCTGATCAGGCCAGTGTTTGCTCTCCCTATGATCCTGCCCTCTGCCTTGTTCCTCCCCTCTTGATCCTGCACTTCACCACTCCACAGGCAGCAGCTGCGGCTGCTGTTGGGCTTTCCATCCCCAAACAGTTGTCCCTTGTTTGCAAGCATGACATCCAGCAGTGTCTCCCCTTGTCGCCTCGTCAGACATCTGTGTTAGGAAGTTGTTATTGATTCACTTCAGAAAACGCTTGGGTCTTGTCCCTCCAGCAGGTATTGGAGTGGTTGAAGTCCCCTGTGATCGCCAGTGCCTTTGAACATGAGGCTTCCTCTGGCTGTCTGAAGAAGGCCTCATTTACTTCTTTCTGATCGGGTGGTCTGCAGTGGACACCCATAGCTGTGTCAGCGTTGGCCTGCTAATCCTGACCCATAAGCTCTCAGCTGACTTGTCATCCGTCTCCAGGCAGAGCTCCGTGCCTTCCAGCAGCTCTCACAGGAGGGGTGATTTCCCCTGTTTGCTGCAGGGAGTCTCCTACCACTTCATCCTGGTGTTGCTGCAGGGCTCGGGTGCTTCGTTCAACAGAGCTCCCAGCCCCACGTCTGCTACGAGGATGCCGAGTGTCTTCCATGGTGGCTAACCAGCAGGTGAAACAGGAGCTGTTCTGGTGCCAGAAGCCACAAGTTTCCTACCTTCACCATCACTGGAGTCTCCTCCTGCAGCTCCTGCACATGGTCACCCAGACCCTCACCAGGTGCAGTTGAGGAGGCCATCAGTGCAGCTCATCCAATTCCTCTCGTAGCCGCTGAACTGCAGCTAGCTCATGGTCAAGAGACCGAGTGCATCCAGCAGCCCCACGAGGAGACTGCTCCAGCAAGGCTGCGCCTGGTGCTTTGCTGCTGCTGTCTGCCCGTCTCGTACAGAAAGTCCTGCAGCGAGCCTGAGCCCTGTGTGCCTGGCCAGGCGTGACAGTGAGGCTGACAAAATATTTTGCATGTTCAAGTTCTGTTCTTAATGCGTTGTGATCTACCTGAGGTTTGTGGCACCCAACTGTAGCCCTCCTGGTCAAGCCTGACTTTGGAGTGGCGTTGTGCAAACCTGCGCTTAGCAGACGTCCTGTCATGGGCTGCAAAGTCTGCTTGCGGTGTAGGGCTGCCCAGGCCAGGAGAGCGGCACTAGCTCTTAGAACAGCTTGCTGAGTTGGGCCTAGTTTAATTTTTTTTCTCTTTAATATTTCATCAATAAAATTGCTAAAGTCCGCTGAATTCGTTTACTCTTCAACCAAGTGTAATGAAGATTGCAGTGTGCGATCACTTACTGATAATAGCGTCTTAGGAACCTGAGTTTTACGTCTCTTTCAGAAGCTTTCCTTCTTTTTCTTTTTTTAACATGCTGATCTGTGTCTTGAACTGTGTGCTCCTTAGAGGAGAAGGAGCATCTAATATTCTTGGATTTTAAATAACTTGCTCCTGATGATTTGTCTCCCTGCTCATCCTGTCAGTGAGAAGGGAATAGTGTTCCCACACATACTTAAAGGCAACTTAACTAGCAGCCCTTGGAATATTATTTTCTCTTGGCCAGTGGATTTTTTAATGTATTTAGAATATGTGTGCCTGTGTCACATTTCCTGAACCTCTCCTTTTTGCAGATGTTTTGTATCTCCCTAAGTATGCATATGAGTAATCTTATTTTTCTACTTCTGAGGATTTCATTCATGCTGTTGTATAATCATCTCTTATTTTTGCTTTGTTTTGTTTTTTTGTTTTTTTTTTTTATCTGTCCATGGAAGGTTTGGCAGGAAGAATGTGCTGTTTGCGACTCTGGCAATGCAGACTGGCTTCAGCTTCATACAGGTCTTCTCTACCAGCTGGGAGATGTTTTCGGTGTTCTTTCTGCTGGTCGGCATGGGACAGATATCTAACTACGTGGCAGCATTTGTTCTTGGTATGAAAGTCCTGCTGGGCACAGTATGCGTTCTTCGGTCTTGTGCTTTTCCTGCTCCTTTTCAGTACTGGCTTAGGGTTGATTTGTTTTGCCAAGCAACACTGTTAAGAGTGAGTCCTCACCACGCATGGATAACTCATGGTCTCTTTGGAAGTTTTTGGTTGATAGAAGTACAATCTAAATTAAATCTGTGTGTTACCATCCTAAAAAGGCAAAAAAACGCAGAAACTGATTATTTAAAACGAAATCTGTCTTCCAGTTGGAAAGATAAGATGTGAGTTTTCAGGGATGTGTTGTCCATTTTGGGCCTTAAATATCTATTTGATATAAAAACTTGTGAAAGAAAAAAAAAATCAAGTAAGCGTTATAAAGTCTCCTTGAAACAGGCTATAGTAAAAAATGAAATGGCGTAATGATTCCTGCTTGGTATATTTTCAGTTTAACTAAGACCTCCTTTGATCAGATGGGAATGTGAATTACCTTATGAATGTAAGACATTTTTTTAAATTAGAGGTTTTTTAATTAATATTATTTGCAGTGGCCTCACTGTCCAAATGTGCTACTGTACCAAATGTTGGCAAGGAATTCCTTTCGGGCCAAAGAAGAACAGTTCAGCTGTGAAAACAGTGTTTAGCTAACCTCCCTGCAGACAGCCTGCTGCAGCCTCTGTAATCTTCCATTTCTGCGGAAGGGAGGAATATTCTGTCTCTTACAATGTCCCTTGATTTGCAGGTCCCAAAGTGTTTCAAAGGGAAACACTGGCCCCTGGTAGTGCATTAATTCCACTATCAGTAGCCTGGCCTTTGTTGGTGACCCTCCACGTGTCTATGCCAAAAGACTGCACCTTTCCTATCTGGACAGGCTGAGAGAGTTGGGGGTGTTCAGCCTGGAGAAGAGAAGGCTTCAGGGAGACCTCAGAGCCCCTTCCAGTGCCTAAAGGGGCTACAGGAGAGCTGGGGAAGGACTTTTTATGAGGGCATGTAGTGATAGGACGAGGGGGAATGGCTTCAAACTGGAAGAAGGTAGATCTAGATTAGATATTAGGAAGAAATTTTTCCCTGTGGGGGTGGTGAGCCCCTGGCGCAGGTTGCCCCGAGAAGCTGTGGCTGCCCCATCCCTGGAGGTGTTCAAGGCCAGGTTGGATGGGGCTTGGAGCAACCTGGGCTGGGGGGAGGTGTCCCTGCCCAGGGCAGGGGGGGGAATGAGATGATCTTTATGGTCCCTTCCAACCTAAAACCGTTCTATGATTTTTGGCTAATAGCGAAATAGTCCTTTAGAAGGTGACACAGGTTAGGAACCTGATTTAGGCAGCTGAATTATCCTTTAAAGAAGCTGGTCTCTCTCCATAAGCTGGAGAGGACCCTATAGGAATTAAGTTTTGTTAATGTTTTGTAGTATGTTAGATGGGGTTAGCTCCTCAAGTAAAGTGGGTGATTCTAAGAACACAGAATTATAGAAGTTTTCGCTGCTTTGAGCTACAGAAATACTGTATGGCCTTGTTCTCTTCGTTTTATATTTATCTGGGTTGATGCAGGATCACTGCATGAGGCAGATCTGCGGTGCCTCTAAAATGGGACGGCAGAGCGTGCTATATACTGGAACTACCCAGTGTAGTATACTGCAAAGCCAACCGTTAGAGGTATTTTTGGTAAGTTACTTGGTCGCGATTAGGTTAAAATACTAATCTTCACTCTATTGTTTTGAACAGGCACAGAAATTCTTGGCAAATCAATTCGTGTGCTGTTCTGCACGCTAGGCGTTTGCATATTTTATGCATTTGGCTACATGTTGCTGCCACTGTTTGCTTACTTCATCAGAGACTGGCGGATGCTGCTGCTGGCGCTTACTTTACCTGGGCTGCTCTGCATCCCGCTCTGGTGGTGAGTATAACTAATTTAAAAAAATCTTAGTCTTTAGAAGGTCCCGTCTGCAGATTTTTAAGATCCAGACTCGAAGCCATCTGGCCTTTACCAATGAAATTCAGGAATAGGCAGGTGAAGAATGGATGTTGTGTCCTTTACTCTTCCCAGTCGTTTAGCTGCAAGTCCATAGCTTTGAGGGTGATCTGACTCATGCCTGAAAAGCCTATTCTTCGTTTTCTGTAGGCTTCTATAAAGTGAAGTGAGGCACATGCAAAGGAGGGGAAAAAAAAAAAAGGTCACTAAAACTCATCCTTCTGCACCAACTGAAATCCATGAACTTTTAAGAGAAGGCCTGAGCTAGGCGCAGAAGGAGAAATCATTTGTTTTGGGGAACCTGGGCAATGCTGGGGTGAGAGAGATATGGCAAGCTACAAAACACTACTTGTACATCTGTGAGACTTCCGTGTTTTCTTCTATAGTTAATGAAATACTACTTTTAGGTGGCCTGTAAAGTTTCAATAGTCCACATGGTGGTGGTGTTTCCTCACTCACACTAGCATTTATGTTTGTGATTCTATCCAGCTTCTTACAAAATTGAATGACTCAGGTGAATTCTACTTTCTGACTTGCCTTTATAGGACAGTATTTACAGTTAGTAATTTTATAAGTGTTATTCTCTAAGGATACGCCTCTTAATGTACAATGTGCTGCTTGTATACTCATGTTTCTGAATATGTTTAATTAAACTGTTTTCCCATACTTTGAAGGTTTTGGTTGCTCTTTTTTTCTGAGTCATTGCTTATTTCTTTAGTATTTCTAAAATCCACAAAGGTATTTTAGTCTGTTCTTGTTCAGTACGCTAGTCTGCTCTTGTAAATCTGATTTCTGTTGTCATTGCTTTACTGTCTGCAAGCTATGGCAAGTTTTGAGCTCTTCATGCCTGGAACAATATGTATTGGTGCCTGCAGCAGCGCTTCCTCTGGAAATCATAGAATCATAGAATTGTCTAGGTTGGAAGAGACCCTTGGGATCATCGAGTCCAACCATCTACCCTACTCTACAAAGTTCTCCCCTACACCATATCCGCCAACACCACATCTAAAGGTCTCTTAAACACATCCAGGGATGGTGACTCAACCACCTCCCTGGGCAGTCTATTCCAATGCCCAGTTGCAAATGGGCAAAATGCAGGCTCGTTATTTTAAACCTCTTTTTTCAGGATCATTCCGGAATCTCCACGGTGGCTGATCTCCCAGGGACGATTTCAAGAGGCAGAAGACATCATCCGAAAGGCTGCAAAAACTAACGGCATTACAGCCCCAGATGTTATATTTGATCCTAGCGAGGTAAGATTGTTCAGCAATGCAGTTGTTTGCTGGGCCTATTAGTGACCATGTAAAGCGATTAATTTCCAGGCACGTGAATTGAGTTATGCCTGCAGTGTGTTATGTACTTCTCATATGGGTAAAAGGTCATCCTTTTCCTGAAAAGCAGAATACCCTTTCCCGACTTCCTTAAGATTTGCAAATCCCTTGCTGTCCCATTCCCATGGGAATGCCAACATGCATTCTAATGCCGACATCTTTTTGATCCAGTTTACAGCCATCTTTTTCCTTTTAAACTCTAGTTTTTGGGAAGGTAATGAATTTGAGGTACTTACTGCTTTGTGATTTAACTACTTGCGCAGAACATACGCAGCCTAATATACTTCTGTAAAAGTCTAACACAGGACTAATCCTGGCCAGTGGCAGTGTAAAGAATGTCATTCTAGTTCAATTCCATGTTTGACTCCAACTTCTACTCCATGTTAAGGAGAGCAAAACTTGAGCTCCTTTCGGGTGGTGTAGCCAGCAGTATCTTTTCTTCCCCGTCTGTTTCTTCCAACATGTTCTTGTTTCCTCTAGGCATCCCCCATTTGTCTGAGCTGTTGGTGACCTTAAGGTGGAGAAGCAATTCCACACTCACTCAAACATGACCTCCCAAGGTCAGACAGACAAACTGTTTGCATCAGCCAGGAGAATGGGCACCTCTCCAGGCAGATCTGTAGTCTGTCTGGGCAGTTGCCTAATTGTGTTCTGGTTGACAGTCGACATTGTCTTGTCATTTACATGAAAATACCTTGTATATTCACTTGCTTTACGAGGCCTCTGTACCAGCCTAAGGAGAAGGGTTAGCCATTAAACGGTGGTGTGTTTGCTATTGGGATTGAAACAGCCTCACTTGGGTTGAAGTTAGCAGAGGTGCAAACAAAGCTGTTTGTCCAGACTTATTTATAGATAGTAGCACAGACATCCTGGTCTTGCTGGAACAGAGTGAGAATGCCAGGAAAACCCAGACCTTCTTATGATAGCTTTTGCCCTGGATTTTCATTAGAACACTCTTTTTTTTTTTTTTTTTCCTGCTTCCTTCTTACGCTGTAGGCATGAAAACTCACCCATTGCCAGCACTACAGAAGGAGAACAGAAAATAATAAGCTCTGGCTCCAATATCTGCTTAAAGTCACTGTCCCTGGAATCCTGTCTCCCGTTCTTAGAACGAAATATTGATCTGTTTGCCATCTCTGAATAGAGTGGGATTTCAAAGCAGCAGAAGGAAGGAGCAAGAGCAGGGATGTTGCCCCCAGGAACGCTGGACAAGGGGAAATGCTGAGTTCTGCAGTGGGGTGGGCTGGAGTACACGGTGCTTACTTGCAGATAAATCACTGCATGTCAGCTTTCAGAAACACAGATTAACATTCTGACACTGAAAGGAAAATGAGCTTGATGAGCAGGCACTGTTTAAATGCAGAACTCCTGTCCATCTTTTTACTTTTTTAAGGTAAAAGTAATTCTGTGACCAAAAAATCTGTGCAAAACTTACATTCATCAGTGGTCTGATTACGCTGGTTTTGTGTCTGCTTGCTGGAGAGCTGTAAAGCAGAAGGCTTGTAGCTTCTCCTGAGTGTTTAGGAAGTGTGTTTGCACTGCAGGGAGGTTCTCAGAAATCCAGCCAGCCCTTAGCCCTCGTGCAGTTGGAACATGCGTTCTGGATGGAGGAGCAAAATGAGCTGGTGTTTGGAGTATTCCTCGAACCCGTGCAGCTGGAGAGCAGCACCTGCAATATTTAGGCTCTAGAGATTTGAAAAACGGTTGGGATCCAGCAGGTGACTAGTCACAAACAGGCTGCAGAGCATAAATAGGGCCTGGTTGGCTGAATCATCCCATAAGAAGGGGATAAAAATGTTTGGATGATAGGTTCAATTTCAAATCATCGTTTTACCCTCCCTGCCCTTCTCATAGCTTCTTGTTCTAGCCTGTCCTGCTAAGGATTATGCTGTCTGCTTATCCAGCTCCTAAAAGTCAGGGTTCTTTTTTTCTCATCAACCGTGACTCTCTGAATGTTACTGTTACTGATTTTGTTTTGTGGTTTGTTTGGGTTTTCTCCTTTTTCTGTTTCCTGTTTGCTGGTTCCTTGGCAACAAATAGCGGCAAAACTGGAGAGCGCTTAGGAAAGATCATGTGATTTATGAGAACGGGCTGTGAGCTGTAAAGCTGACTGCAGTTTGTGTGGTGGGAGGTTTGGCTTCAGGCAGAATGAAAGCTATCAAATGTAAAGAACTGTGTGCCTTTCCTAGCAAATGAGGATTTATGAAAGAAAATACACTGACGTTTGATGTTCGGCATGCACGAGCATCGGGCCGCTATTGTATCCTCCAGGTCTTCAGAACAAAATATCACACAGAAGAAATTTTCATCTGACTGCAGGGGTTACATAAACTTCATGTTCCCTTTAGCTCAGATACAGTTTACAAGATATGGAGGTTATAATCTTGGATAACTACAACATTATATGCTCAAATGTGTATTTTGAGTTGAGACAAGAGTTAATGGCCCTAAATTGGCATCCAGCAACTAACTGGTCAAAAGAAACATCACGAACTGAATAGGGAAGAGAAATTGATGAGGAATTAAGTTGCACCAATGGTTGCTTTTGTCTGTTTATTGGTGTGTTGTGTCCTGCAATACATCCAGCTGCTTCTGCTGGACCAGCCTGATGTTCTAGGGAAAAAGTACTAACTAATACAGAGTAGAGGATGGTATGTTAGACCAGGCGGAAAGAGTTCAGAAAAGTTTGAAGTAGTAATTGCATTGTTTTGAAGCTACAATCATAGTTTACTTTTATTGATAACCATTTGCACATACCGTGAAGGAGCACACGCTGCCAACAAAAGGCATTCAGCCTTTAAACATGTCAAAATCTAATTTGATGTTCTCAGGTCACGCTGCCTTAAAAAAATCAAGGGAGGAAGTAATCTTCGTACAGTTTATTGTGCTTGCACATAATAGAGGTCTGTCAGGCAAGAGTGATTCTTCTGGTTGTGGAAAGAGAAGTCCTCACTTAAATACTGTGAGGTGTCTTGGCAGCTTACAATTCAAAAAGTGTCAAAACTAAAAATATTTCAGTATCACCTTTTTTCATTCAATAATTTTGAGCTGCTAAGGTGGATGCTTGTTTCTTTCTTAGGTTTCTAATTGTTGATAGAGTCACAAATTCAGATAGATATAAAATGTCCTAATAGAAAAAAAGAATCTCTGTGGAAGATTGTAAGATCAAAATCTTCTTAATGTTCTTACTGAAAGACTGTTAAAAATACCGTTGAATTGATGAGTAAGTAGCCTGGGATAAATACGGAAAACAAACTATCTTTTGCAATAACAAAACCACAACATGTCTAGAAAGCTGTGGTTCTTCAGGCGTATAGTGTTGCTTTATGAGAGCTGATAGCTTTAATCAATGCAACTTGTCCTCTTAAATCACCTTTTACATATTTTGAAAAATCTCTCCCTTGTTAATCCTTGTTAGGGGTCTACATTCAAGTCCTAAATTAAAAAAACAAACAAACAAAAAAAAAAAACAAAAAAAACCAAACAAAACACCAAAAACCCCATCCTTAAATTCTTTCCTTTTTTACAATCTTACCAAGCACAAAACTTGTCTGTATGCTTCATGGATTAGTATCTTTGCATTGTTTACATGGAAGTGGTTTTATTTTGAGGAGCTGGAAAGTTTCATGGGGAAATGAGAAGTTTGTTGTCTTTTTGCTTGTATTCTTAGATCTCAAAACCAGGCTAGATAATGATGGGGACTTTTCAGCTCATTAGCCAGTTTGTCTCAGTTTAAGTACATTACTGTTAGGTCCAGCATGAAGAGTCATTTACTAAATCTGTCCTGCTGCAGTTTAATCTTGTTATTTCTTGCCTTGTCTGCAGTGGATGGGGAGCACTTTTTTTGCTGGTCCTCAAAGACCATTCTTGGTCTTTTTAAGACTCCCTCGGTCTTCTGGCCCTTAAGCTAAATAAACCCTCTACATTTCAGGATCACGTTTTTCAAATGTCTCATCATCCCTGTTGTTCTCTTCTTGTCTGGGTGCAGTTGATTTGCATGACCCTCAAGGTGTACTGCTCAAAACTGGATGTAAGAACTCTGCCAGTAGTAACATATAAATCGTGCATTGATGCTGTTGCTTTATAACTCAAGTATAAACATAACAATAAGCAGTTGCTTTATGGAGCCTCAGGCAGAGAAAATTATTACAAATTTCAGCCTAAATTTTAAGTGACTTTAAGTTAGGGAGGAGCAACTACTTTCACAGGTAGTTGGCTCTTATGACTTATACGTGTTTGGTTAAAAGTGAGGCACCAGTTTCAGCTCGGCAGCATATCAAAATACTGATGTGTAAGGTGGGGGGGGACTTATTTTCACAATAATTCTGCTTGTAGGAAGTTAATGTTCCCATGACTGGTTTGTTTGTTTGTTTCCAGCTGCAAGATTTGAATTCCCAGAAGCAACAGACGTACACCATTTTGGATCTAATGAAAACCCGAAATATCCTAACTATCACCATTATGTCAGTGATTCTTTGGTAAGCAAGTGTGGTTTGGGGGTACGTAAGCACAAAACCAGCAAAACAATTACAAACTGCTCTTTGAACACTAAGGTATTCTGAAGAGATACAGACAAAACCAGCTCAAAACCCAATGACCTGCTGGCTGAAGCAACAAAATCCTGGTGATGTAGGTTCTTCATTTCAGTAACAGTCTAGAAACACATCTGGATTGTTATTTCTTTCTGAAGCAGTCAGGCGTGTCCTGAACTGAGCAAGAATCAGATCAGCTGGCAATGATGCGTGGGAATCCTGCCTGATATTGGGCCTTGGGGAGTCCTCATCTGACTGTAACAAAGTCCTTTAAGAGGAATGAGTCATGCCCTGTCTTCCAGTCGGAGAACTGCTGCCCAAGAGAACTGCTGCCCAGGGGTCCGAACACAGCATGCCTGGCTTATGGGGGAGAATCTTCCCATCTCTCCTCTCTCTCTTGCATTGTCTCTTAAAGGGATAAAGCTGCCTTTGAAGTTCTAATCTGAGATTTTCCTAGGCTTTCCTGCTAGCTGTTCTGTCTACCTGCCATCTTCAGCTTGGTTTTGCACTAGCTGAACCCATGCTTTATGCTCAGTTTGATTAAACGGTTGTCATTTTCTTTTACTGGAATTCTCAGCAAAGCTGTAGTTGCTCAGAAGAGAGAAAATGGAGAGGGTAACTTAGAGCCTGCCAGAGGCTATAAAAGTGAGGTTTAATTAGTGCATGTACCTACAGTGTCCTAACCAAGAAGGTCCCTCAAGTGCTTTTGAGCTAACTAAGTTGATTTGCTGCCTTACTGAACAATGTTCCTGTGCTTTTAGTGAGGGAAAGCCTTGGAGTTCAGTCCATGGAGCTGCCAGCGCATACAAGCTGATGTGGCTTTTTGGGTTAAAGGATGACTTGGCTAATATTTAAGCCAGATTCCTTTGCCCATTGTCAAATACAGTGCTACAAACTCACTGAGAAAGGAACTTGAGCAGAAACCAGCTCAAAAAAGAAAAGTAATGCTGGTTCTTCGGAGAAATGTCAATACAGTTTCCATATACCGTTGTCTTACCTTCAAGTCCAATTGCTGACTCTCACCTTTAATTGGAAGTGAGCTAGAGCAGTGAGACTGCCCTACTTCTAATCTGCATGGAGCAGGTGTAGGGAGTTCATAGGCACAGATGATTTTGCATGTGTGGTTGTAGAAATCGAATGCAGAACCTGTTTGAACAGCATTTCTGGTAGGACAAAGCATCTGAGAGAAACAGTGTGATGTGGCAGTATGTAATTCATTCCATATGCTGAAAGGCTTTTAACCACATGATAAATGAATTTTTATGATGGGCAGGAGTGAAACATGTGCAGCTGACTTAGACAATCTTAACTCCTCTTGCAGAAGAGTATTCAGTTGATTCAGGCAATTTTTCCACTATTTTTACCTCACATGTTAGTTGCCTAACCTCCTTTTAATTCATTTCCCAAAATATAAAGCATCCTGGGCTGACTCACAGCAGTGTTTTCCAGCTCATAGTATACCCATGGTATATTCTGCATTATGAATTGAAAGATCACGTAAAAGAAACTCTGTAAAAGAGGATGGTTGCAGATAGGGGTGTATCACCTTTACATATTGCTGAGTGTTTTGTTGATGTTGAGTAAGTAGCAGGGCTTTAAACTAATCCCTTTGCTGGGTTTGCATCAGGGAGGAGGAAGTTTGGCTTCTCGTCACCCTGAGATGTATAAATACCCATAAAGTTTTCCTAGAAAATGCATAACTGTATCAAGGTTTGCCAATGTGATAAGCTAAGGCAAACTGCTACTGAAAGTGAGTTCCAGCAAGAACGGTTTATTGTATATAAAAATAACTCCTAGGAGCACAGGGCTGGGCGTACTGCACAGCGTCGTGGGAAACACCACGTAACTGCTTTTGAGAAGAACAGCTTGATCTGGCAGGGCACACGCAGCAGCGGGGGGTTACCCTCAGCTGCATGACTTCACACCTGCCCAGGTACACTAGGCAGCTTATTTGAAGCAACTGGACCATGAAGGCCCTTCCCACGTGAAGTGGGGAGGAGGAAGAGCTAATCTTTGGACAGTGATCCACTTTGTGCTGTGCAGTGATTTTGCTCCAGGTTTCGTTACAACATAGATGCTGAAGGAGATGAAGTGCTGAGTGCTCTGTACCTCACCGTTGTACCTGGACACGTCCTGATGCAGTGCCCGTTGTTTCCTTGTTTACCACGTGTTGCTTGTGGGTGAAGCATAACCTTCTCTTCCCAGCATCTCCCAAGAGATGACAGGATTTGTCTCTACAGCCAGTTGTGTGGTTCCCTTGATCATGTGGAAGCAAGCCAGCTCGCATCTGGCAGTGGCACAATTAAGATGGCAGTGTTCCCGGCCACTAAGCTCTGTCCTGCCACACTGACCAACCTGGGCACCGAGCCATGCAAACGTGACTTGGATGCTGCCTAGCCAGCTTGGGGCATGGCAGAGAAAATCGCAGATTGTTTGGGTCTGCCAGGATGCCATACTCCTCCTTTCTGACTTTATAGACAAAGCATGGAGGGTAACGACCAAGGAACAACGTTCTGCGCCCGGAGCTCCCTTGTAAACATAATGAAAAGCTACTGTAGGCAGCAGCAACAGTAAAACTCAGTAGTCCAAACTTTGAGGCTAAGGCTGTAACTACTGGTAATAGGAACTGCTGTGTCACTGCATTGTGAATGATCATCACTTACCTCCCAGGGGTGACCTGAAACCCGGAGCCATACGTGAGAAGTAGTCAGCCCCTCTCCATCAGCGTGACTAGCACAGACAAATGTGATGTCAAAAAGTGACAAATACCCAGAGCTTCCCTGCAGGGTCAGAATGACAGGGGGATGGACAGTTGCAAAGTCACACGATGGCATCAGAGAAGTATGACCTCTATAGCTGCAGGACCATCCGGCCCCTATGACCATGGGCTCGTAGGCCCGTGACGCAGCAAGGCTAGCAACAGCTCTGGAGCTACCTACTTGTGCTAATGCCGAATAGGAGATTTTAATTTTTTTTAAAACTGTGTTTTATTCTTTGAATTCAAGAGCAACTTGAAAGATAACAATTACACAATGCTGGTGCTTTTTATCTTGCTCGTTCTGAACTCGGCACTTTAGCTGCTTCAGAGGTGAACGAATCTGGCAGATGCTGAATTTGCCTTACATAGTGAGTTCTGTGCTTCCGAGATCTAAAAGAGGTTCACGGCAACCTCAGTGAGAAGAGAAATTTGTCTGATCCTCTTGTTCTGCTTCTTTCAGGATGATAATCTCTGTTGGTTATTTTGGACTTTCTCTTGACACACCTAACTTGCATGGAGATGTCTATGTGAACTGCTTCCTCTCAGCAGTGATTGAAGTTCCAGCCTACGTTATTTCCTGGCTGCTGCTTCGAAATCTCCCCCGACGGTATTCAATGGCTGCTGCGTTATTCTTGGGAGGCTGTGTTCTTCTCTTCATTCAGCTGGTGCCTTCACGTATGGAATCGTTAGTTGATCTCAAATATGTATGATAGGTGAAGTGCAGTACCATGCACGGGGCAGATGTGGAGGAAAAGTGTCCTGAGGGAATTCACAGGGAGCTCACGCAACGTGTCCATTCAGATACATTTTTAAAGGTGGGTCGTTGGCTTTGTGGTCTGTTGGGACGACAGCTCTGTAGTCCAGCTTTGGCTTAATGTACATCCCTGGCAAGGTGCCCTGGTAAGGTCCAAGTGTAAAACCAGGACTAAACCAAGCGGAATTTGGTAAGCGGTTACCCAGAGGCTGCAGAACTTGCTTCCCCAACAGGTGTCAATGACTGTCTCTTTATGGCTTGTTTAAACAGTTCTGTTCAAGGGAGTCATTGTGGAAGCATTTTTGGTACGGAAAGATGCTTGTACTGAATTAGTGTTGATAATTAAAATAATGTTTGACAACTGGAAAGGAGGACAAAATAACATTTATTGGATATCAAACCATACGTATCTTTAGGTCAGATTAATAGGGTTATGGGCTCGTTACTGATAACGAATATGATGGAGGGGTGTTGTTGCTTAGCTCTTGTTTACAAATCAAAGAAGAAAAGAGAATGCGCAGGAACTGCCTTGCTTATTTTATGCAGATAATATACGTGTTACAGTCTCTTTCTTCTCCTGTCCTTTGAGTAAATTGGCACTGATACAATCTGTTTTGATTTTCAAATCTAACTGTCCTAGTTAAGGTCAGCCCAGCTTCCTATAATTAAATTGTTGACTCGTAGCTAGGAATGTTAATGAGCAACTGGAGCAGGAAACCAAAAGTAACTTATTTCAAATGTTTAACTTTGTTCACTTTATTAAAAAGGGATATGTGGCATTTTTTGCAATAGCAGAGATCTGGCCCCTGAAATCTGAGAGGACCTCTCCAGTTCTTGCTCTCTTCTTATTTTTTGCTTGGCAAGAAGCCTCGTTTCCTCAAGAGGAAATGGAAATGTTGATCCTAGTAATTTAATAAATAAATAAATAAAAGATGTTACCTATGCTTGTAGACGTGTACCAGGGAAAAAAGACACCAGATACTGGAATTAATTAGGCAGGAGTTATACAAACACGATGGGATTAAGAGATACCATGAATTGTCAGAGCTTCATTGAAGTCCTTATGGTGTTTTGATTTCAGATATCCGTGTGCTATCTCTTATGCTGGTGATGTTAGGGAAATTTGGGATCACATCTGCCTTTTCCATCGTTTATGTTTACACGGCTGAGCTCTACCCAACAGTAGTGAGAAACATGGGAGTTGGAGCGAGTTCCATGGCCTCTAGACTGGGCAGCATCCTCTCGCCTTACTTCGTTTACCTCGGTAAGTTAACTAGTCTGTGCGTGTGCGGGGGAGGCGCTGGCGGCTGCGAAGCAATGCCTGTTAGCCAGAGCGGTGTCCTGCCTCTGTGGGTCATTGGGCTTTTCTGCTGTTCTCCGTTTCCGGGTCTGGGTGTCTTGTGAAACTGTAGGTAATGGTGGGGTCTCACCAGCTCTGAGGAACGGCCACAACGTAGAGAAAATGGGCTTTGTGCCCCGTTGAAGAGACGTTCTGAAGACTCACAATCTTACTGACTCAATAGGGACAGCTCTTATAGCTATTGTTTCCCAGTCTCTTGAGTTCCTAAAACCACATTTATAACAACATGCTTTGAATGCTAGATTGTGAGGCAGGTTGGTTGGTTTGTTTTTTACTGAAAGCATAAATCTTGCATGGATAAAGCCCTGTACCTAGCTGCAAACATTATCAGGAACCTAAAGCTGATGCTGGTTTTTTTCTTTCTTCCCCCCGCCCCGTATTCTGCTAGGTGCCTATGATCGATTCCTGCCTTACATCCTGATGGGGAGCCTGACTGTGCTATCAGGAATTCTGACTTTATTTCTGCCAGAAAGCTACGGTATGCCTCTTCCAGACACAATTGAGCAAATGCTGTTGGTGAAAGGGTAAGTGTCGCCTTCTGGTCTTAACACATCTCCGCTCTGAGAAGAGGAGTGGACTTGCCTAGGTATTGTCAGAGGGAGGGGCTGGTTTGGGTAGGGTAGTTAGTGCTCTGTTGAAGATACAAGAGCTTGGCTGGAATCCTGATACCTTTTCCCAAGTGTGCACGTTCACATTTACATCGTTTGGCTCCAAATTCATCATTTTACCCTGAGGACTGAATAAAAGTACATATGAGGAATGCATTTGCAAAAGTGTATTGCTTTATAAATGTATAGGGACACTTTGCAGGTTATAATCTATCTTTCTAGGTTCTGAAAGTCGTGTAAGTACTGGTGAAGGGCTGAACTCTTACAATTTAGTTCAGCTCACCTAAACAGGAAATTGAGAGCATTTGACCTTTTGCCATGGCTCGGGGTGAGGATGGCACATAAGCATACACCTGGTGTAAGAAAGGTCCAACAGAAGTCATCAGGATTTTAAAATTAGGAGGCTGTAATGTCAAATTGGGCTCAGGATATCAAGGATTTTTTTTTCCTCTGTTCTTTCATCTATTTTTTAAGTTGTCTTCAGATTAGAATACAGGCCTGCGTCTAGTAGCACAAGGGATTCCAAGGAGGAAGAGGAAAATCCAGAGATTTTTAAAAGCACAGCTTTTTGATGGAACTTCCGTGTACTTCCTGGCGGACTGAAAGTTAAATGGACTTTTCTTCTAAAATTCATTCTAGAAAGGGCTAGTGGCAACACTTTGTTTCCTGTAATTTTAACCTTATTTATTAATTTAAACACTGTGTTCCGTACATTCTCTTTTTATATGAACATGAATACTGTATACCCTTCAGTGAGATTTTTCAGCCACAGTTGTTTTAATGCAGTAGTACCATAAAACAGTATCTGATCAATCCTTTGTAACTTTACGTGTATAGTTCAGCTGAAAGATACTTGAAAATGAGTTCAAGGGCTGGCAGGGTACCTGGATTCCTCAGTGAACCTTCTCCAGAGCTAACGGACATCAAGAAGTAAAAATTGCCAGGAAAAGCTGCTAACTGGTTTTGATTCCTTGACTTCTGTCTCTGGACAGGAAACTTATTTATTATAGTGAAGGTTATACAAACGTGCCTCCCTGTGGTCTTACTTAAATCACTTTGTACGTGACGAATTTGTTACCAAATTCAGAAAGAGGCAAAGAAAGATTTTGAGAAGTAATTCTAACTTGATATGTTTTAAACTCAACGGAGATTGAAAGGGTTGTCTTGCACAAAGTATTTGTAGCACTGAAGTTTTGCTCATAAAATTCACTTGATTCCAATGCTGATTTTTCAACTGTAGCCGTATGGTGAAGTTGTTTACATCCGACCCTGCATGCGGCCAGCTTCCAGGCTTATTTTAAATTATGCAAAAGGTTTCATCTGTGTGTGGAGGGAGCGGTGGTAGTTTGGGGTTCTTCCCTTTTGATGTGTGGTGAAGTTTTATGTCTAAATTGTTTTAACGTCTTCTGTGCCATTTGGATGATGGAAACAATCCTCCGGTCTTTGTTCTGCGCTTTTCACACATGTGCACGTACACACGCACACAATTAATGTATTTAGAGATAAATTTTTGCGTTAACCTGTGACACTGCATTGACCTCATGGTGGAATATCCTGAGAACAAAATTCAGAATATAGTTCTGACAGCTGGTTCTCAGTTCTCAAGTGCCAACTGTACAATACCTGTGAGGTCTGTTACTTCACTTAAATCATATAATCAGTGAATTGTTTTCAATTTTTTTTTTTTTTTTTAAAAAAGGGATCTTATTGACAGTCTGCCAAGAAACTGTTCCTTGTGTTGTGGAAGCACCGCTGGCATTACCTGTGTTTCTTTCAATATATACAATAAGTAGGTACATCCAGTCTGGTTTGTGCTATTCTGATTATGCTTTGACAGCTGTGAGTGGTGAAAGATTTCTCTCTTGTGGCATTTGTTTGTGTTTTGTTCTGTCTTGTAGAGACTTAATAAACAGAACCTTTGTAGCCAAAGCTGCTAGGAGCCTTACCCTGCTGCCGCAGCTGGGCATGGAAGTTCTGCCTTTTCCTACGGTATTTAAATACGTGGGTGGCATCAGCTAATTCCAGTCTTTCCTTAACCAGTACCCCATATTCTGGTCTCGATACCCTGCTGCAGTAGTGCTGCTGTGTGTCCTCCAGACTGCTTGTCTTAAAAACAAGAAAGTAGAAAAAACTGTACAGACTATAGTGGTTTGCTTTCTTTCTTTTAAACTCTTCTGACCAGTTTCTTGAGCTTTACAAACCATAAAGCTCTGCTTCCCCTGCATTTGCTTACCTACTTGTTTTAGTATTTTAGTTTCTGGATGCAGCAGGAAGTTAGCCAGTGTTACCGGCTCAGAGAATGGTACCAAGAAACATAGTTTTGTCATACCGTCAGCTCTTCCAAGGAGAGAAATCCCAACGTTTGGGCAGGTTCAGTGTCACTCCTGTTTAATAGGTTGACGGGCCGTTGGCAGATGGGTTTAAAATGCAGTGTGTGATTTGCAGCTATGGATTTTGCAAGCCTCACTGCACTCTGGATTTTGCAAGCCTCACTGCACATCATACAATAGCCTTGACATGAGCAAATACATGTCAGGAGAGTGCATGTAACAGCTGGTCTCCCTTGCCCGAAAGACACAATACAGTTTGTCAGGCTTGCCACCTTTTTTTGAAATATTCATTGTGAACTTCAGAATGTGTTCTAAAACTTGGTACAGACATTTTTCTTTGTAAACCTTATTTCTAGGAACTGCAACGTTTAGAAGCAGCAGCTTTTCTGTGTGTTGTAGAAGAATTATCTGATAACCACAGGAATCTGAGACAAAACACATCTAACTGCAACTTCCTTGTAATGAATTTGCCAATGTAAACAACTGTGTCCCATAAGTCTCTTCCTGTAAACTGTTTCAGAAAATATCCTGAAATGTAAGATATGTGCTTGATACGTATCTAGGATGGAAATTCCTGTCCTAAAGTGCAGAGTATATTTAATGTCTGATTTAGCTGTAATTTCTTGTCCACTGTTTTATCCAGGTATGTGCCTTGACAGTGAGGCTTTTGTTCTTGAATATTTAAATATTCAGATATTTACTAAAGCTTTTTGTGGGTGTTTTTGGTTGGGGTTTTTTTGTTTTTGTTTTTTTTTTTTTTAAAGTCCAGCCAAACTGGGAAATTTTCTGGTTATGACTAATACTACAAAACACAATAGCAATCTCTGTGTCAAAAAATACTTTTTTTTTTTTCCCCTTGCTCATCTTTTTTAAAAACAAAAACTATGAGTCAGAAATGTAGACTGCATTTAATATAGCGTCCTGGGTTATTTTGTGTTTCGTTTTTTACCCTACTCTTCTCAAGTTTATCTCTAAACCAAGGAGCTTTTTCTCGTGGGTAGGCAGAATCCAGCTAATAGGTATTTCCAAAAGAAATTGAGAGAATATTTGAATATAGGCAGGTGATCTGATCTGTGCAAATAAGAGGGAGATGAAAGGACCTGATCCAGTTGTTGGCAAATCTTTGCGTGGCATGAGTGCTGGCAAGAGGTAGGATTTGCAGCGCTAGTGTGGCTGCAGGCACTGGTGCTGCCCTGTGCTTTGGCTTTGAGAGGCGTCTGCCGAGCACCACGTTTTCAGACGTGGCTGACTCCTGACAACGTATGGTTTCATTAATAGACATGTTTGTTTAATTCTTCATAAATTAATAGGCAGGCCTGGGGCAGAGCGGCTGTTCAAGCTGCCCGGCGGAGAAGGAGCTGGGGGTGTTGGCGGACAGCCGGCTGGCTATGAGCCGGCAGTGTGCCCAGGTGGCCCAGAAGGCCCCCGGCACCCTGGCCTGTATCGGGAATAGTGTGGCCAGCAGGACTGGGGCNGTGTCCAGAGAAGGGCGACGGAGCGGGTGAGGGGTCTGGAGCACAAGTCCTGTGGGGAGCGGCTGAGGGAACTGGGGGTGTTCATCCTGGAGAAGAGGAGCTGAGGGGAGACCTTCTCGCTCCCTACAGCTCCCTGAAAGGAGGATGTAGCGAGGGGGGGGTCGGTCTCTTTTCCCAAGGAACAGGCGACGGGACAAGAGGAAACAGCCTCAAGTGACACCAGGGGAGGTTTAGATTGGATATTGGGAAAAAATTCTTCATGGAAGGGGTTGTCAAACACTGTAACAGGCTGCCCAGGGCAGTGGTGGAGTCGCCGTCCCTGGAGGTGTTGTACAGACGGGCAGACGCGGTGCTGAGGGACACGGGTTAGTGGTGGGTTTGGCAGTGCTGGGCTAACAGTTGGACGTGATCTTAAGGGTCTTTTCCAACCTAAATGATTGTATGCTTCTGTATCAGCATGTAACCGCGCGTTATGCTGGTGAGAAGCAGGACTGACACTGACTTTGAGAGTCTGCTGTAAACAGACCACTATGTAACTTATTTCTGAGACACGTTTCACTCGCCCCCACGGAGCTGTTGTGTGTCGTGAAATGAGTTGTGGTCCACATGGGAGATGCTTCTCTCGGCCTCACGGTGGGCAAGGGATGCCCGGGACAGCCTTCAGTCCCAGGGTGAAGTCACACACACATTGTCCTTTCTGTAAAAAATCGATGGGTTTTGGTACTGGTGTTTGAATGCACCTAAGTACCTCGTGCCTAGTGTGCTGGCTGGTGGCGAGGGACCTGGTCTGCCGCTCTCTGGGAAAGCCGCTCTTCTGCTCCCGATCGCCTCAAAGGAGTAGCGAGTGACACTTTGTAAGGGGGAAGGGACAGAATTTGCCTTTGGAAGAGGAGTTGTGATAAACCTATGAGCTCCTTGTACTGCAGAGGAAGGTAATACAGACTTTGACATTCAGGCTAACCTTAGCCTGGGAAATACTGAGTGGTTTTGGTGCCCATAACCTGTATTACAGCAGCAGTACAGGTTGTACAAAAGTATCTGGTTAGGCAAAAGCTTCTGTTGCTAGAGAACAATGCACAGTAGTGTCTGCACCAAGGAAACCAGCATACGGCCTCGAGTTGGGAACGAGGATCCCTTCCTTTCCAGCTCTTGGACTGACTCCTTTCATCACCTTGGGCATGGCACATAAACCCGTGACTTCAGTGTCTTTGCTTGCAAGTGGGAATGCCGTTAGCTCCAAAGGTACCGTAGTTTCTTGTGATGTTCGTGCTCCACAGTCTGTATTTGTTAGATTCTGTGTTTGACTCTCCTGACGGTGAATGTAATGCTCACATGAGCATCATTTAAGCATTTCATCTTTCAGAAGCGGAAAACTTTGGATGACTTCTGACGCTATTTTTGTTAGGAGGTATGAACCCCTCCTCTTCCATTTCCAAGTTACCGTTTGGAAGAAGAAAGCTCGGGGAGGTGGTGCCTTGCCCAGGGAATTGGGCTGCAGTAAGTCAAGCAAGGATTGGGTTTGGAATGCTTAATCATACTCTTTTAATTGCACAACCCCTTGGGGAGTTCTACACAAGTCTGCCTGCAGCGCACCGCCTGTGAGGCATTACCCAACACCTTCACTGCACACCTAACTGCGTTGTGAAATACTGTTCTTTCCAGAGGAGTTTCATTTTGAGATAGGATGATGCTAATACTGTAATGCTGATCTCATGGAATTTGAGATCAACATGAATTATACCCCTCTCTGCTTTACAGCCGGCCCCGTTTTACAGTCTCACCCAGAAGGGCTCTGCTTTTTCACGCGCTCTGGGACCCTGTGCCCATGAGCACAGGGAGCACACGAGGGAACGGATGGGACTGTCTCTGCAAAGAAATTTTGTATTTCAGTATTTGTAGAATAGAACCTGAATGGTGGCAGTTGTAAATGGTTTTCTCAAAGCATGGAATCGGCTCAGGCACCGTGATGCCTTACAAATGCCTTTGGGGGACTTTAAACCAAGTAATGGCCACAGCCTTGTGTATGGAAAGATACAGAAATTTCTTCAAAGAATGTAAATATTCCTAGCTGTAACAGAATTGATTCTTACCCTAGTTTTTTATAGAAAAATGCTTGCTATTTGTAAAATTCAGAATAAAATCGTATCTGGAATTATCTTTAAAATGAAGTAGTCTCATAATTTTTCGTACATCTTCAAGTTTTAAGGTGTTTTGCATAACAGAGCTACTTCATTTGTTTTGTGATCTTGATTAGTCTTGTGTTATATATAATGACTTCTTGCCTTTTTTTTTTTTCATTTGTTCTAAGCAAAGAGGTGGTCTTCCTAACTTGAGCACTGCCTGTGGCTGCTGTGTGTGGAAGAGGTGAATGGAAGGTGGGGGCTGGAGCAGCAGTGTGGGCACTCGCTTCCCCCCCTCCCTGCGGAGGGTGATCTGCTGGAAAGTTGTCCTGTAGGTCCTGTTCTCGTGGAGTGTTTTCCAAACGTAGCAACACAGTTCTCTACCAGTAATTCAACATTTATTTAGAAATGGCAGGTTACTGAAAAATTGCAAGGAGTTTCTCTAAGGTCCTACTTAAACGTCTGTTGCAAAACTGTATGGGAGCCTTCACGTAGCCCGAGCCAAGAAGTTGTGCAAACATCATCGCTAGATTCAGTCTCTGGGGTTTTGTGGAGTTCCCCCACACGTGCTGCATCGAGCTGTGTGCTCGTAGATAAGCAGAAGTACCACCGGCCAAGGTCAGCTGAGTTTGATATGCCAGGAAGTTTAACAATTTAGGGACTCTGCCTATCATTGCCTGGTTTTTCTTCCTCAATAATTAGCATTTGGCCCATCTTCTGCATGGTGCACGCAGGTCTGGTTCATCTGAAAAGAATCATAGAATGGTTTAGGTTGGAAGGGACCATAAAGCCCATCCAGTCCCACCCCCCTGCCCTGGGCAGGGACACCTCCCCCCAGCCCAGGGTGCTCCAAGCCCCGTCCAACCTGGCCTTGAACACCTCCAGGGATGGGGCAGCCACAGCTTCTCGGGGCAACCTGCGCCAGGGGCTCACCACCCGCACAGTGAAAGAATTGCTTCCTAATATCTCAATCTCCGCTCTTCCAGTTTGAAGCCATTCCCCCTCATCCTATCACTCCATGCCCTTGTAAAAAGTCCTTCCCCAGCTCTCCTGTAGCCCCTTTAGGTCTTTGCTCATTTTGTGAAGAAATAGTGCCTCTGAGTTTGGACCAACAGCCACAAACCATCTTTAAAACCTGCGTCGCTTCTATTCTTCCTTTTAAATAACTTCAGTAAAACAGTAAGGAAGTGGGAAGGTGAGATAAGGGGGCAGCAGGAATTTGCTGAAGATGTTTACAGAATTAAATACTTGGCTGACTCTACAAAGAAACCCCTGCTGTCGGCAGCCGGAATGGCTAATTTGAATCCTTCAGGGAGGGGTGGAGTCGTTCGTGTCCAGCGAAAGGGAGAAGAACCCCTTATCCAGCTGGAAGCCGGCTGCAGAACCGCTCCCCGGTTTGCTTTCAAGAAACCCACTCGTGTGTGGGAGGACCAGCGGTGCTGGGAGGGGAGCGCAGGCGTTCCTCTCTTAGAGGGGCGCGTGGCGCAGCCGGGTTTGGCCTGGGGGCACAGGGGTGAGATTCCCCTCGTGGCAGCACGTGAGAGCTTGGATGTGGGTTGGTTTAGTTGTGGTTTGGGGTGGTTTTTGTCTTTTTTTTCTTTTAAATAAATGAAGGAGCGGAGACGTTTGCAGTGCAGAAACCTTGAGCTGTGAAGGGAAATGCCCTTAAGACAAAGATCCTACACGGTAGGAGGGATCTGACTTTTATCTGGGAGGGGTCACGAGCATCTCTGTGTGATGAGGTGCGTGTTCTCGGCTCTGTCTCCCAGGAGGAAGACACTGTCCGGAGCAGCTGTGATAGAGGGAATAGCGTGCTTTGCTCTCCTATATTTGGAGAAGTCCAGAACCACAGCTCACATAAAGCAGCCCTCCAGGGTTTTTTTTTGAGGAGTTTATGAATACATCATGAAGTACACACACTTTCCTCTCACTGCATCCATCAATCTCAATGATTCTTCCCTAGTTCCCTATTTTCCCCTTCCATTCTGTCAAGGATAAAAGTCCACACAGTCTTGCAGAGATGCAGAAATCCGAGCTGCGCACCAGGTGTCACCGGGAGATCGTTTGGCAGCGGGGAGCAGACCCCAGGGCTGGCGCTGAGCTTCTCCGAAGCACAAGTGCCAGGACTAAACGCAGCGCCGAGGCGTGCGCCTCCCGGTACGGTACTGCGGGTACCGGGCGATGGGTACTGCCCGGGCGATGGGCCGCCTAACCGGGCAACTGGCTCCCAGGGCCCACGTTTCAAATATGATGCAGATAACTGAAGTTTGGCAGTAAGTCTCCCCAGTAGATAGACTTTGGGTAACAAATCACCTTTGAAGCAGTGCCTGGGCGTCCCGGCTCACTTACGCAGTTCGTGGAAAGCTGTGTAGCACATGGGGCGCTGCACTGGGACTGGGGGCTCCGGGGCTCTTTCCTTGGGAAGTTCTCATCTCCCACAGCTCAGGTTTTCAACCTGCAAAATAAGGATCGTGATTCTGCAAGTTTATAAACTGTTGAGGAGGGCAAGGGATTGCTTCTTCCTTTATTTGGCCTGGTTGTGACAGATTTTAGAAATAAGCCCTTTGAGCTATTTGAAATGCCGTTTGGGTGAGGTTTCGTTGTTTAACGGCCAGTCTGGAATCTCTTGGGCTGTGTGCCAGACCCCCTTGCGCAAGGGGTCACTGGGTACAGCCAAATAGCAGCAGTCCTGCAGGCCCTCGGGGCACATCGGGGCTGCGGCCAGCAGGTCAGGGGAGGGGATTCTTCTGCTCTGGTGAGACCTCACCTGGAGTACTGCGTCCAGCTCTGGAGCCCCCAACACAGGAAAGACGCAGAGCTGTCGGAGCGGGGCCAGAGGAGGCCCCGGAGATGCTGGGAGGGCTGGAGCCCCTCTGCTGGGAGGACAGGCTGGGGGAGTTGGGGGGTTCAGCCTGGAGAGGAGAAGGCTCCGGGGAGACCTCAGAGCCCCTTCCAGTGCCTAAAGGGGCTCCAGGAGAGCTGGGGAGGGACTCTGGATCAGGGAGGGGAGCCATGGGACGAGGGGGAACGGTTTTAAACTGGAAGAGGGGAGATTGAGATGTGATTTGAGGAAGAAATTCCTGACTGTGCGGGTGGTGAGCCCCTGG
>VZSZ01011845.1:0-66564 GCA_013398815.1 Ibidorhyncha struthersii | reverse complement strand
AAACCTGACCCCAAAACGTACTGACTGGTCTAGAGTCTCTTTGTACGCTTAAGGAGCAGATCTTGTGTAGCGTAGCCCAAAAGTACAGCGCTTTTCTGGACAGTGAGATAGCTAAGAAAGATCCTGCCCTATATTTAGTTTACAAATCCAGCATCTGAGGGATGGGGGAGAGGAGACGAGACATCTCGCTTTTTCCCCTGTAGACCAAGGAAAAGAAGTATTCTGCTTACTGAAAGGATGAAAGGCCGTCACAGTTTTATCCCTCGGATTTTGGGGGGTTTCTGTAACTAGAGGGAAGGAAAAGTATGAAAAGCTGGAGCGATGTCCGCGAGAAATAGCGGGGGGGGGGGAGGATCTGCGGAGAAGGAGAAGGTATAGCAATGCGGAGATAGGGGGGTAAAGGAAAATGGTAGCGATAGAGGAGGGGAGATGGAGAGGCGAAGTGCTGCAATACGGTATTTCCTTGCTCCTCAGCTAGAACTGCGTGTCACCGAGGCTGCAGCATCCTCTTGCAGCCTTGATCTGTGGAGTTGAAAAGAACATGTGCGTGTGGGGAGTCCTGTGCTCCTTCTCTCCACCATCTCCCAGATGGAGCTGGCAGTTGCTCCTGTCTGGGCCTAGATTTTATTTAAACGTAAGGTTGAGCCATGAGTGTTTGGTAAGTGCTTAGGATGTTATTTCTGGGGAAAAAATGGCCTTGGGTACCTTTGTGGTAGTTCTGTGGGTGTTTTTATTTTGCCTGTGTTCTGTAGAAGTCTCAGGAAAGGCCATTCTCATAGCATGTACTGGGCTTTTCCAAGGTCATAGTCACAGCGTCCAGCACGAATTAGCCTAGGTACGTAAATTCACATTTACGAGACTTGGTAAGGGAGTTTCTGTCTGTGACTCTTCTGTCTCTGTGACTGCAATTATTTTCTTTAGAAATGGATTCAGTGAGCAACCATTGATGGCTGTGTTACGTATTCTTTGGGTTCTAGAACTTCTCTTCCAGCCAACTTTCTGTTAAACGTTTAGCTCATTTTGAACTTTGTGATAGAGCTGTCCTCTTCCTACTTTTCAATGAACTTCTCAAGAATACTTCTTTGGAGGTAGATGACTGGCAATTTTATGCTGAGTGATTGGCTCGCTTTATCTTTTCGGGGGGGTGGGGTTGTTCGCTGAAGAAACTTGATAAGTGAAAGAAAATTTTAATGTTTCACTTATTTTGTTGCTTTTATTAGCAATTCTTATTTTGAAGTATTTCTGCACCACCTTCTCTCTTGCCCTGGGAGCTGCAACATCAATTTCCCTTTTTGCTTAAGTAGGCAAAATGTAGGATTTAGGTAATGGCTGGAAGCTTCTTTCCAAGTGGTCATAAGAATTTAAGTCTAAACTTTTCGGGGGTATGTTTTGTTGTGTTTTTTTGTTTGTTTGTTTGTTTGTTGTTTTGCTTTAGCTTTGAAATTTAATAATGCCATTGAAATTTATTTGAAGGAGAAATTATTCAGTTAGGTTCATGGGACATGCTTTTCCCAGTGTTTGTGCCATCAACAGAACTTGAAAATACCCTAACTGCTAGAGGGTCTAAACCCGTGTGGCTGTTAACGGGAAAAGGGAGGGAGTGAGGAACGGCGTGTTGGTACTCCAGTATAATCATTACTGTCAGCAGCTTGGACTTTCATAAATGGTGCAGTCATTCTCATGTTGAATAGCAGTTGTATCTGTTTATTGCCAGTAGGTTTAACCAGATGCTGAAGTCCACTTTTCCCTTAGTCAGGGTTTGGAAAACTATTAAACTAGTCTCCTAGAAAGCAGGAATCTAATCTGGATGAAGATGCTCCGTTAGTAATTGTCAAGTATCTGAAAACAGTAGCTTTGCTAGCTCCCGCTTACTGTGAAACAGTTGAAGTTTAGTGCTGACAGACATTATTGTATCTGGAAAAACAGCTTTAGTTACATCATCTTATCTTCAATCTTATCGTCAAAACCTGCTAGTGATAAAAAAGCAATTTTGAAAATAATTTAAGTAATTTACATAAATCCCGATTTCACATAATACACACTAGATAGCAGCTCTGTCCCTAACCTCTCTGTGATTATTTTGCTATCTTTAAAGTTCTCACAAAAAGAATAAGAGTCTCAGGATTTTTGTAGTACCTAACTGCAAAAAATGTGTGTACTCAGATACTGAGATGCTCCCTTGTATTAGGAAGGATTTATCTGTTTCATTTAAATTCAAAATTTTAAAACGCTCTAGGTCATGATGGGGGAGTGTTTCATGAATGGAATTAAGTGACTGCAGAGTAGTGGAAATGCTGGACTGCAGGAGGAAAAATAAGAGCTGTTTGCAGTGATCAAACTTTTAAATAGCCCGAGTCATTGGTATAAAGGCAGAATTTGAAGGTCAACAGTTCTTTCTAGGATGGACAGATGTGGCTTTTTCAAGCTGCACTTTTCTATATTTTGATACAGAACAGTGCTTTGTAAGAAATTTTATTTACTTTTTGCACTTAAGGTTGTTTTGTCTAAAACAGGTGGTGTTTTATTTAAGTATCTTATTCTCCACAATTGTGTCTTAAATACAAAAACCATTTTGTCACTCCTGTTCCAGCTAAGCCTCCAGAAGCACTAACTCCTTTCCTGTACCCCGTTTGTTTAATGTTTCCTTCTGTAGGCCATTTGCACAATCATTGAAGTGTGTGTTTGTATCTCATCGGATACTGTTCTAAGGCTGACTTTTTTTTTTTTTTTTTGGAGGAATTTTTACCTATTATAGAGAATGAAGCCTTATAGAGGATTCAAGGAATGTTCGCATTGCTTTTTTTTTTTGTTTTGTTTGTAAGGGCTTTCACTACTGGCACAGAAAAACTTCTTTTGTTTAAGTCCTTTGAAGTATTTGTCTGCTTTCCTTCATTTCCCTATTAAGTTTTTAGAACTTGTTTTTAATTCTACAAAGCATAAGATTTCCAGTCTTGTGGGGAGAGTGAGGAGACTCATTGCTCTATTAGCAGCACTTCTACTGTTATGAGTCAAAATCCAGTATCATGTCAGGAATCTCTGTAAACATATTTCAGGTTAATGGAAAATTATTTACTTGGAAATATTCACAGTCGTTACTGTCTACATGTTTCCTATTATTAGCTGATGAAAACATGGACTTGTACGGATAATGTTAGAAATATCATAATAATAGGTTGGGGCATGATTTTCTGAGAGTTCAAACTGCCACCGTAGTGTTTTATGTAATTTCAAACATTTTCATCCTTCAGTTGTGTACACTTTTTTTTCACATTGTTTTGTTGTGTGGGTTTTTTTGTTTGTTTGTTTTTTTTTTTTTAAGTTTTGTTCCCATTATCTAACTTTTTGTTTTCCCCCCTTAAATGTTTTGGTGATTCTCCAGAACCAACGAAACGTATGCTTTCCTTCCAAGGGTTAGCGGAGTTGGCTCATCGTGAGTATCAGGCAGGAGACTTTGAAGCAGCAGAGAGACATTGCATGCAGCTTTGGAGACAAGAGCCTGATAATACTGGTGTGCTTCTATTACTCTCGTCCATTCACTTCCAGTGTCGCAGATTGGACAGGTAGGAGACTTGAGGCGTTCTGTCAAGCTTGCTTTATAGTTTGCACCACTAACAGTACTGAGCAGAGCTGACAAAAGTTCTATTCTAACATTGATTTCTTTCTTTAATCACTGAACGTAAATACTGACTAACTTCATGGCAGCAGTAAGGACTGGTCAAAAATAACGTTTTTTGATTTTTGTTAGGGTAAGAGAAATACAAATCGGAATCGCTAGCTTTACAACAAACAACAGATCTTGCCGTTATTCTCATCTTATTTTAATATGATACACATTAATATTGGAGTGTCAGCCACACTTGTGTGTACTGGAGGTATTTAATGTGTAAACAAAGGCTTTTGTTTATTCTACCTGCAGTGTGGGGGATTGTGGTTTTATTTTTTCTTTTTTTTTTTAAGTTGCAAGACTGATTGTTTGCTGTGAAATGGCATGATTAGTTAAGAATTTTTGTCATCTGAAAGTTGTCTATATTCTTTCTGCTTGCCTGTTCCTGATTTTGCTGTCTGTGACTCAGGCATTTTGAACTTGTTCTAGCTGTAAATCTGTGTGTGCTAGTGAAGGAAGAAAGAACTTTTGACTGAGATTTATTTTATATAGGCTTCTGAATGAAGTTGTAGTAAGAGTTTGGATCTGGGAAAGTAAAATGGGGGAGGATACAACAGAATTTTACATCTACATATGTCAGCTATGTCCTGCCTCTTAAAAAGAGCATGGAGTGGAACATTGCTTAAAGCGTGCAGATGTTGAAAGAGGCTTCACAGGATTTCTGTAGCATTTTCCCCAAGCGCATTGAGTTCAGGTTTGGTGAGGCAACTTGAATCCTACTGATTGTGAGAGTTGTCTTTCTTCAGTAGAATCTAAGATGTGAACAGGGGAGACAATAGTTTAAGCTAGGGGAAGCTAAGCATACAAGACAGCTCTTTAAGTCCAGATTTGTTGGCTGTATGTTTGGCTCTATTAAGCGTGAACGTTCATTACGTAACTAGGTAAACAGGCAAACACTGAAAGTCAAGGGTGAGGTGTTGGTTGTTTGGGGTTTTTTTGCTAACTTGTCTAATTTTCTCCAGGTCTGCTCACTTCAGCACTTTGGCTATTAAACAGAATCCGCTGTTGGCTGAAGCCTACTCGAATCTAGGCAATGTATACAAGGAACGCGGGCAGCTACAAGAAGCAATTGAACATTATAGACATGCGCTACGCCTCAAGCCAGATTTCATTGATGGATATATTAATTTGGCTGCTGCGCTGGTAGCTGCAGGTGATATGGAAGGAGCAGTACAGGCATATGTGTCTGCCCTTCAGTACAACCCTGTAAGTAACAATTTTATAGAACTCCATACTTTACTACTGTCCCAGGACACACAATCACCAGATTTCAAAGAATGAACAAGTGTTAACCCTTCCCTCTAACCTGTATGCCATAAAGTTAACAAGGTGCTTAATACTTTTCTTTGACAGTCTTCTGTCACAGAACGTTTTTATATTGCAGTACAGTAGGGCTGCTGTTTGTGTACTTATCACTATTGTTGAGATAACAGAAAAGCAAGGAATTACGGTTGGGTGGGTTTTTTTTTCCTGAGGTCAGAAGTTCCAGTGAATAATATCATGTTTAGCTTTGTGTGCTTTAAGGCAGTATTATTACAGTGAGAGAATCGCTGCTTAGATTTGAATGTGAGATCTTGCAAAATCATCCGGTATTACTTTATCACAAAGTCAGAGATTGCAGGGTGATGAAGGCTGCCTTTGTTAGATTTCCACTGTCAGCTGGTTTACAGAAGCATTATTTTTGTTTAATAGGCTGAAACCTAGTATCTGTGTATAAGTGACTCCTATAAAATAGATCTGGTGTTTGGATTTTTGGTTGTAACTGTTTTGAATCTACGTTTAGTAAACAGCGTATCCGACTGAGATCTTCTGTTTGTTCTGCATCATACTCAAATAATGTGTATAGTACTACTCAGCATGATGAAGCAATCTGCTTGCTATTTGGTCATATGTTTTGTCAAAAAAGATTTAAAATGCAGCATCATCTGGTGTGCATAGATCCTTTTTCCTTTGGAAAAGCAAATGCAAACCCAGTCTGACAACAGCTCAGAATCTTGTTTCACTGTGTTCTTCAGCCTGGGTGAACTTGTCTGACTTACGCGAAGTGGTGTGACCAGTGGAGTTTATACACTGGTTAAAAATACTGTAGGATGGTGTTTTCATTCAGGAGTTGAGTTTTGTTTAAGTTAGAAACTTTTGTTGGCATTGACAAAAGTGTCCCCATTCTCTGGGTTCTTTACTGCTAGATAATGCGGTTGCAGCCTGTGCTGGGGTTACAGATGGAAGAACAAGAGCATGTGGCAAGGCGGCTGAAAATGGATGGATTGGTGGGAAAAACAGGGAGGAAAAACTGCTTTGGGGATCCAGGAAGCAAAATCACTATATTAAATCTATTTAAGAACTATAATGGCAATGGTGTAACTTAAGAATACGGGTTTGCAGTCGTGCTTTAAAAACAAAAAAAAAGGGGCTTCAGATACTTATGTGTGGTAAAAGAACTTAAGCAGCTTGAGGGGACAGCATTTTTGTGGGTTTTCTTTTATAGTTCTGTATAAAGAGGAATTGTATGAAATGTTATTTTCTTAATTCTTTACAGTTGTATTTTTACAGTACTAAAATCAGTAAGGTTATCTCTTGGCTGTAACGTTAGGTCAAAAAAATTAACTTACACTAGTGGTGTATTTATTAAGAATTTAAAGTAAGTTGTGGAGGACTGGGGCATTCCTGTGCAAGTTCTCTGTGAAGACCTTTGGGGCATCCGAAGTCCTGAAGCTGATGGCGTGTTTCTGATTCTTTTCAGGACTTGTACTGTGTTCGTAGTGACCTGGGGAACCTGCTCAAAGCCCTGGGTCGCTTGGAAGAAGCCAAGGTAGGTGTTGGGTAAACATCAGTGTTTTGAAAACTTGAACTTTGCACCAAGTCTTCAAATCTGCGTTGATCTACAGACAGTCTGAGAAACTGCTGAAAACTGAAGGCACTGAAACACCCCAGAGTAGTTGCAGGGCAAGATATGGCATGTCCATGTTCAAAAGTTGGTTTAAGTCAAGAAATGGAACGCTACCAAGCCTTACTGCTGAACTAGACTATCTGATACCATTCTGGAGTGTTGGGCAGGGGCTCCATCATGCCCTTATCTGGAAATAAGTAACAGTCCTTCAAATCTGAGGCTTGCCTGCTGGTGCCAAGCAGAGAGCCTGTGGTTAGCTCGAGATCCCTGTACGATGCAGGTGCTATTGAAAATGCTGCTCTTCTAAAGTCCTTTGTGGCTTGTAAGTGGAGAAGAAACTTATCCAAATGTTACCTTGTAATATTGGCTTTTAAAGATTTTTATTCTTTTAACTTTTCCCTTCCCTTGATAGTGGAAGAAAGGCTAGTAAATGATCAATAGCTGCAGTATGCGAACTCCCCGAATATCTTTTCTTCATGTCTTCCCTCTCCCCTCCCCCAAAATAAAGAAATCGGAAGGACAAAGCTGGTTTGTTTGGGAAATGAACTGATCAAAAGAAAACTTGCTGTAGTGGAAAGGTGGCTTCTAGCAGTCTTGTGTTTCCTAAAGTGAGAATTCGAACACCAAGATGAGTTTAAAATTCTTGGCATGTTAAAAACTTGGATTGCACAAAGAAATTGTCTTGTTACAAGCCACCTTACGCGTCCGCGCTGCAGGGGTGAGGAGTGTGGAGAAATCGGAAACACTCTGGACTCCACGTCTGTCACTCCAAGCCCCACGCGCATGCTAAAAAGTGGAGTGTATGAACAGCGTAGCTGTCTGTTTGGCTGCAGCACCATTTGGGGAGGGTTCTGATCTTTATGGGGTAATGGGAGTGCAGGTTCAAAGTTCCATTCTTATTTTGATTTCGCTTAACGACTTGGATGTGCGTACCATCCTAGGGCAGCCGAATTGATTTGGCCAGATCCAGGTTGAAAATATTTTGTAGCAGCATTTAGAGTTGGAACAGTCTTTGAGACACTTTTTGGTTCTCAGCCCACCAAGCGGACAGCTAACATGAATTGCACTTCACTGCAGCTTTAGTGTGACTGGTATAGGCCAAGACACTGCGCCTGCCTTAGGTTGCTGACTTCTTTGTTTCAGAGCTCTGGAGACACCTAGTTTGAAAGTGTTATTCTGTTTTGTGAGAACTTAATAAACGAGGAAAAACATCTTGAGTAAATTGCAATGTGTTTCTTTGGTTATCAGTCCATTTGAAAGATCAAGCCAGCAGATTCCTTACAGTTTGAACTAAAATTTAATTTCTTTGTAGATACTTCAGAGCCTTTCTTCCAAAAAAAAAACCAAACTGAAAAAAGTCCCTGCTGTATGCAATTGCCCTGATTAACCCTCTCCCTTCTGCATGTCTCCCTTGTTACAGACAGATTGTCCTCATTCCCATGTGTTAAGACATATCCAAAAAAATGCAATTGCTTTGTTGAACTCTTACTAATGATCTTGTTTTATTTTCTCTCTTGTTTTTGGTTTTTCACCACTGATATTGTATTTAGAAGGTTTCAGGTGGGTGAAACCTCCTATTCCATGCGTAAGGTGCCTCGCTGAAGGGAGCTCGAGGCCTGGATCTAGGGCAGACACACACCTCCTCCTCCTCTTCCAGCAAGGAACGCACCGAAAAGTCACATGATGAGAAATATGGTAACGGGTTTGTAACTGCCACAGCAAAACCATTTGCCTCCATGCCTGAATCTTCTGTCTTGTGGCTTCAGAAAACAGCTTAAAATATTTAATTACAAGCAAGTAATTTTAGAATATTTTATACTAGTAGCCACAAATTCTTTCAAAGAAATAAAGTAAAAGTAAATTAAAATATTTTTTTTAAGAAATAATTGGAGATAGTTAATAGTAAAAGCTTCTAACTCTTCTGGTTGTTCATTTTTTTCCTTTTTTCTTCTTTGTTTGGATTGCAGCGTTCTGCTCTTCTGATGATGCGCTGTGATCCTGCAGTAGCGCAAAGGCTGCGCAGCGGTAACGCGCATTGCGTGCGATTAAGCCCTCGTGAACGGTTGACTGGATGATTAATCTCTGATTGGGTGACTGCCCAAGCTCCAGGCTGTAGCCTTTTGGATAAAATTGGGTTGTAACGCATTTTGAGTCCAGACATCAAATTTAATATGCGAGTTTTTCTATGGGCCTGTCTGGTAGATTAATGATTCTGGTTGGCCGTTCACTGGACCTAGGGGCAAGCAATAGAGCAAAGCAGTTCGCAGCGATAGCGTGGCGCCGTGCTGTTTAGGATGCGCAGCGATTTCTTGCGCTTGCATTACAGGGACCTAAACCTTCATGCAATCCTGTCATTTGAGGTTTTGAAGCTGCAGATGATTGAACGTATTTGAAGAAACTGTGACACCAGATATGTATTGGGTGTGTCATCTCGCTTGACAAGGTCAATTAAAACCGAAGAATGGCTTTATCTTTTTCAGTAGTTTTTCTAATTTTTTTTAAAGTAATTTCTATCTGTTTTGGAATATTTCACAATTTAATAACTTTATTTCACAGTGGAGTTGTTACACATTAATTTTTTTGTTTTTATGCACTTGAGGGTGGCATATATTTCTGCTGAACTGCTTGAGTTATTTCCAAGATGTTTTCTGCAGTATCTAAAGGCATGTTAATTTGTTTTCAGCGTAACTGAAAAATGGTGGGCTTGCACTTGGGTTTTGGTTTGCGCTGGCGCAGGATCAACCACAGTTTGCAGCGCATTAGTTTTGGCGCAAGCTAGCCTATACTGCAGGGTCACTTTTGGCTGGTTAGAGAAGGCATACTAACAATTATTTTTTCTCATTTTTTTCTTTTTACAAATATTCCCCTTCCCTTGTATCTCTCTTCTTTAACTGTTCCAAGGCGTGTTACTTAAAAGCAATTGAGACTCAACCAAACTTTGCAGTGGCTTGGAGTAATCTTGGCTGTGTATTCAATGCCCAAGGAGAAATTTGGCTTGCAATTCATCACTTTGAAAAGGTAACTATCTCAGCCAGTCAGCTTCACTGCTAGATTTTAGTGTACATGCAGTGGTCTGCTTGTAGAAGAGAGAAGTATTTTCATCAGCAGAGAAAGAACTTCTCATGATCCCATTAGTCAACATTCTATGTTAATCGTGTTTTGTATGTTTGTTTTTTTTTTTTTTTTAAACTTCCTGATGTTTCAGGCTACTAGAGAGAGATGTTTAGAATTGCCCTAACAACTTCATGCACATGTCAAATATAAGAAAACTCATTAAGTTGTTTTACAGTCCTTTTCTGGAATAAACTTTTTAAAAATGTAATTTGATGGGAATAACGTTGTGCATGTTTTGTGTGTGAGAGGGAGAAACATCTTTCTGCTTAAAACCATTTTTCATTGTGATTTTGTTTCAGGTATTACTTTCCTGTGAGTAACTGAGATCTTAAGTTTTTTGCATTCTGTTAGTTTTGAAGGGATTGAAAATGTTTTCTTGTAGTTAGATAGCTACTGAATTTTCCCTACACACATGACATATTTGCTCTTTTTTTGCTCTTGTGACACTGTCTCTGTTTTCATGGCCTGCTGTCTCATTTTGCAGTAGATAAAGGGTATGGATCAATTTTTTAGGATTTCCCCCCCTAAAATTAAAGGTAGCATGCCATGGGTAGGCAGGAGTATGATCAGCCTAAGATGAAATAAATGTTGAACGCTTTATTCTGCAGTAGTTACAACTGACTAGGTAAGCAAATGAATACATTTTAAGGTAGTGTATGCTGTCATTTCTACAGATACATAACTTTGATACTCTGTGATTGATTTTTTTTATAACTCAAGTTTTCCTTCCTTACTAGGTTATTGATAAAGATGCTTACAGATTGGGTTTGTCAAATTAAAAACAAACAAAAAAACCCCGTAAAACTCCCAACTAGGTTTCATAGAGAATGTTTTTGTGTCAATGCTTAAAACTGTTACTTCCAAAATATTTTCAGGCTGTAACACTTGACCCAAATTTTTTGGATGCTTACATCAATCTGGGAAATGTCCTGAAGGAGGCAAGGATATTTGACAGGTAAGCAGATAAGTATTGTGGTTCTGTCAGTGGCCTGTCAGATGTATCAACATAACAAATTAGGTTTCTGATGTAAACCTCTTTGGACGATATAGCTGTCAGCTAAGCAAGCACATGGCTTTGAAAGGCATACAGAGCAGGTTACTGGAATTAAAAAAAAATTAAATTCCTGTGGAATGTATTCCTTTATGTTACTTTCCTGTACTTAATAAAATGAGAGTTTCTGAAGGCATTGAAAATAGATTTAATTTCAATTAAGGCTGGGGATGGGTGATAGTAAGATGTCTGACAAAGTTGTGAACCCTTGAGTTCTTTGTTTTCATGATATGATTCAGGACATGATCTACAAGTGTGTCTCTCCTAAAACTTTCCATGTAAAACAAGCTGAAATGCTTGAAATTCAGCTAAGCATCTGATTCAATATTCAGTGTTTGTGATGTGTCAGCATCGCGTTATTGCATGGGGTTGCAGTACTGTTGCTGTCTCTTTGAACTAACCTGTTTTGAGACCTAATCTGATGCGTGAATCTTACTTATGTTTCTGGAAGAAGATCCAGACTGTGTTGTTTTATATGCAGTGTACCATATTGCATCTGTTAATTGGATTACAATTTCTGGTAGCTGTGGTTTGTGGCTCCAAATTTAACCAAAGCTTGCAGGGAACAGGTTAATTATTCTAACTAGGTGTGTTGCACACAGTGTAAATAATTCAGTGATTTCTGTTTTAACCACAAATTACTGGGCCAAACGGGCACGTTTCCTCCTCATTGTAGACTTTACATCACTTTTTTTAGAATTTACTTCCGATGTATACTGTTGTGATTTTTCTGGAAATTGGATTTGAATACATCAGTCATTTATATAGTCCTGTAGGAGCATACAATTAAAGATCTCACTTTCCAACAAAGTGAAGTTTGAAGTATAAGTAAAGCATGATACACGTCTTAGTGGAGAGAATAAAGACGTGTAATAATATACTGTTTATATTGAATAATTGAATAATAAACTGGGGGAAAAAAAGGGCAAAGGTCTCATGCTTATCTTAGTAATGAAGAGTGTTTAAAAAAGGTAGACAAAAGCTTTACTTTTTTCCAGAAGACTTAACATTGATCAGTATACAGCATCAGCTGGAAGGAAAACATTCCTGTTTTATGAAGTATTTCTTCTAGTCTGCTATTCATTACAGAATGGAGCATAGCCTTAAAATAACACGAATAATTCATCCCTTGATTGGGCTTTTAATTCAGGCAGCACTCTTCTGTGTTTTCAGTAACATCTTAAAGGACAGATTTGTGTGTGTTAATAATATATATCCCTTGAAGTTTGTTGTTTTTTTTTTTTTTTTAATGTAGCTCGTTTTTATGACCAAAGTAAATATAATTGCTGCTCTGTGGATGATTGTTTACCTTCTTTTTCTTGTTACAGAGCTGTAGCAGCTTATCTACGAGCCTTGAGTTTGAGTCCAAATCACGCAGTTGTGCACGGCAACCTTGCCTGTGTGTATTATGAGCAAGGGCTGATAGACCTGGCAATAGACACCTACAGGAGGGCTATTGAACTTCAACCCCACTTCCCTGACGCCTATTGTAACTTGGCCAACGCCTTGAAGGAGAAAGGCAGTGTAAGGAGTACTTTTTTTCACTGTACTTTTAAAACTTTTAAAAGGAATGTTTATGGCAGACATCAAATGTCACCAGCTTTATTAAGATGCGTTGTTACCTTCAGTCATAAGGAAGAATAATTCAGGAAATCTCCACCTTGAACCTGTTAAAAGTGACTGTATAATGGCTTCTTATAAACAGTGCTGTTACAACAAATACTATCATATTCATGGAATGGTTTGGGTTGGAGGGGAACCTTAAAGATCACCCAGTCCCACCCCCCTGCGCTGGGCAGGGGCACCTCCCGCCAGCCCAGGTTGCTCCAAGCCCCGTCCAGTCTGGCCTTGAACACCTCCAGGGATGGGGCAGCCACAGCTTCTCGGGGCAACCAGGACCAGTGTCTCACCCTCAGAGTGAAAAATTTCTTCCGAATACCCAATCTAAATCTCCCCTCTTCCAGTTTGAAGCCATTCCCTCTTGTCCTATCCCTATGTGCCCTTGTAAAAAGTCCATCTCCACCTTTCCTGTAGGCCCCCTTCGGATACTGAATTTATATTAAGAGTATGCCTTTTTTCGAAGGTGGTAGAAGCAGAAGAATGCTACAATACAGCTCTTCGACTTTGTCCCACTCACGCAGATTCTCTCAACAATCTAGCAAACATCAAACGGGAACAGGGGAATATTGAGGAAGCTGTCCGTCTTTATCGGAAGGCTCTTGAGGTACAGTTTAATGTGGTGACGGAGAGGTGGGCAACTGAAGTTGGGAATGTGTAATATGACATAGGGGTTTTTTTCCTCTTCAGTTGTAAGTGGAGGAATGTCTTCTTAGAGATCTGAGTCATAAAAAGAGGAGTAAGAAATGCACAAGTAATATTTTTTTTTTTTTTTTTTTTGTTATATGGTCTATTTGGGGCATTTGAGAGACAGGTTCTACTTTTTCTTCCAGGTTTTTCCAGAGTTTGCTGCTGCACATTCGAATTTAGCAAGTGTTCTGCAACAGCAAGGAAAGTTACAGGAAGCTCTGATGCATTACAAAGAGGCTATTAGGTAAATGGATGCTATCTGTAATAGTGCCAGCCTTTCATAACTGGTATGTGCTGTAGATTTGTACAGAAAGTGACTTACGGTAGCGTATTTTAATTCATATAGTTGCTTTGCAAAGTAAAAAGTCTGGGTAAGAGTATGGTTCTTCATTGGAAGAGGAACTTTCATTGTTCGTGACATATATTATCTTTATTTCTCAGAATCAGCCCTACATTTGCAGATGCTTATTCTAATATGGGAAATACTTTGAAGGAGATGCAGGACGTTCAAGGAGCTCTACAGTGCTACACCCGTGCCATTCAGATAAACCCAGCCTTTGCTGATGCCCACAGCAACCTGGCCTCTATTCACAAGGTAGCACATAGGAATGATGCCCTCTTAAAACACGGTGGGGCATTATGAGTACTTACTCTGAGTATATTTTTATCTGCTGACCCATTTCTGTGTCTTTACAGGATTCAGGGAATATACCAGAAGCCATTGCCTCTTACCGCACCGCTCTGAAGCTGAAACCTGATTTCCCAGATGCCTACTGCAACTTGGCCCACTGTTTGCAGGTAAGGACGACGAGGCTTTGACTGTAATTGGTAAAATTCCTCTTCAGTAAATGCTAAGCTTGATCACCTCACCCAATTGGCTAACTTAAATGTAGAGTAGACTTCAGTGTTAAATCAGAAGATCATACTGTCATCAACAGTAATTTCTGAAGTTCTTGCTTCCATTTTTGGAATAAGCATTAGTCTCAAGTTGTGAAATATCTGATATAGATCAAAGGAAGCTGTTGCCCTAAAGTTCTTTTAATTTTTCCTTTTTCTAGATTGTCTGTGACTGGACTGACTATGATGAAAGAATGAAGAAGCTGGTTAGCATTGTAGCTGATCAGCTGGAGAAAAATAGGCTGCCTTCTGTCCACCCACATCACAGCATGCTGTATCCCCTTTCTCACAGTTTTAGGAAGGCTATTGCTGAGAGACATGGAAATCTGTGTTTGGACAAGGTAGGAGGTTTTATGTAGGCCAGCTCTGATTGAAGTAGTTTGTGGTTTTGCCTGTTCCTACTGAAAATTGAATGCTCGCGTAGTTACTGTTAGCCTTTGTAAGGTTTCTGAGTCACCGATCTGTAGAGAGATAGGACAGAGTATTACTTACCTAGTTTTGCACAGTAGACAGAAGGGTTGTTTTGGAAAAGCAGCGTGAATAAATTATTTCCTGACAGTAAAACAGATCCAGGCAGCTGTGTGATGGTATTTCTTAAAATCTGGTCCTTTCCAGCATCTGTAGCACTTGGAACCTGACCTTACGTCTAGTGAATCCTTGCTGGAATGTCTGAGCTCTGTGTGGGATTGGCTTTGGGATTCCCACATCCATTCGCTTACTGGCAATGGGATCTCAAGCTGCCAAGAGTGCAGTTGCAGTCAGTGGAAATTCTTTAACTAAAATTTGATGCAACTTCTTTTTCTCTTCAACCAGAGAGTCATAGCTGTTGCTGGCGCTTGTGAATGTTGACACGGACTACTTGAGCAGGATGACAGTTATATTTGAATCATAGAATTATTTAGGTTGGAAGGCACCTTAAAGATCATCTCATTCCAACCCCTCTGCCGTAGGCAGGGACACCTCCCACCAGCCCAAGTTGCTGAAAGCGCTGTCCAACCTGGCCTTGAACACCTCCAGGGATGGGGCAGCCACAGCTTCTCTGGGCAATCTGTTCCAGCATCTCACCACCCTCAGAGTAAAAAATGTCTTCGTAATATCTAATCTAAATCTACCTTCTTCCAGTTTGAAGCCATTCCCCCTTGTCCTACCACTACATGCCCTTGTAAGAAGTCCCTCCCAAGCTCTTCTGTAGGCCCCCATTAGCTACTGGAATGCTGCTATAAGGTCTCCCTGGAGCCTTCTCTTCTCCAGGCTGAACAGCCCCAACTCTGTCAGCCTGTCCTCACAGCAGAAGTGCTTCAGCTCTCTGATCACCTTTGTGGCCCTCCTCTAGACTTGCTCCAACAGGTCCGTGTCCTTGCGTTGAGGGCTCCAGAGCTGGATGCGATATTCCAGGTGTGGTTTCTCCAGAGTAGAGGGGCAGAATCCCTTCTCTTGCCCTGCTGGCCACGCTTCTTTTGATGCATCCCAGGACATGGTTGGCCTTCTGGGCTGTGAGCTCACATTGCCAGCTTCTCATTCACCGACACCCCCAAGTCCTCCTCAGGGCTGCTCTCAATCCATTCTCGGCCCAGCCTGTATTTGTGCTTGGGATTGCCCTGACCCACGTGCAGGACCTTGCAGTTGGCCTTGTTGAACTTGTTGAGGTTTGCACAGGCCCACCTCTCACGCCTGTCCAGGTCCTTGGACATATTGAAAATATGCTGTCAGCCTGTGGAAGTTTCTGATTAGCTAACGTAAGGATCTCAGACTTAAAAGATAACACAAAGCTTTCAAACTGGCTTAATAGCCTGATAATCCTGTCAGTGATAGTGACTGCAAGCTGATGTCTGGGCAAGATGGTGAGCACAAGAACAGAAAGTGTGCTGTGATGCTTTACTGTGGTGGATTACTGTTCTGTTCACAAGTGGCTTGTAGTTTGAGAACTTCCTGGTCATACTGGTGTGGTATTTAATTAATTATCAGAGGTGGAATACTTTAAAAATAAACAGGTAGAAAAGCAGAAATGTCAACTTGCAGTAATCATGACTGTCTTTATTTGGCTGAATGTAGGTATGCGACATCTCGTAACACAGTTTGTGGATGTTACACTTGACTGCAATGGAGGTTTGAAACAACAGTTGCCCACAGCCCACTTACTTGAATATGGGATAAGGCTAATTCTACAAACTCACAGGATTTTTTTTTTGTCCCTCAGTTTAGCATTTGGTTTTGGTTCCTGAGTTTATAAACAGTTGTGTATGTTTTCTTGATAGATTAATGTTCTTCACAAGCCACCATATGAGCATCCCAAGGATCTGAAGGCCAGTGAAGGTCGACTTCGTATTGGCTATGTGAGCTCTGATTTTGGAAACCATCCAACCTCGCACCTAATGCAGTCAATCCCTGGCATGCATAACCCAGATAAATTTGAGGTAAAAATACAAATGGCTTGCTTAAAGCTTTAAATATGGCTGTAAGTGGCACTTTCTTTTTCCTGGTGCAGACAGATAAACTAGGGAAGGACAGATTTTTGTTTCTAGGTGTTTTTTTTTGTTTGGTTGGGTTTTTTTTTTCTTTTTTGTTAGCAAACTTTTTTTTTATGGGCTGAAGAATGCTCCAGCCTGGGTCATCCTCCTTTACCAATATGAAGTGTTATTTAAAAGGTAGGCTAATTAGATACCTGTTGTTAGAATTACTGTAGGTAGGATTTGTGGCCCGTGGAAGACTTTTTTTTAAGCTTGAAGCTGCAGTTCTTTGAGTAGGTGCATTTCAACATCAAGCTACCACTGCTTGGTTACTTCTGATTTACAGATACGCATCTGTTTTTTGGTTAGTCTCTGCTGCTGGTATTTTTACATTTATTTTTCTCTGGGATACCCGAACCACAAACATGAACTTCAGATTGGCTTGGCTACTGCATTTTCAAAAGGAAATGATAGGCTATGCTTACTCCAGAAGGAGTGTATACAGTTTAGTGATGTGAAAGACAGTCACATCTATATTTATTTGGGTATCATGTTCAGGGATCGAGGCTGTAAATAGAACTAATTCCTAGTTCTGTTGTTTGCCCCATGGCTGTTTAAATTGCCTTGGTTTTGAGCTCCTGTTTTCCAAGACATGAGAATTTGCTTATCTTTGTAAAGAGTTGTAAGTCTTTCCTTCTTGCAAAAGTGTTTCTTATTAATGTTTTGTTTGTTTTTCTTGCTTTTTCCTGGTCATGAAGTCTTTGTAGTCTGAAATGCTTGTGGCAAAGCTGCATGCTTGAATTATCAGATGTGTGACCATGAAGCAGTTTTTTTCATGAAACAATTAAATAGTGGTCTGAGTACACGGGGTTGTGGGGAGAATATACCATTTAACCTTGAATCAGCTCAAGACAAAGGGAAGTCTGTCTTGTTCTGGATTTATAAAGCTCTACAAAGCTTATTTTAAATACTAAATAGAAGTTCTCTTATATTTTACTGAAACCATGCTTTTCTGAAAGATAGAAACAATATGCAGAGAATTTATTATTTGTTTTATACGTGCTAGGTTAGCTAAAGATGCCCGGTTACATAACAGGTCAACCTTGATTTCTTGGATAGATTTGCAGTTTCTTAACTGGAGAGAACTAGTCACTTGTTTAAGGAATCTGTTAAAAAGCTTCCACGAGGCTTAGCTTGTCTCTTCAACCTGAGTCATGATTATGATTCTCATACAGATTCAAAAGTGTCTTTGTAAAAGGGGTTCTTAGGGAATTTGATGCTTATGCAAATCCATTTGTTAAAATTACTTTACCTTGCACTGATGAGAACATAAGCAAGATGCAATGCCATACTTTAGCACCAGAGCTGGGTAAAACTGGAGCCTGCTGCAAATCTGTCAAATGCCCAATGCCCCCCCCCTTTTTCTTTTTACTTCTTTCTCAAATGGTAAATGCGACACAAATAAATATAATGTAATTTGTATGAATTTTGATGTAATTTTGTGTACGTAATTTAAAATTGCAATACCATAAGTTTTATAGGAAAGTTATTTTGTTGGCAAGTTGTTGCAGATACTTGATTTCTTGGTGCTTCATATTGCAGGTATTCTGTTATGCCCTGAGTCCTGATGATGGTACAAACTTTCGTGTAAAAGTGATGGCTGAAGCAAATCATTTCATTGACTTATCTCAGGTGAGCTTTTTTGTTGCATTGACCTTTTAGCAAACCTGAATGAAGAAAGAGTTCAGCCTGCAGTATGAGATTTTTAGTTGTGATTGTTTCTTGAATTAGACCAATGCTAGCTTTGAGAATTTTGGAGTTTGTAGATGTATTACCATTACACCTCACCTGGGATGCAGTGGTTATCACGTTCCCTCTGTGTGATATTAAAAAATAATATTAGCAATATTGAATAACTGTTCCATTAGGTCTTTAAATAATGGTCATACCTAAATATCATGGATAAGTCAAGATGCCACAACTGCGAATATTTAATTAAGCTCGCTTTACTCCAGTGAAGTAGGACAGAGGCTTAATGATTAATGGGGGGATCTTGCCCCTCTATCAAAAGGCTGTTCTGGTAACGTTTACGGGTATTTTTTTTTTGTTTTTGTTTTTTTTTTTGTTTTTAAGTTCCACGTGAAAACTGATGGGAATTTCCATAGACACAGAAGTCAAGGAGTTGTTACACTATCTCAAGATAACTGGCAAAACCCTAAAGCAACATGGGATAATCAATGTATATTAATAATAGAACTGGATTGGCACCTGGGCAGTCCCAGATTAGGTGATAGGTAAAACTTGCATGGAGTTTCTAAACTCATCATGTTCAGAACCTGCTCTCATGTGTAAAAATGCTAAATTTATGTCAGCAGGATTGCTCTTAGATGGATTTTGCAGAGTTGATCTTTTAAAACGTTCTTTTAGAATAACGAGCTTTAGTTTTGCTTATGAAAAGCCATTCTGTGCCCCACCCCCCTCCAGCTTTACAGCTGTGAATGCTGAAAGCCCTTGGTCACAGTAAAACAGGGCAGCAATTTTGTATTGTTGCTTTTAACAGCTATCTAGGAAAAATTCTTTCCTTTGCCCAGAGTGATACACTAAGTTTTCTTCTTGAAAATTCTGGAGGCATCAAACTCGTATTTTTAGATTAGAGTGCAACTCTTGGATATTTGTACAGGGGGGTCAAACAAGTAGGAACAGTTTGCTGTGTTCTGTCGTATTAGCAGTGTAACTCACTGGAAGTTAAACTAAGATGGGAACTTGGATTGTTCTCCACTTGGAGATATAACTGCCTCTGTGCTATAAAATGTGAAGTAGCTTTCCCTTTTTGCAAAAATGAAGTACTTTTATTGTGCATAATAATGGTAGAGTGCATCAGCATTAGCAGTAGGTAGGCAGAGTAGGTAATTTGTTTACTCTTGATCTTCAGTTTGAAGTAATTTCTCTGTCTGACTTTAGTTTGGGAATCTATCAGTTGTGCTACATGAGCTTTGATCGTTAATTAGCCTTATGGGAGTGGTGGTGGTGGGAGTTCTTCTGGTTTGTATACACTCAGTTTCTAGCCTTTGGTTTTCATTTTGCTGCTGCTGTACTAGAGGCATCTATCAAATATTCTTTTAATCTGCTTGTTATGTAATGACTATTTAATTAATTCTTGGAGGAGTTTAAAACTGTTGAAAATTGTTTACCTTTCAGTATTAGATAGGAAGAGACACACTGTCATTTCCAAGGCTTTGCTGTTCTTGAAAGTCATTGGTAATACCTTGTGTGAAGTTCTGTTCTTCTTTGGTTTTGATTTAGCCAAGAACTGAAGCAGTTTCAGTGTTGTGTGAAGTTTCTTCTGTGGTCTGTTTGTGATAGTCTTCTGTGTGACTTGCTGAGCTTGGCAACGCTAGGTATCACTCCTCTGATTTGAATGGGCAGAGGCAATCTTCAAGTACCACAGTTAAAATTTCTGTCAGCAACTGCTTCAACTGTGTCTAGCCAACTTAGGTTTTTCTTGGCTTCAACAGGGTTTGGTGTTTTTGACTGAGCTGTGGATTTACACCTCTGTAAAACCAGGAGTGATGAGATTTAAGTCTCACCTAAATTGAATTATGCAGTGGACATTTATTGATTGGTACACTGATGACTAACCACATTATTAATGAAAGACTGAAAACAAAAATAACTTTTATTTATGTATTATTTATTCTTCAGATACCATGTAACGGAAAAGCAGCAGACCGCATCCATCAGGATGGGATACACATTCTCATTAATATGAATGGTTACACCAAAGGAGCCCGAAATGAGTTATTTGCCCTGAGACCAGCACCTCTTCAGGTAACTGAGTTAGAGGGCTCTGTATCTCCAAAAAACCACCTGTGAGTAGGAAGAGTTTCTCTTATCTTCTGGCAGAGTGGAAAAGCATTGAAGGCTCATGTTGATCAGTAAACGAGAGAGACTTTTTAGGGCTTAGCATATGTGAGGCAAACAGGTTCATTCTGTTGAAGTAGAGTAGTTTGTTTTTTGTTTTTAACGGGCTTTATGGGCAGTTGAATGTCCTGAAAGAGATCTGGTTTTCTTGCATTAGTGAGAATAAAGAAAGGGTATTTGAAGCAGTTGTGGAAATGAGCTGGATACTTCGGCCTTTTGCTTGACGGATCAATTTTAGAACATCCTTGAAGTGTTCGTTGTCATGGTAGTGAAAGTTTGGGGTTAGTGGTTGCTCTTCAGTTGATAAAGCACAAGAAGGAACTTGAATCTGTAAGTGGAAAATTTAACTTAAAATGCGTTGATTTTTAACTTCCTTTATTTTTTCAATGCACCTGGGACTGGAGCCTTGCTTTCTTGTTTCTTCAGGCAATGTGGCTAGGGTATCCTGGAACCAGTGGGGCGTTGTTCATGGATTATATCATCACAGATAAAGAAACTTCCCCAGTTGAGGTGGCTGAGCAGTATTCAGAGAAATTAGCTTACATGCCAAACACTTTCTTTATTGGAGACCATGCCAACATGTTCCCCCATCTGAAGGTACGTAGGAAGATACGGCAAGAACAGTAAGTGTTTTCCATAGCTGCCTTTACAAAGTGGCACTTGGTATAGTACTTGGTAAGGGATCTTGAAACTTTTTAAAAACTTACTTGTTGGGTTTTGTTTTTTTTTAACAGAAAAAGGCAGTCATTGATTTCAAGTCCAATGGTCATATTTATGATAACAGAATTGTTTTGAATGGCATTGACTTGAAGGCTTTCCTTGACAGCCTCCCTGATGTCAAGATTGTTAAGGTGAGAGCTACTCCTCTGTATGTTCAGTCATAGGGACTGAAGCTAGTGCTTCATCTGATGCTTATGTGATTTATCTTAGATGAAGTGTCCTGACAGCTGTGACAATGCAGACGGCAATGCCGCCCTCAGTATGCCAGTCATTCCAATGAACACAATTGCAGAAGCTGTGATTGAGATGATTAATCGTGGGCAAATTCAGATAACTATCAATGGATTCAACATCAGTAATGGATTAGCAACTACTCAGGTGAGTCACTTCAAATCACTGTTCTCTTGCGTTTTATGTTATATCTATATGTTTTAATGTAACAAGGAAGAAAAATGTCCAAGCAAATGTCTGTCTTCTGTCATGTTAATTTGTTTAGTTCTCATACTGAAGGAGAGCTGCAAATGTGTTATAAGCTACAGATGTGCTGGAAGATGATCTTTCCCGCCAAAGATAGAGGGGTTGTATCAAGAGGTATCTAAAATCCAAAGAAATTTGATCTTGTTGCATGAAGTGGACACTTGGTTGTTCAGAATTTGAAGGCTTTGCCTCTTGCCTGCGGCCTACAGAACACTTGTGAGCTGTTACCCAGTTTCAGTTGTGTTCTTCCTTTACAAAAAAATTGCTGGGTAATGCAGGCAAAATTTCTCCACTGCGTCTCAATGGTGTTTATTCATCTTCTTACATCATTCTGAACTATGTGCTATACCTTGGTGCTTAACAGTTCATGGGATTTTAGTGATAGTGACAGTTACTGGTTTTGTTTAATACTTCCTCCTTTGCAGAACAGTTCTTCCTTTTTAAAAATACCACGTTTTGTCATTGGCTTAACTCTTGACTTGTTAAATTTATTCAGTTTGCAGTCCTTCAGGACTCTTTTATGTCATTGTATGAGACCTTTTATTATCACTGCTCTATCCATAATCTTAGCCCTTGGTTTCTGTTCTTGGTGAGTTCTTTTGTTCACAGCTGAGACTTCACTTTAAGTTGGTGATAGGTTATGTCTTAGTTTGCTTAGTAAGCTTATTACTATTTTTTTCTGAAACTGTTGTTCCTTGAGAGTAATAGAGAATTCTTGTCTTAGCACTCCACCACCAAGATGAAACAACCTAAGCTCTGTCCATGCACTTCTAAAACAGAATTTCTACATTTTTTTCACACTAACATAGCCCTTCTTTGTGCTTGTTCTAATTTGATATCAGCTACTTTGGGGCATAGGTCGGCAAGAACTGTGCATTGTGTTTTTGAGGTCTCCTCAGTGACCTGGATAAGTAGCACTTTTACCAACTTTTGTTGAACCAAATTATCTCATGCATCTTCTAATGGAGTCAGTGACAGTGAGTCATTGTCATTCACATCAAGTTTGTCAGCAGTATGCTTACTTTTGCTGGTTGCACTGCCCCTGAGCTAAATTTTAAATATATATGTATGTAAAATTATATATAAAGAAAAAGGCTCTAAGTATCTGTTTTGCCCTATCTGTACTGGTTGGTGTTTTTATCTGTCTTTGATTCCACCATTGCCTGTCATTATTAAAAAAATGAATAAAAATGATACTTCCGTTTTACTAATCCTCAAGACTCTTGCATGGTGTTCTGATTATCCCAACTTCATCCTCTGCTGTTTTTTATTAGCATATTCCTATTCTTTGTAAAGGCTTTGTGATCCGTTCTTTTTTGAAAGTCCATTAATAACTCTTCTAGTCTAATTCTCGGTATTTCCCATTATTTCCTTGTCAGCTAGTTCCTTATGGTCTATTAGTTACCTATTAGTCTGTGTCTTCAGTCTTGACTACCTCTTCTGTACCCGATGTCTTTTACCTAAAAAAAAAAAAAACAAAAAACAAAAAACAAAACCAAAAAAAACCCCAAACAACAAACCAAAACCAACAAAAACCCCCTAAACCCAAAAAACCAAACCACAAAACCCCCAGACAAACCTAAAAAACCCCTTTGCTTTCTAAATACTGGTTTATTCTTCCTTGAAGTCTTCAATTTCATTTTTGATCTCAAGGAAATGAGGGAGGGGAGAAGTCCATGTGTAATGCCTCCTTTTATGATTCTTCTTTCCAATTATTCCGGTTACTTGGAATTTCAGGGAGATATAGCAAGGGCATGAAATTGCCTGGTGTTTTGTGCCTTGGTGGTTGCAACACTGTGGCATCCACAAGCATGTATGCATACCAGTTAAATTCATGTCATGGGTAAGTAAACTATTTTGTTTTCGTATAATAAAACCAAAGATATGCTTACAGTAACTTATGATGCTAACCAATGTCGCAGTGTGTCTTGGGCATTTTATTTGGGATTTTATAGGGCACAGGCTTGTTTCCTGCAATGGCAGTGTTCCAACAGCTGTTTTTTTTTTTTTTTTTTTCTGTCTTTAGATTAACAACAAAGCAGCAACTGGCGAAGAAGTTCCACGAACTATAATTGTTACTACCCGTTCTCAGTATGGCTTACCAGAGGATGCTGTTGTGTACTGTAACTTCAATCAGCTGTATAAGATTGATCCTTCCACTCTACAGATGTGGGCTAATGTGAGTATCTGATAGGAAACCTAAGGTCAGACTTCGGGAACGTAGCTGTTCTGTTCAAGTTAGCAGAGTCTTCATGCAAGTTAAAACTGTAACTGTTCTGTGGAAAACGTTGACCCTGAGCTGTTTGAATCCTTACAATGCTTAGGTTGCAGGACTTAGTGTTAATAGAATACAGAGTTTTTCAGATTGATTTCAAATCACACATGTGCTTCTAGCCAGTGAAAAATTGTATCTTGGATACACTTAAGCTAGTGTGCTGGTACTCCACTGTGAAATAAATTTGGTCTTCCCTCATGCACACAATTAAGTCATACCTGGCCTTGGCAGTTGGCAGATTGATAGATCTGAGCACTGAGTGTATCAAGGTCCAGTTTATAGTGTATTGCTGAGAGTTACTTGAGGGGTAATTTTTTTATATTCTGTAGAACAGGCCTATAAATACCTGAGATCATAAATTTCAAGACTTACTGTCTAAGCTCTATGAACTATTTCTCAGAGTTGTTTCTTTTGGTTGGATGAGAAATGCAATCCTCGTTATCCCACTTGAAATGGTGATGTGTTTTTTTTCCTGCTCCATACCTCAGAAGTATTGAATGATTATGCCTTTTGCTTCATTTTGGTATGTGGCAATTTCTTGTTTGGAAAAGGAAATGTTTCTGACGGAAATTTCTGTATTTGCTTCTTGATTTTTGTTACAGATCCTAAAAAGAGTTCCGAACAGCGTGCTGTGGCTGCTACGTTTCCCAGCTGTAGGAGAACCCAATATTCAGCAATATGCACAAAACTTGGGTCTTTCCCAGAACCGAATCATCTTTTCTCCTGTTGCCCCCAAAGAAGAACATGTGAGGAGAGGGCAACTGGCTGATGTTTGTCTAGACACTCCGCTTTGCAATGGGCACACAACTGGCATGGACGTACTGTGGGCTGGGACACCAATGGTCACTATGCCAGGTAACGCAGTGGGGAACCTACATAGAACAGACGGATTTGAATATTACTGATTTCTTAATAACAAACAGAAAACTCCACAAACTTTGTTGCCTCTTGTAGAGGCAGAAGGAAAGTAACTCATACTCCGCAATATGTTAACCTTACTCCTGCTATAATTTTTTTCTTTTCTTTTTTTCCAGGCGAGACTCTTGCATCACGAGTTGCTGCCTCCCAGCTGACTTGCCTGGGTTGTCTTGAGCTCATTGCAAAAAGTAGACAGGAGTATGAGGATATTGCTGTGAAACTGGGAACTGACCTGGAATAGTAAGCAAACTTGTACTGTGTAATGCGGTAACATCAAAAGTGGGAAGTGTTGTATTTGGGCACAGTGCAGAGACTTAGCGGTAGTTTTAATCAGATATTTTAATATTTAAAATAGCTAGGCAATCCTTGTTTAGAGGTTTCTTGTCTTGCAGTTAACTCAGCTTCTGCTTTTACAGTAAACTTAACAGCGCTCCAAATGGAGTAACAGTGCTACCTGTTCTGAAGAAATTGCTCATGCGCAGGCTCTTACCTGGTAAAAAGTACAATATAGTTCTTTTTAAAGTGTTCTTTTTTAAATTGAAGATTAAGCAATTTGTCACTTACTGCAAGTTAAAATCGTGCTGTACTAAGTTACCACAGTACAGATAATGCAGCAAGTTGATGCATTCATGTCTCAGCTCTTCTGAGTTGAAGTGGTCGTGCTGGTCTGTGTCAGAAATGATGAGGGGCTGAAACAGCAATATGAATTTGGTGGAAGTGAGAGAGCAGATATTTTGGAAACAGTTGTACTGGCAGTTCTGGGTTAGTGGAAAATAGTAGACTTCAAAAGCAAACAGTATTTTGAAGTGTTTGGAACCTCTCATGACTGCTTTAACTCTTCTTGTAGCCTGAAAAAAATACGTGGCAAAGTCTGGAAGCAGAGAATATCCAGTCCTTTGTTCAACACAAAACAGTACACAATGGACCTGGAGCGGCTTTATCTTCAGATGTGGGATCACTATGCTGCTGGCAACAAACCAGACCACATGATTAAGCCAGTAGAGGCCAGTGAGTCTGCGTGAAGCAAGACTGGCTGCATGCCCACTCAGAACTCTCCGGCAACTGAGCCTCTCCAACACTTCTGCAGAGATGATGAGCTAAAAACTGTGCATTTCTACTTAATCTGCCTGGTACTCTGTGGCTGAAGTAATACATGATGGTGATTAAAGCACAGCCAGACTTATTTCTTGCATGATAGGGAAAGACTCTATAGAGCCTGGGATCCTTTTATTCCATGAGGAATTTGAATGGGATTGAGCCATGTACACGTGAGCCAGTGTGTAGGAGTGACGTGGTGGTTGCTGGGGGAAGTTTGAACTGCCCAACCAATGATGATTTCATGGATTGATTTAATCTTCCTACGAATCTCTCTCTCATTTTACGTGGATTGGGAATTTGGAGCATTTTAACATTTGATTTTTGGGTACTCTTGTTGGTATATGTGTGGTTCTCCCATGACAAGATTTCCAGCTAACGAGTGTTGCTCCCTGCATTAATATCTAAACCGTGTGGACTGAAAGGGCATATTTGCTGGTGTGGTCTTCTATTATAGGTTTTATAAACCACTTAAGCCTATATCAGCATTTTAATGTTTGACCTCTGTTTTGGAGCTCTCTGTAATGTGTTGGTTTAGATAAGGACTTTGGGGTTGTTTTTTTTGTTTGTTTGTTTTTAAGCTTCTCCAATAACTCAGCTAATTGGCTTCATGATGGCAGCTCCTCTTCTGTTGAAAAATGAAATTTGATTTGAAATTAATCCTCCCCACAAGTGTTTTGACGTAAACACAAACTGGTGCCAAATACAGACCTTTCAGGAATGATCGTGAATTATGTATAGAGGTGCAGTCCTAGGTACTGTAGCAAAGACTTTAAACAAAAAAAATAAAGCTTTGGTTTGCCAGTTTCACCGATGTGACGAGCGTTGCGCGTTTTTCTGCTGCCCTTCTTGGGCTGGTGTCAGAAAAGTAGTCTGAACTGCTGCTCTTTTCTGTAATTTTGTTTTAAATAACGCTGTGTGTTTCAGCAGAGAGAATCCCAGGTGAGTGTACATCTTGTTCATGCCCCCCAAAAAAACACTTTAGCCAAGCCATAATTTTGCTGTTTGGCATTTTGCTGATAATACACATTTGTATCCACCACAGGAAGACCCCATGCCTTTTGTTGCCACACCATAGTGCTGTCAGCACAGAAAGGTAGGCCAGCAGTGGGACAGAGAATTGAAACGTGTTGGATACCTAGTTCACAGATCTGAGGTGCAATGTTAAATCATTTCAGATCTAGTGCCTTGCTTCCTTTCATAATATCCTATAAAATTCCAACAAATTAAAAAATATATTAACTATTCCTCAACAGTGATGTAAAAAGAACTTTAGGAGGGTAAAAAAAAAATCATTATGCTATTAAAGTTGAGATATGTGGCCTATACGAAGCTTCTGGACCAAACATTGAATTGAAAATCACTATGATCAGCTCTTACCCACCTGAGAGTGGTCTGTCCAGTCTGCAGACGTACACACCATGCGGTTACATCTGATGCACGCAAACTGGAGCCAGGAGGGATGTCACTTCAAATACTGTATGAAAGCAGCAGCATTGCATCCAATGCCAGCTCCGGAAATCCCAGAAGGAGAAGAGGTGGGATGGAGAAAAGGGGTTTGCAGGCAGAAATTGGGGAGGCGGGGATGGAGGACGCTTGGTGCTCTGTCAGGTCAAGCTCAGGGTCTGAAGGGGAGCTGGGCTGAAGAGCAAGCAGAGAGAGGGCACAGCGACCAGTGATGCCAGACGAGAGACAAGTGCTGCAGAGCACCAGCCTGAAACTTAACCCGGCTCAAGGTCTGAGGTTCGGCCCCTACTGAGTTGTGGTGCAGAGACTGCCGTAAGGGAGGGCCGATGATCTCAGACCCTTTCCAGTGCTGTTCTACGTGACTGAAGCCAAAGAGCATTCACCTGCCTTTTAAAAAACAGTAGTAAATGAAGAGACAAATATTCCCTCGTTAAGAGAACAGTAATAAACCTGAATCCCTGCAGACCAGCTTGGTTAGGCCGCACTCTGCGCCGCCTTTAATTTAACCTCTTATGCGCAGGCGCGGCGCGCGCGCGACTCGGGCGCTGACCCGGAAGCGCTACGGCGGGGCGCGGGCGGTTCGAAGCGGGATGGAGCGGCGGCCGCCGGGGCCTTCGTCCCCCTCACTCGCCCGGCCCGATCCGGCCGCTCCCGCGCCCCGTCGTGGGCAGCCTGCGGAGGCGCGGGACGGGAGCCCGGCGGACGGTGGGGCTGCGGGGAGCCGGGGCCGGCGGGGTGGCAGGTGAGGTGGCGCTTGGCGGGGAGGTGGCCCCGGCCCGCGCCTCCCCGCGGCCTTCGCTGATTTTATTACTGATTCTACCTAAATATAACTTTAGTTTATGCCCTCGGTTGTTTTATAATAATTGGTAGGTATTAAGAGGTTTCAGAACTATGGTCTGTAAGGTTTGGGTAACTAATTAAAAGAAGCTGCTTTCATATCTTTAAATAATTGCATAGTTCTTAATATTTGGGTGTTTTTTGTCAGAAAACGAAATAAGTAATTTGGGAAGAGTATTATGGCTTGCCTCTGCATGCGTGGGAGAATTGCAGTCCCAATAGTAATGCGTCCGTTCTGCCTCTTCATGAGAGCGACTGCAGTTTGCTGAACCACGGCAACCATATTAAAGTCTACTTTATACTAAAGCAGCTTGTTTCTCATTGTTGTGTGTTTTGAGGTTTCAGACTCAATATGACACGGCATTCTCTGCCTGATCATGAACCACGTGTAAAATGAGAAACAAGCTTTCTGTCCTTTCTGACACCCGATTTGAACTTAAACCAATGTAATGTCCTATGCCTGTGTCTCCAAACGGTTCAGTCTTCCAGCTTTTGACAGCAATTGATTGCTACTTGAATGTATGTGGTTGTTAAAAGTTTTAGTACGCACTATTGTTTCTATTTTAAATAATTTAAACCACTTCAGCCTGTTTGAGATGTTCAGTGTTTGTTCAGTATGTTATTGGTTCTCAGTGCTCACAAGTGTTTCAGACCAGCAGAGATGTGGATCTACTCACTGTTGACCTAATGTCCTTGAGACTATTCTGCATTTCATTTTTTGCAGCTGTGCCCTATACTTCTCTTCCAGCAGTGATGATGAATTTGAAACATGTAAGTAATAGCATACGTTAGTTTGTGTTCTGAAGGAGGATGAAAAGGCCACGTTTCTATCTAGTTATAGTGAAGTAGTTTTTACACGTGATTTTCTTTTGTTGTTCCTGCTGCAAAGGACACTTTCTCCTTGCAGCACATTGTTAATAGTTCTATGCCACGGTGGGTGTTCTTGCATCTTGTGTCTCAATGGCTGCTTTTTGCCTTGCATTATTTGTTCTTGTTGCCTCCATTTTGTCTGTTTCCTGTCAGTCACTTGCTTCCTTCTCGGTCTACAGAGCATCTTTGAATACACAGTTACTGTTCCAAACACGTGTCTGTACTACTCTGAAATCCCTCTTAAGGCTTTTGATGTGTGAGTCTTAACCAGTTGGAGGGGTGGTTTTGGCTTTTCATAGTAGTCTTGGTAAGTTGGAATTGAATACTGAATTTTACATGGTGGTTTTGGCTGTGCATAGCTTCCTATCTATGTTTAGCCTGTACATACAAAATCTCATCTTCGTATTTTTCTTTTTGGTCATAGCCATTATGACTATCATCTTGTGCTAGGGTAGTTGAGTACATGCTGTTTTTTTTTTTTTTTTCCTGTTGCAAGAGTTCTATTGAGCTCATTCCTTAGATGGACTAATCATGGCTCTGCCACACCTCAAGTGGGTTTTAGACTGGTAAGTAATTTAAAGGTTTGTAGATCTTGCAACATGTTCCTTATTATGTATTCAACATTTGGACAGAGATGGTAGAAACAAATGGTAAGGCAATAAGTCGTATCTGTTTATTTTGCCTTTTGTGTATCACTGTCGTGTTAGCCCAGGTGCTTTTAAAACAGATTTCTCATTACCGTAGCGTTCGTGCTGTGCTCCAGCTCACTGGCCTGTGAACGATCTTAAGCATTGCTAAGCCATACTGAAGTCCATTGGAATGAAAATGTGCTGTGTCTAGTTCCTGTACTACCTGTGGGCTTTTAAATCTCATACGTATTTCAGTGCTGTCCACTCATTAGGTCATTGTTCACTTCCATGTAGTTTTTTTAACTGAGATATTTGACAGTCTGCTCACTTTTCCTACTCTCTTTTTGCCTCCTCTATCCAGGAGACTCTTGAGGCTAAAGTCATGCATTGGCTCTGGTGTGGGAGGTTTCTGAGAGTAACTAGCTGGGGCTGGGAGCAGAATATTTGCAAAGCTTTTCTATCACCATATTATCACTGTACTGACAGTTGTAGGAAAGAGTGAAATGAAACTACGTGCCAATAGGCAAGAAACTGAAGAACTGATTTATTAAGTGGCAAGTCATATTTTTCTGTAAGCTTTCAGTTTCCTGTGACCAGCTGTCAGCCTTATTAGTTTTGTGCTGGTTCATGATCTAGGAACAGTGTAGTTATGATCATCTAGGAAAGCTTCTGGCTGCTGGCCATTTGTGCTTTGATGAGCCAACTTGGTGCAGTGGCTTGGAAGGCGGCAGACGCTGCAGACGCTGCGTTTACTTCTTTTGCGGTGAAGGTAGTGGGGAAGACTACTGCGTGCTAAAAGTGGAAATAATGGATTGCTCCAAATACTTTTCAAGCTTCTAGGTCTTGAATTATCCCCCCCCATATTATCTCCCTCCCCCATGATTGGCCCATTATGTTCTGAAGAAGGGACAGTTGTTTCCCTTCCCTCCAGCCTGATTTATGCTTTAATGAAATTTGTTCCCCTTCAACTTTCCCAAATCTCTCGTAATGAGCAAGGTGTGTGATATTTTGATGGCATTTCTGATAATCTGTCAAGAGTTAGTACTCCAAGCGTGTCCAGTACTGCTGCCTGAACCATGTTTTTGTGTTTAGCAGTCACTACAATATTCCTGAAGTGATTAAAGTGCATTTATTTCTGAGAAGTATTATTGAATTGCTGTTCTGTGTTGGGGTATTAGTGTCACCGTTTTGTTTGAATGCTTTTTTGGAGTCACAGTGAAATAAGCATATGGACATCTCTTTGCAGTAGGAAAACTAGTACCTGCAGTTACTGAAATGCAAAACCCTTTTGGTTCTACCCCCAATGATCCACTTATATGAGGAGGCTATACTGTATACGGCAAGATATGTAACAGCACTTCTTACCTGGCTTTGTGCAGGGCAAGGATTGAATAATGAAGGAAATGCAAGACAGCTGCTGTGAGCTTTGAGGAACTGAGAGTTGGAATTATATGTAAAGGATTCTTATGTTTGTCTTTTTTTAAGATTTTAGACTGAATTTTTATTAGTTGTAAACTTTTTTCTTAAAAAGAAAAAGTCTGTAACAAGAGAAACAGGACCTTGTTCTTAATTAATCTTTTATTGTTTCAGTTTTGGCTAGAATGAAAACTCCCAAATCTGTTCCTAAAAAGGCGGCAGCAAGGTGGGTGCTGTAACTAATGACTTTTCAGTGTTTATATATTAGTTTTCTGTATCACATCTATGGTTCAGAATACAGAAAAACAATCAAAAGTTTAGTGATTCGTAGGCAGATATGTGTGTAGGAGTGAGTGCAGACGGAACCGTTACCTGTTCAGTCTGTATGTTCAGGTCAAATGGAAAAGGGGATGTTTGGAGGTGTACATTCTCTATTGCTGTTCCTGTTAATGGATGTAATTGGAAACATTTCACAGAATCCCAGAATGGTCAGGGTTGGAAGGGACTGCTGAAGATTATCCAGTCCAACCCTCCCTGCCAGAGCAGGGGCACGTCCAGCAGTGGCACAGGACGGCGTCCAGGCGGGTTTGGAATGGCTCCAGAGTGGGAGACTCCCCCACCTCTCTGGGCAGCCTGTGCCAGTGCTCTGCCACCCTCACAGGGAAGCAGTCCCTCCTCAGGTTTAGATGGAACTTCCGATGCTCAAGTTTGTGCCTATTACCTCTTGCCTTATCAGTGTGCACCACTGAAAAAAGATTGTTCCTATCCCCTGGCACCCTCCCTTTAAGTATTTATAAGCACTGGTAAGATCCCTCCTCAGCCTTCTTTTCTCCAGACTAAAGAGACCCAAGTGCCTCAGCCTTTCCTCATAAAAAAGATGCTCCAGTCCCCTCATCATCTTTGCTGGACCCTCTGCAGCAGTTCCCTCTCCTTCTTGAACTGGGGAGCCCAGAACTGGACACAGTACTCCAGATGTGGCCTCACCAGGGCAGAGCAGAGGGGGAGGATGACCTCCATCCACCTGCTGGCCACGCTCTTCTTGATGCACCCCAGGATGCCATCGGCCTTCTTGGCCACCAGGGCACATTGTTGGCTTGTGGGCATCCTGTTGTCCACTAGGATGCCCAGGTCCCCTTCCACAGAGCTGCAACCCAGCAGGTCAACCTGTACTGATGCATGGGGTTATTCCTCCCCAGATGCAGTACCCTGCACTTGCCCTTGTTGAACTTCATGAGGTTTCTCTCCAGCCTGGCCAGGTTACGCTGAATGGCAGCACAGCCTTCCGGCGTGTCAGCCACCCCTCCCAGTTTTGTGTCATCAGCAAATGCTAATGGTACACTCTATCCCTTCATCCAGTTCATTGATGAATATATTGAATAGGACTGGACCCAGTACTGACCCTTGGAGAAAAGGGGCATCAGTTGCTGCGAGCAACTGATAATGTTCTATTGGGTGACTTTTTATGCTTTGCTTTTTTAGTAGGGTGAACTTATTCTTCTATTTTCCTGCTTATGCCTAACTTGTTTTCACATTATTTGCTTGTTTTACAGTTTGAAGGGCTTCATTGATGACTCAGATGATTTCTTCTTGGATTTTAAAGTGAGAAAGAGCACGACAAAGAATGGCAAGTAATTGTCCAACAGCGAATTCGAGACAGGAATTTTAATGAGTGGAAAGATAGCATTCATTGCTGAGCTCATAAATTTCTGAGAGAGTTTGTTAAACATAAGATCGCTTTGTCTCTTCCTTGAGGGTAACAGAGGAGAGGTTTTTCTGTCTCCCTTCGGGGTGACAGAGGAAAGCATGGTCATAGCAGGAGAGGTGTATGATTTGAAGCATTGCTGTAGGTCTGCAGATACTGTGGACTGTCTGCTAGTATTTGGGTCTGTGGAAAGAGTAGCAACTCAGGGTTGATGAGGCTGAGCTGCAAATATGGGATGATCACTGGAGGGAGGACTTAGGATATGCAAAACAGCGTTCCTATGGCTGTATGAGCTCATTCTGTGGCCAAAAAGACAATGAGTAAAGAAAGAAGGTAACTGTTGTTAAGCTAGATACATTTAATTTGATTCAGGTGTTGGCAGTCAGGCCAGTCTTGCCTATGGGTGTTGCAGAGCCACAGACAGGATTCTTTAATTTGGAACTTCTTCAGCCAAGGTCCTATGTGTAATCCTGGCTACAAGATGCTCTGGCAAATCATGACTTGAGGGGTTTCAGTGCTTGTCTGAGCAGAGGATCCCTCTTTTCCCCCAAGAGATGGAAAGTGCCTCAGTTTACTAATGTTCAGACCCTGACTACAGCTGGGCAATTCTCATTGATAGGAGCAAACTGGACTTTCCTCGGAGGAGTGAATAGGGCTCTGGAATTCTTGACGCAGCCACTAGGCCAGCGAGCAGGTGATAGAATTCCAGTAAAGGAGGGATGATAACAGTGATCTCATGTGAACTTGGAGAAGCCCTGACCAAGAAGGGCGGGATCTCTTGCACGCGGTGTTAATGTCAAAGTGAAACCGTGTATGCCAGCAGCACACTGTAAAAAGCTAATGGAATGGTTTCTGGAGGGGAAATGGGGGAAGCGAAGGGGACCAGAAACATCATTAAAAAAAAAATAATCTCACCAATAGATCTGACGTGATCCCTTGATCTTGATAGGCCAAATCTGAGACATCGGAAGCCTTGTTTGTTGGCAAGTGTAAGTGCTGTAGGCTGTGGTCCAATCAGCTTAAGGCTGAGCATTTTTTAAGTCACCCTTTACTTGGTGGTTTTATAAAACTTTAATATGAAATGTTGAGCCTTACTCTTACGTGCACGTAGCTTTTGTTACTGGGAATGAAGATTATGCCAGTGCTAGCTACCTATTCAGGACTATTCGTCCTGATGGCTGATGTATACGTACATGGGGTTTAAGCTACTTTTTTTTTTTTATACATCTTTTAGTGACTTTCCATTTACAGAATCACAGAATCACAGAATAGTCAGGGTTGGAAGGGACCTCTGGAGATCATCTAGTCCAACCCCCCTGCCAGAGCAGGGTCACCTACAACAGGTTGCACAGGACAGCGTCCAGGCAGGTTTTGAATGTCTCCAGAGTGGGAGACTCCACAACCGGTAAATGAGCAGAATGTAATAAAGAAAATGCAAAGATTCTCTTCTTTGTGTTTTCCTATCTTTCAAGGGATTTTTTTTTTGTGTGTGTTAAGGCAAAGGTGGGTCTCCTAAATGAAATTACCAAAACTTTAAGCTGTGTCTTTTGAATTGCAGCACAGAAGGATCTTCAGACCCCAAAGAAGTCGACGACTTCTGGAAAGAGAAACACTTGCTGCCGAGAATTGCAGTGTTCAGAGACTTCAAGTGACACTGAAGATTCTGTCTTTGTGGAAAGCTCATGGCATGACTACCAAAAAGGGGGAGTGAAAGACTTGAAAGGGAGTTGGAGTTGCATAAAACTTTCACCTCCACAAAATCTGAAAGAATCAATTTCCAGAGGCAGTCCAGACTTGCTTGTTAGAAGGAAAGAAAGGAGCTGTGAAAAAAGTACAGAAAATAAAGTGCAGACTGTGGCACTGCAACAAAATACAGCCGTACAATCAGATAGCTCAGATGACGAATTTGAATCATTAATAGAACGAATCAGGAAACGAAGTATACCCCGAAAACCGATCTTAAGCACAAGTAAAACTGTCTACCAGCCAAGTGTTATAGGTAAGCGATTGTTCTTAGCTAACTTGCAAGCTGTCTGTTGGCAGCAATGGTAGTGCTAATTGCCTAATTCTTTTCATTTGGGTGGCTTATGCTTTAGAAGTGCAACCCAGCATCTTGCAGCTGAATTTGATGCAATTAGAAATTATTCCTCTGAGCATTCTGAAAAGTGATTCTGCTAGTCTTGTGGTATCAAGATTTAAGTTTTTCACTATTTCTTGTTTTTATAATTCCTATAATTGTAGGCATTTTTAGTTTTTAAAATTGTGCTGGAACGAAATCTAACTGGTGGTTTTGAATGATGTTAATGTAATTTTTTTAGTGTATGATAGCAGTTAATGTGAAGCTGTCATTTTGGTAAGACAAATTCTGAGCAGTTTAGATGCTGTTAATTTAGTATTTGGATTTATAATTGACTTTATTTAAAATACAATTTATAATGAGAATTTTCTTAATCAGTAGCTCCTTCTTTCCTTTGACTAACTGAAGTGAGCTCCAACTGAAAGATTGCAAAGGCTGAAAAGGGCAATTGCTGAGTACGAGCAGGTAAAACCAAATCTCATTTCTAGAACACTAAATGCAGGATGCCTTCCTCACTAACAAGGACTAATTCGGGGCAAGGAGACGTATGGAAGAGGATGGCTGGCAGCATAAAAATGTGCCCTGGGAAAGAGCAAACTTCTTTTATTTATTGGAATATGTCGGCATGTTGTAGGAAACATTCTACGAGTGAGCTGGCAGCTGCACTGGCTTCTCTGTATGTGGTTGTACAGTGAAAGGAGACAAGTGGCCCAAACAGGAGAACAGTTACAGAAAAAGCAGCAGAGAGGACACCTACTGAAACTGCAAACCTTGAAGTGGTCCTTGATTTCTGGTGTGAGGGTCAGTCATTTTAGCAGTCTGTCCAGACATGGACTGGGGGAAACAGGCAGTGATCTGATCAGAACTTGCCTGTGAAACAAATGACGTGATTTAGGGTGCATAACAGAAGGTTAGAACAATTTTTTTTTTATTCAAATGGTGTCTCTGCGTTACTGCTCCCAGTGTGCTGGTGATGGATTTTGAATTTGTGAAATATCACAGATATGCCTGCCTGAGGTCACAAATGCTTTTCCCTCCACTTCCTCCTAGCTGAATGTTGGAAAGTTTGGAGTATGCCAGTCCTTCACTGAATAGTAATTTTTGTAGTATATAACAGCAAATTCCCTTTCCATCAGTTGTAAAAGCCTTTGTATTCAAGTATGCGCAGTAACAGTGTGTATGCTGAGGTGGAATATTTGACTTTTTTTGCCGTTATCTGTTACCTGGTTGCTGACGTCTGTGCTCCTGATTCTTTGAATGTGCAATCCTGTGACTTTCTGTTGAACTAGAAAACATCAAGCCACCCTGTGAAGACGCCCGGTCCTTGAAAGGGGAGGGAGTCAAGACACCAAAGCCAAACTCCATTTCACTTCAAGAAACGCCTTCCAGGATAACGGCTTCTGCAAGAATTCCTAGGGATGAACTGGTCAGTTGCTCACAGTCAGCAAAGATGGAGAAAAGGTAAGTATTTTTCCATCTTTACTATGTTCTAGGACCATTATAGATGGACAAAAAGATATTAAGCATTTTGCCTAGGATGACGTTCTGATTTTTCTGGTACCTTGTGAATTCTGCTACCAATTCAGCAGTTGTTAATGGTTAAGTAGCTGGAAAACGTAGCTATCAGTCTCGGGTATGTCAGGGAGAATACAAGTTAATCTCCGCATGGAGAGATTGATGACAAATAAATCTGACAAATGTAAAATCTTCTTTGTTAGTGTTAGCTCTCTTGCTATTCCTTGTCTTGGCATAGCATACTTCAGATGTGTGCTGGCCCTACAGATTCTATCTATCCAGCTGCCTGCCTCTGAAAATATATCATAACTGATTCTATTAGGAATTCATGCCTTTTAATAAGCTTGTCTTGATATTTTTGACCCATATCCTTATAACTTGCGGAATTAATGTTTCTTTTTCTATACGTGGATGCAGCATAAGCTTTTCAGAAGAAAGTCTTGATCATTTCTAATAGCTGTCTTTATTCTGCCTTTTAGACATGTGATGTTTTCTTTAATCATTTTATATTGTGTATACCAATACAAAACCTTTAAATGATGTTTTCAAAGCTGATGCTTTGTCTTGGAGTTAGTCATCCTGGTGGAATATCTGCTTCCCCTGAATGAACTCTGGAGGATTCCCAGAACATCTTTGGTTATGTTTCTGAAAATATACCTTTATTGTGGGTGATCATGCATTAGATGACAGTCTGTTATATTAGGGCTGTTCATATATTGATCAATTTTTGGTATCATAGAATTGTTTTGGTTGAAAGACACCTTTAAGATCATCAAGTCCAACCAGTAACCCAGCACTGCCAGGTTACCACTAACCCATGTCCCTCAGCACCATGTCGTCGTGTCTTTTAAATTCCTTCAGGGATGGCGACTCCACAACTTCCCTGGGCAGTCTGTTCCAATGCCTGACAACCCTTTCAGTGAAGAAATTTTTCCTACTATCCAATCTAAACCTCCCCTGGCGCAACTCCAGGTATTTTCACCTTGGCCTGTTACTTGGGAGAAGAGACTGACTCCCGCTTTGTAGGGGAGTGGCTTTTGTGTCTTTTTGTGCCTTGCTGTGTCACAAGGACCTGAGCCACCGTCTTTTCCTATTTGGGAGTTCTCATAATCTAGTTTTGTGAATTAATGAAATAACTGCAGAACTACTGCAACAGCTCTACCCTTTCATGCCCCCGAATGGGGAAGAAGACAGTACAAGTGTCTGTGCCCCACTGGCCTCTTACGGGCTAGCTAGTGAAGAGAGTCAGGAGAGGTTTGTGCCAGTGGCAGCATCCCAGAGATCTTTATTGGCTATAAAGTGGCTGTTACTTATCAACGTGGTATCTCTGTACTTCAGTAAACTGCTTTATGGCTTTTCTTGTAGGCTCAAGGTGTGCTCCGTGCCTGGCTGTTTCTTGCAAGACCTCTCAAATCCGGCTGCCCACTATGTGAAGTATTTCATGAAAAATAAAGAGGAGCTGGCGCAGAAACTCTACTGTCTGTATAATCGTACCATCTTTGAGGAGAAGGTTGGCTTCAAAGCAAAAACTACAGTTCTAAAATGCTGGTTAATATGTTGCTCCTCGCTTTTTGGTGTGATTGCTCTTCATCCTCTTCAGCTAACAGAAGTTAAGCTTTATAGCAATGGCTTATGTTTGAATTAGTTCAAGCACTTTCTTTGAAAGGGGTTTATCACTACTGTGATGCAGCGGTTTTCCACTTGGCTCACTTTCCCAGCTGTAATGGTGTATCATCCTTAAGTGAGCAGTCTGGGTGGTATCCAAGAGTCCTTGACATGAGGAACTGCTACATGAGGGGCCTTGGATCAGTTTCATCTTCCAAAGAGGTGACTGATATTTATCTTCATGTATTTTCTGCATGGTCATCAACTCAGCAGCCCAGGAGTGTTTCTGTTGCTGCCTCTGCGGTAGTAGACCCCAGCAAAGGCAGCTGTGTTTTTTTTTTGCTGCTGAAAGAAGCTCAAGGTTCCACCATCACTTATTCAGCTTTTACTTCAGTAACATGTACTGGTGAACTCTGCATCGTTACCACAGCCTAATATAATAGCTAGTTGTAGCACAACTTCCTTGCCTGCAGCTGACAAAAGGCAAGTGGAAGGGAGCGTACATCGGGGAGCAGGGAGCTGATGAATAAAAGCACTTCCCTTTGTCTTTAGGGCCTGTTGCTTCATGCTTCAGGCAGTCTTCATTCAGTACTGTTGCATGTTCATGGCTGCCATTCAGGAACAGATTTAAAAGCTGCTTATCCTTTGAATAACAGTTTTGGGTGAACCTAAAGCTGTAAACTGTGTTTTGAATTGAAGGTTCAATTTCAAAGAACTGCTCTCTTGACCTTTTTACATCTTCTGGGGTACTGGAGACCCTCCTCTGATGAGAAATGTCCTTGAAAGGATGGACGCTGCCCATGGGAATTCCAATAGAATTTCCTTCAGGAAGGAAAATGTTTCTGTGCTGCTGAGAAAATATTGTTGAGCTGACCAAGGACAGGCTGAGGTCAGGATTTCACATAAAGCTGAGCTGAACAGGCTCACTGTTGCTGAAAGCCAAGTATCTTGCTCTCAAGTGCTTCAGCCCTGTACCTGTGCTGGCACTTACTACTATTGGACCATTTACTTAAGCTCACTAATGAATTTAGGTGACAGAAAACTGTTAGTGAAAGAACAGAACTAACCAAGATAGCTATGATGAGGGCTTATAAAATCGGGAGCAGCACAGAGGATATGCAAGGGGTGATTATTCACCCTCTCGCAGTGTGAAGGTGCATCAAATTAAAACAGCAAGTTGTAGGTTCAGAGCAACCAAAGTAGATGGTACTTGACTGTAAATTATTAAACTTCTGATCATAGACTATTGTGGATGCTAACAACGCCTATGTATTCTTAAACAGACAACACACTCTCCCCAAAACACCAGAAAACAACTTGAAGGGCTATTTAATGCAGAGGAACCACCTGTGGCTCAGGGAAGTGTTGTCTTGTAAATGGCTAGCAGTTGGGAATAGTACTTTTTTTGAAGAGGAAATTCTGTTTTATGCCTGACATGTCTTTGTATTTCCTCCTAAGCAGCACGTGTTAGGCGCTGTTGGAAGCAGAATAGGGGAACTAAGGGAGCTAAGTCTCCTTCTGCATTGTGAAACTCCCGGTGTTGGTTACAGAAAAACTGATGACGGGAATAAGAAGCCATGGAGGGTGGCTTTACCTCTGAAGTGACAACAGCGTTAAGGACACTAACAGAGACGTCCTGTACTGGCTTTGGTTTAAATATAAGGGGAAGATAGAGGGTCAGAAGAAGATAAGAGAGGTAGGAGAGAGCAGATTACATGTACTGTTTTGTTTTTCAGTTACCAGAGAAGATGGTAATAATATGGAATAAGAAAATGAGAAAAACAGCAGGATATTGTGTAACTGGGCAGACAGAAGCTCCTGAAGCAAAGCGTTATGCTCGCATAGAACTTTCTGAGAAAGTCTGTGACTCTGCAGGTAGGTAAAAGAAAAGCTATGTTGATTCTTTGGTGAGAGAGTTCTAGAGATAAAAACATGAATCTGAGGCCTAAGAAGATCTGGAACTGGACCCTGCTTTAAAATTTCTTATTACCTTGAATAAATAAATCCATTAATGGTTGTACTTGTTCTTACAACCCTTCTAAGAGGCTGGGCAAATTTACAAAATGTGACAACACACGTGTTCGTTCTGACAGCAGTATTTTGTTTATATTTCTTACTGATTTGAAAACCTGTAGGTTACTCTTAATTATATATGTACTATAATGGCTATCTAAAATCTGACTTCTTCCATCATAGCTAGCCACCTTGTTGGTAGTATTTAAAGCTGGAATAAGGACAGGTCAGTGCCAAATTAAGTTCTGTTATATGGTGGGTACTGTAGCTGTAATTTCTCCCTCGTCCCGTCCCAGTTTGGGGAAATGAATGTTGCAGTTACCATGGGAGAACCAGTTCTGTAATTAATAAAATATTTTGAAGTAAGCTTAATAAATTTGATTTGAGAGATACAATGGAGTACCCTGAGAATATGCTTTTGAGGGCTTAGGATTCCACAAGTGCTGGTCAGGTTTTTAAGAAGCACCTTTTAGAAGCACAAGAGCAGCCAATGTTAGTGTATTGTAAGACAACCAAAAGGGGCAGAAGATCAGCTTGGCTGAACAGGGAACCTCGTGGAACTCAAGAGGAGAAAGAAATTGTCTGATCTCTGGAAGCGAGGTCAGGCTTTGCAGGGAGATTACAGAGCTGTGGTTTGTATATGCGGGGAGAAGATACGAAAGGCCAAAGCTCAGTTTGAGTTGAAACTTGCCAGTGTTGTGTCAGATAACAAAAAGGGTTTTAAGTACGTTAATAGCAAGAGGAGGTCTAAAGAAAACAGTGGACTGGTGCTTGTTGAAGATGGTCATCTGGTTAATAGGGATGAAGAAAAAATGGAGGCATTCAAGGCTTTTTTTTTTTTTTGGCCTCAGTCTTTAATAAAACTGACAGACCTTGGGCTGCCTGGTCCCGTGAGTTGGAGGACCACGAGTGCAGGAACGGTGGCTTTCCATTTGCGGACACTGAAATTGTCAGGTATCAGCTGAATATTCATGAGTCCATGGAGCCTGGTGGGATTTACCCCAGAGCACTGAAGGAGCTGGCAGGACATGTCTCAGTCATCTACCAAAGGTCTTGGGAGTCTGGGCAAGTCCCTGCTGATTGCAAGCTATTCAATGTTATTCTAAGTTACAAGAAGAGCGTGAGGGAAGACCCAGGAAACTACAGACCTGTGAGTCTAACCTCCCTTCCTGGAAAAATTATGGCAAAGATCCTACTGGGTACTACTGAAAGGCATTTAAAGCATAATGCAATCATCAGGCACAGTCATCGTGGGTTCACAAAGGGAAAGTTCTGTTTAACTAATTTGATCTCCTTCTGTGGATGAAGGGAAGGTAGTGGATGTAGTTTTTCTGGATTTTAGTAAGGCTTTGGATACTATCCCTCACAGCATCCTTCTGGACGAATTGTCCAATTGTGGGACGCGCAGGTTCGTGGTGCGCTGGGTGAGGAACTGGCTGAAGGGTAGAGCTCAAAGTGTTGCAGTGAATGGGGCTACATCTGGCTGGTGAGCAGTCATTAGTGGTGTTCCTCAGGGTTCAATGCTGTTCAATATACTTATCAATGATCTGATGCAGGAGTTGAATGCACCATGAGGAAGTTTGCTGATGATCCCAAACTGGGAGGCACTGTTGACTCTCTGCATTGCAGAGGGATCTAGATAGATGGGAGCATTGGACAATGATTAATGGGATGGAATTTAACAAGGACAAATGCCAGATTCTGCACCTAGGATGGAGTAATGCCGGGCACAAGTATAAACTGGGAGGGGAGCGGCCGGCTGGAGAGCAGCCCTTCAGAGAGGGATCTGGGGGTGCTGGCTGACAGCAGTATGCCCTGGCAGCCAAGAGGGCAAACCACATCCTGGGGTGCATCAAACGCAGCATCACCAGACGGTCAAAAAAGTTGATTATCCCACTGTGTTCAGCTTTGGTGCAGCCTCCTCTTGAGTACTGTGTGTCATTCTGCGCCCCACAATTACAGAAGGATGTGAAGGTATTTGAATGTGTCCAGAGGAGGGTAACAAAGCCGGTGACAGGGCTGGAAGGAGAGTCCTATGAGGAGCAGCTAAAGACTTTGGGTTTGTCTAGTTTAGAGAAAAGGAGGCTGAGGGGTAATCTCGTTGCTCTCTCCAGCTTCCTGAGGAGGGGATGTGTAGAGGAAGGAGCTGAGCTCTTCTCTCTGGTATCCAGTGACACAACGTGTGGGAGTGGTTGAAAGCTGCACCAGGGGAGGTTAGGACTGGACATTAGGAAGCATTTCTTTACTGAGAGGGTGGTCAGACACTGGAACAGGCTTCCTAGAGAGCTGGTTGATGCCCTGAGCTTGTTAGTGTTTAAGAGGCATTTGGACAATGTCCTTAATAGCATGCTTTAACTTCTGGTCAGGCAGTTGGACTAGATGATCATGGTCGGTCCCTTCCAACTGAAATACTATATTCTAATTGTCGAGAAAATTCAATGCTCTGCTCTAATTGTTTCTGGATGAAAAATATCAATGATACAAAAGCAACCATTGAATGTTAGTCTAAATAAAGGTGTTCCAGGTCTCATAAAAACAAAACAAAACATCCTCCTTGCCCCAAACCAAACCCAAAAACCAAACAAAAAAATCCTCAAACAGTTTAGGCATGCAGGGAAGTAACTAGAATGCATACTGAGGGCTAATCACAAAACTGGAAATGCACTGAGTAAAACCTTGTCTTGGGGCATTTTATCTTTTCAAAACATTTGTAATTCCAATCACCAAAATAACTCTTGCATCTTAATGAAGTGTGAGTGTTAAAGGTCTGAAGCAGTAACCAAGGATGAAAGTCTGTACTTCCCCACACCTGACTGATCTTAATGTATTTTGTTTGCCTTACCCCAAGATCGTCTTCGAGACACGCTAATTCATGAGGTTTGCCATGCAGCCACCTGGCTGATCAATGGTGTTCGTGATGGACATGGACGATTCTGGAGATTCTATGCCAATAAGTCAACTGTGATTCACCCAGAACTGCCAGTAGTAACAAGATGCCACAGCTATGAGATTAATTACAAATTTGTCTATGAGTGTGTTCGGTGCAAAGCTACGTGAGTAATGTTTTAATCTTGCATATGATCATGTATTAACTTTGTCTCTAATTTGGCAGTCTCCTATGTCTAGAAATCCTGGGTCTCTTAAACTGAACTTAGGTTGGAAGGGACCTTAAAGATTGTCTTCTTCCAACCCCCCTGCCATAGGCAGGGACACCTCCCATTAGACCAGGCTGCTCCAAGCCCCGTCCAACCTGGCCTTGAACACCTCCAGGGATGGGGCAGCCACAGCTTCTCTGGGAAACCTGGGCCAGTGCCTCAGCACCCTCAGAGTGAAAAATTTCTTCCTAATATCTAATCTAAATCCTCCCCTCTTCCAGTTTGAAGCTATTACCTCTCGTCCTATCCCTATGTGCCCTTGTAAAAAGTCCCTCTTCAGCGTTTTTGTAGACCCTCTTTAGATACTGGAAAGCTGCTATAAAGTCTCCCTGGAGCCTTCTCTTCTTCAGGCTGAACAACCCCAACTCTCTCAGCCTGTCCTCATAGGAGAGGTGCTCCAGTCCTCTGATCATCTTTGTGGCCTCCTCTGGACCCGCTCTAACAGGTCCATGTCCTCCTTATGCAGAGTGCTCCAGAGCTGGAAACAATAGTCCAGGTGGTATCTCAGGAGAGCGGAGCAGAGGAGCAGAATCCCCTCCCTCGCCCTGCTGGCCACGCTTCTTTTGATGCAGTCCAGGATGCGGTTGGCCTTCTGGGCTGTGAGCACACATTGCCGGCTCATGTTGAGTTTCTCACTTACCAGCACCCTCAAGTCCTTCTCCTCAGGGCTCTCCATCCATTCTCTGCCCAGCCTGGCTTTGTGCTTGGGATTGCCCTGACCCACGTGCAGGACCTTGCACTTGGCCTTGTTGAACTTCCTGAGGTTGGCATGGGCCCACCTCTGAAGCCTGTCCAGGTCCCTCTGGATGGCATCCCTTCCCTTGAGTGTGTCTGACCTAAGCAGCCTGGAGGAAGGGAAAGGAGTGCTTCCCCCCAAGTACTGTCTACTGCAAGTATGAAATAAAAGTACGTATTTTTCCATTTCAGGATTGGACGTCATTCCAAGTCCCTGGACAGAGAGCGCTTTGTGTGTGCGTTCTGCGGGGGGCAGCTGGTCCTAAGTCAGCCCACTAGGAAAGATGCCACTCCTGCTGGGACACATCTGACACCCTTTGCGAAGTACGTGAAAGAAAACTATGGACTTACTAAAAGAGAGCAGCATGGGTTGAGTCATACAGAAGTCATGCGGAAACTTAGTGCTGATTTTGCTTCAAAAACTAGGCTTCAAGATTCCTTGTAATATCTCAATATGCTTCCCTTCTTGATGCCACTTAAATTTTGCATGTAGTAGTAAATAAGTCTAACGTGAGTCTAGGAATGTGTTCCGGAGCATTCCAGATAATTTTAATGTTTTAGCATTAAATACTTCTAATAAAGAAGACCTTAGGCCTTTTCTAATATGGGCAAGATTAAGCAAGAAGTAATGATGAGAGAAAGTCCATGGCGATGCACAAGTCAGTTGGGGTATCCTCCTTAGACTTCAGGTAAACAACCCCTATGCCTGGGAAGATGAAGTTCTAGGCCCTTCGTGGGACTGACTCACTGTGTTTGGAATTTTCTGAATGGTGTGTACACGTAGTGCTTCATAGCATGTCTTCAGTGACTCCAGTGAGCAACGGATTTACTCTTTCATCTGGGTAGCTGATATGCTGCATACTCTGGGTATGTGCTGAAGACCTGCTAGGTGTGCTGCCTGGGATTGACAGATGCAAAAAAATCCAGGCCCATGAGCCAAAGTCCTCTGATTCTGTCTGGATGACTTCCAGGCCGGAAAAGGGGCAGACCTGAAGAAGGCTTCAACATGAGTTTAGGCATTCTCCCAAGGAGAGTTGCTTGAGTGATTCTTAGCTGTTTTTGTTAAAAGTAAGTGGTAGGTAGATGATGGCTCAAATCTGTTAGAGAAAGCATGCGTTTCTGCAAAGCCCTCTGGCCCTTAGTGAGAACAGAGCTCTTTCTGATTAAATTTTGATTGCAGTTGTGCCTCTAGCACTGAGATTTTATAGCAGCTAAAATAGATGCAAAAGGTCAGGTCAGGGAAAGCATACACTTCTCACCGTAGAATGAGAAGGGCTAGCCAGATGACTTGAGTTTTTCATGTAGAACACGACTGAATGTGTGTTAGAGTGTGTGTGTCTGCTATAAACAAATTGCTCAGGGGATTAGTAATTTTGAATAATCAATAAATGCCAGTTTTGTACCAACTGTGGCAATAAACCAGGCTTCTTTGTTTCCATTTAACCATGGCTGTGTAGGTCTAGTACATGAAACCTTTTGATTTCTCCTAGCCAGTTTTGAGTTTTCGTGTGCAGCTGGTTACCCTGCTTGCTGTCAAGAATACCTCTCCCCGCTCCCCACCTCCTGTCCTGCCTTTATCAATTCTGTTACACTCCAACTGAAAAAAAAATCTTAGCAGCGTATGAAGGAGTTTGAACTGCTGCAGAAATAGCACCTCAATTGCCTGTGCTGAGCTGGGTGTTCAAAGGGAGGGTCCTCTCTACACATCTGTCACGCCCCACTCAGAAAAGAGCCTGGGGGAAGTGACTCAGATTCGCAAACCCCCAGCAGTGTGGACTAAGGTGAGACAACTCTCAAGGTCCACACAAAAACATTTATTAGATTCCCACAGTGATTAATGCATGTCTCAACAAGGTCCACGATCATTGGTTAGGAATAAAACAAATTATGGCAAGTGGCAAAACAAATTATGGCAAGCAGTAAGGTACGCCTTGTGTTACTTAGCTACAGAAATACAACATAATATGGCAAGCGGTACTTAACAGATATACAGTTAATTATGATGAGTGGTGAGGTATGCCTTCTGTTACTTAACAATTCTAAGGGAAAAAGAGAAACAGAGAGTGATAAAGAGGTCACAGGTCCTGGTACCAGCGTTGGTCCAGCCAGTGGGGGTCNCCCCCCAGATTTGGGTGGAATCTTATAGTCATAGATGTTTAGCATGATCTCGATAATCTTCATTAGCACATGCAGGGTCAGGTGAGGTCAGCTGTCTTGGCCGTGTTTCCTCCCAACTTGTTGTGCACCCCCAGCCTACTTGCTGGTGGAGTGGTGTGAGGAGCAGAAAAGGCCTTGATTTCTCACCAACAACTGAAAACATTAGTCTGTTATCAACATTATTCTCATCTTACATCCAAAACATAACACTATACCAGCTGCTAGTAAGAAAGTTAACTCTACCTCAGCTAAAACCAGGACACTCATCAACACATGGCTCTGGCTGAGGAGATGATTTCCTGTGCCCCAGCCTCCTCTGCCCACCCTGGTAGGGTGGGTGAGGGAAGGGAGAGGATACTTGCTCACATACTGGCAAACATTAAAACTGCATGTTTCTTCTTGACCTGCTTTTTTGCACTGTAGGCTCTTGAGGATCTGTGTCCTTTTGGTCCCTATTACAGTGAATGTGCCATCCCTCTTTAGGGGTGCTTTAGCATCAGAGGTGGAAATGATGAAGCTGGATCTTCTACCACAGCAGATGGAGATAGGTGTCAGGGAGACATGAGGTACAAGGATTATGGCCCAAAAGGTGTAGTCCCAGGCTCTGTGTACACTAGCAACCACCTGGTATGTTAGATGGGGTCAGTGCTTGTGTGGGAAACTGTTGCAAACAGAGCTTCAGCCTGGTCAGGGGAGGATACAGGATCCCCCTGATCTTGAGATTTTTCTGGTGGCTGTTCCTGTTCCTACCTCAGGGAGGGCAGGGCATGGTTCCTCCAGTCTATCTCTTTCTCAGACTCCCTGATGTTCCTTCACCTTTCTGCTTCCTCATGTAGCTCTTCCACCAGGCTGAGCAGATCATGTGCACCTGGTCACACCTCAGATGGCTTTTCTCACAGCTGCCATCTGTGACCAGCGAAAGCCCATGGCACTGTCTGCAGCCTGAGACCTACATGACTGCATGTTTTCATGGGAGCTCTGTCTGGGTTGCCACATCCGTTCTGCTAAGTGTAGAGGACACGTGGATACCATAGCTGAGCTCCTCCTAAAAGGGTAACAACCACCAGCTGAACCTCTTGAGCAGGTACGGTGATGGCACCCTTCTTGCATGCCCTGCCACACACACTGCTGCGCCATGCCCTGTTTGCCGACTGTGTCTGCTGTGCTCCTGGTCACCTGCTGCTTTTCATAGCCGTGGTGGTAGTCATTGTTGCTCTGGCAAGGCCCAAGCCTCATGAGCACCTCTCACAAGAGCTGCTGGCTCCTGGACCATCTCTCCACTGCACTGGTGTCTCCCTGTCTCAGGAAAACCCCCTGTGTGCCAGGATCTGATGCTTTGCTGTGGGTCGGGCCTGGTCCAGAGCAGCTCTCCTCAGCGACTGACATATTCCATGTTTTAGTGGAAGAGCATGACCACTCTATAACTTACTAAAGAAAAATGCAGTCTGGGAATGGAGCCCACAATGTGAAGAGGCCCTGGAGCTTCTAAAGTAAAATGCAAATGTGTATCTGCTGTCGGTTGGAGTGGGATCGGATCCGGAGTAACGACGCAGTCTCAATAGGAGTATGATCGTTCTCCTTTATTAGGTGTTTTAGCAGAGTATATATAGACTCACAGCAGAAGCATGCGTAGTCAACAACATAGTGATTGGTCCAAACCCCTTATTCACACACAACGCCCCCCAACTCGATTGGTTAAGGCCCTCTGTCCACGCACATAGCACACGCTGGTTCTCCTCGCCTCCGTGGTCTCGTTCCCAGACTCAGTCCTGCTTTTTTGATAAGCAAGGCCCTCTTTCTTCCTCCTTATCAGCCGGTCACGGAGAGATCAAGGACAGCAGGTGCAGGCCTCTTCGCCCAGCTCAAATCCTGGGTTGCTCACCAGAATCAAATCATGACCTTTTCCTTTCAGGAATTCCTTTCAGGAATTCCTCCACATGTATCAATCATTGGGACCCATCCACTCTATGCGCCCCGTCTCACTATATATCCAAGTTGGAGAGAAGGGATATTGGTGGGGAGTATGGCAACAGAGCCCTACTGGTACCAAGAAACTCCCTATTCCTTTAGCTCCAAATCATGGCACAACGCTCACTGTAATTATTCGACTTTTGAAAAGGTGCTATTAGCAGTTTATGAAGGATTAGTAGCAACTGAACCTTTGACTCAGGGAAGAAGCATAAAATTACATATGCCTATACTTATTCTTAAACCTATTCTCGGTGGTAAACCACTGCCTTTAGGTGTAGCACATAAGATCACTGTACAAAGGTGGACATTGTATAGCCACCATGGTGTAACTGCAGATGGCCTAACCAAGGAGAATAAAATTACTGTAGTAGTGGAACATATAGGAGTGGCTACTGAATACATGGAGCCTCCATGCTCTCCTATACAGGATGCTCTTGAATTCAATCATAGAATCATAGAATGGTTTAGGTTGGAAGGGAACCTTAAAGATCATCTCGTTCCAACCGCTGCCATGGGCGGGGACACCTCCCACTACACCAGGTTGCTCCAAGTTCTGTCCAGCCTGGCCTTGAACACCTCCAGGGATGGGGCAGCCACAATTTCCCTGGGCAACTTGTTCCAGTGCCTCACCACCCTCAGAGTGATTTTTTTTTTCCTAATATCTATTCTAAATCTCCCCTCTTCCAGTTTGAATCCATTACCCCTCATCCTATCTCTACGTGCCCTTGTAAAAAGTCCCTCTCCAGCTTTCTTGTAGGTGCCCTTCAGCTGCTATAAGGTCTCCTCAGAGCCTTCTTTCCTCCAGGCTGAACAACCCCAACTCTCTCAGCCTGTCCTCATAGGAGAGGTGCTGCAGCCCTCTGATCATCCCCATCAACCAGATAGTGTCTGGTTTACTGATGGGAGTTCTTGTAAAATACAGGGTAAATGGCAAGGAACAGCTGCTGCTGCATCTGTACCCAATGAACTTGCAGTAATTGAATGAGTGTAAGATTCTGCTCAGTTAGCAGAGCTCTATACCGTAGTACTACCTCTGAGAAATGGCACATGGGCAATATACACTGATTCCTATGCTGTATGGGTGGGTGCTATGGCTAGGAAATTGATACATAGGGAATCAAGATGTATGGAGAAGAAAATATTGGGAACAAATATACCACATCGCTAACTCCCATCATAGAATCATAGAATGGTTTAGGTTGGAAGGCACCTTAAAGATCATCTCGTTCCAAACCCCTGCCCTGGGGAGGGACACCTCCCACTACACCAGGTTGCTCAAAGCGCCATCCAACCCGGCCTTGAACACCTCCAGGGATCGGGCAGCCACAGCTTCTCTGGGCAATCTGTTCCAGTGTCTTACCACCCTCATAATGAAAAATTTCTTCCTGATATTCAATCTAAATCTCTCCTCTTCCAGTTTGAAGCCATTCCCCCTTGTCTGCTCACTATGTGCCCTTGTAAAAAGTGCCACTCCAGCTTTTTTGTAGGTGCCCTTTCATATACTGGAAGGGGCTCTAAGGTCTCCCTGGAGCCTTCTCTTCTCCAGGCTGAACAACGCCAACTCTCTCAGCCTGTCCTCACAGCAGGGGGGCTCCATCCCTGATCATCTTCATGGCCTCCTCTGGACCCACTCCAACAAGTCCATGTCCTTATGTGGAGGGTCCAGGGCTGGACACAATAATCCAGGTGGTGTCTCAGGACAGCGGAGCAGAGGGGCAGAATCCCCTCCCTCGCCCTGCTGGCCACGCTTCTTTTGATGCAGTCCAAGATGCGGCTGGCCTTCTGGGCTGTGAGTGCACATTGCCGGCTCATGTTGAGTTTCTCACTCACCGACACCCCCAAGTCCTCTCCTCAGGGCTGCTTTCAAACCATTCTCTGCCCAGCCTGGCTTTGTGCTTGGGGTTGCCCTGACCCACGTGCAGGACCTTGCACTTGGCCTTGTTGAACTTCATGATGTTCGGACAGGCCCACCTCTGAAGCCTGTCCAGGTCCCTCTGGATGGCATCCCTTCCCTCCAGTATTTCGACTGCTCCACAGAACTTGGTGTTGTTGGCAAACTTGCTGAGGATGCACTCGATCCCAACATCCATGTCACCAACAAAGATGTTAAATAGTACCGGTCCGAGTACTGACCCCTGAGGAATACCACTTGTCATTGCTTGCCGCTTGGATATGGAGCTGTTGACTGCAAATCTTCAAGTGCGACTGTCTAGCCAGGTCCTTATCCACCGAGCGGTCCATCCGTCAAATCCATGTCCCTCCAATTTAGAGACCAGGATGTCATGTGGAACAGTGTCAAATGCTTTTCACAAGTCCAGCTAGATGACGTCTGTTGCTCTCCCCTGATCCACCAACACTTTAATGCCGTTGTAGAAGGCCACCAAATCCATCACGTACAATTTGCCCTTAGAGAAGCTGTGTTGGCTGCCACCAACCACTTCCTTATTTTCCATGTGCTTTAGCAGAGTTTCCAGGAGGATCTGCTCCATGATCTTTCCAGGTACAGAGGTGAGACTGACTGTCCTATAGTTCCCTGGGTCTTTATTTTTACCCTTTTTAAAAATAGGGGTTATGTTTCCCCTTTTCCAGTCAGTGGGAACTTCATTGGACTGCCACAACTTCTTAAATATGATGGATAGTGGCTTGGCAACTTCATCTGCCAGTTCCCTTAGGACCCACTGATGAATCTCATCAAGTCCCACAGACTTGGGCAACTTCAGGTTCCTCAGCTGATCTCAAACCTGGTCTTCTCCTACAGTTGGCAGTTCCTCATTCTCACAGTCCTTGTCTTTGCCTTCTGCGACTTGGCGCTTGGTTAAAGTCCTTACTGGTGAAGACTGAGGCAAAGAAGTCATTGAGTACCTCAGCCTTGTCCATGTCCTGGGTGACCATGTCCCCTGTTTCCTTCCTGAGTGGGCCCACATTTTCCCTAGTCTACCTTTTGACACTGATATATCTATAGAAGGCTTTCTTGCTGCCCCTGATGCCCCGGCCAGATTTACCTCTATCTGGGCTTTAGCTTTCCTAACCTGATCCCTGGCTGCTCAAACAGTTTTTCTGTATTCCTCACAGGCTACCTGTCCTTGCTTCCACCCTCTGTAGGCTTCCTTTTTCTGTTTGAGATTGTCCGGGAGCTCCTTGTTCATCCACTCAGGCAGCTGGGAGATTTTGCCTGACTTCCTCTCTGTTGGTATGCATTGATCCTGAGCTTGGAGGAGGTGGTCCTTGAATATTAGCCAGCTTTCTTGGGCACCTCTTCCTTCCAGGGCTTTATCCCACTGTAGTCCACCAAGCAGATCCCTGAAAGTCTGAAGTCTGCTCTCCTGAAGTGCAGAGTAACAAGCTTACTGTGCACCCTCCTTGCTGCACTAAGGATCACAAACTCCACCATCTCATGGTCACTGCATCCAAATCTGCCCTTGAGCATGACATTCCCCAGCAGCCCCTCCTTGTTGGTGAGAACATGGCACCTCTCCTCGTTGGCTCTTCTATCACTTGCAGAAGGAAGTTATCATCAACACATTCCAGGAACCTCCTGGATTGCTTATGCCCTGCTGTGTTGTCCCTGCAACAGATATTGGGGTGGCTGAAGTCGCCCATGAGGATGAGGGCTTGTGAACATGAGGCTACTCCAATCTATCTATAAAGGGCTTCATCCACTCAGTCTTCCTGGTCAGGTGGCCTGTAGCAGACCCCCACTGTAACATCACCTGTTCTTGCCCGCCCTTTAATCTTGACACATAAGCTCTTGGTTGGCTCCTCATCCATCCCCAGACGGAGCTCCATGCACTCCAGTTGGTCACTGACATAGAGGGCGACACGCCTTCCTTGTCTCCCCTGCCTGTCCTTCCTGAAAAGCCTGTATCCTTCCATTTCAACACTCCAGTCATAGGAGTCATCCCACCCATGTCTCCATGATGCTGATTAGATCATAGCCTTGCAGGCGTGCGCATGTCTCCAACTCCTTTTGTTTGTTACCCATGCTACGTGTGTTTGCATAGAAGCATTTAAGTTGGGTCCACAATGAATCTAACTCCCTGGCTGGAGTGGCCATTTTTCCTTTAAGCTGCACTCCAGGTGCTCTCCTGCTGACCTGCAACCCATCTCCAGGCTGTGGCCCTCTACTACTGGTATCAGCATCACATTGGCAGGAGTGGCACGGATTCCAGTTCCCCTGCCCCAGCAACTCTAGTTTAAAGCCCTCTTCACAAGGTTGGCGAGCCTCTGACCAAAGAGATTCTTTCCTTTTTCTGACAGGTGGACTCCATCTGGCCCCAGTAAACCAGGCTTCTCAAAGTGAGTCTCATGATCTAAGAAGCCAAACCCCTGGCTATGGCACTAGTCCTGTAGCCAGCTATTGATTTGCCAGATTCGCCTGGCCCTGTCAGCCCCCCTCCCTTTTACTGGGAGGGTTGATGAAAAAACTACCTGTGCTCCAGAGTCTCTGACCGCTGTTCCTAGGGCTTTATAACCTTTCTTGATAGTCTTCAGGCTGCACCACTGGTGCCCACATGGAACAGCAGCAGTGGATAATAGTGGGAGAACTGCACGAGGTTTGGTAGCTTCTCAGTTACATCCCTGATATGGGCCCCCAGCAAGCAGCACACCTCCCTAGACAACGCATCAGGCCAGCAAATGGGTTCCTCCTTGCCTCTCAGAAGAGAGTTGCCTACAACTATCACCCACTGCCTTTTCTTAGTTGCACTGGTTGTTATACGTGGAACAGATCGGGTAGTCTTACTCAGCTCCCTCTACTGATACCTTAGGTTTTGCCTCCTCACCCTGCAAAGCAGTGAGCGGCTGTGCAGGGGTATGTCATCTTTTGGGGGAAGTCTCTTCCTCCTGCTGGTCTTTGCAGTTACAAGCTTCTATTCTGTGTTACTGGCCTCTTCTGTGTGTGCCAGCATGGGAGCTCTTGAATGTTTGGCTGTGGGTTGTGGGTCCACTGCAGGCTGCACTTGTAACCAGCTGTCTATCTCCTTCTCAGCCTCCCTGATGCTACGCAGCCTCCTCACTGCCTCCTGCAGCTCAGACACCTGCTGCAGGAGGTCTTCCACCCGGGCACACCTTTTGCAGGCAAGTGTGCTGCCTATCCCTGCTCTGGGAGAAAGGTCCAGGCATCTCCTGCAGCCTAAGGTCTGCACTGCAGCCTCTCCCTCCAGCAGCTCCGTCTGGGTGGAGGCATAGGCCACTGCTGGGGCGGATGGTGCAGAGCCCCATGCCTGAGCTGCGGCCTTTGCTCTCAGACGAGTGCCTACCGGTCCACCTTGAGTGCCCTTGACCTGTGCAGATGGCCACAGAATGGTGCTCGACCAGTGGAATGCTCCTCCTTCAAAGAGGTACCCTTCTTGTGTGCCCTTCCGTGCAAACAGCTGCGTCACGCCCTGACTGATGCGCCATGCCCCGTTTGCCTTGCTCCTGGTCACTTGTGCTCCCTGGGGTGCTTTTTTATAGGCATGGGGTGGTCACTGTTGATCCGACGATGCTCACACCTTGTCAGCACCTCCCTCAAGAGCTGGCAGCTCCTGGCGGTTCTCTCTACTGCCCTGGCATGTCCTTCCCTCCGGAACACCACCTGTGTGCTGAGCTCTGCCGGTCCACTGTGAGTCGTCCTGGCTCTGGAGCAGCTCCCCTCAATGACTGACTTATCCTATTGCTGCATGTCAGAAAAATACTACTCAGGTGGCTAAATGGAACAATATGACCGACTACCTAGCCAGAATATGAACAATATGACCGACTACCTAGCCAGAATAAATGTGGCAGGATTTTCCTCTACCCTGAGTATTGAACAGTTAGGTAAATGGCTGTATGAATGGCTGGGACACACTGGCACATATGAGCTATATCAGCATGCTGCAAGATGAGGCTGACCAATTTCTAAACAACGAGCAGTTCGACCAGTGACCGCTTGTAGATTTTGTAATGATATAAGGGATTATCTTGCCAAAAGTCAACAACAAGCAAACTTTAGGGAAACGAAAGCCCTTTGAGGTACTTGGCAAGTTTACTATATTGGGCCCATGACACATACCTTTGAAGGATGGAAATTTATTATGATTGGAGTTGAAATAGTAGGTGTTTTGGGTAGTGTTTACCCTAAATGCACTGCATCTGGATTGGCAACTGTAGCAGGATTAAACCGATGGTTTGCTTTGCATCCACTGCCACAAGAGATACAGTCAGATAATGGTTCATCTTCTAAAAATAAAATAGTACAGGAATGGTTTCTTAAGTGTGGAGTTAAGTGGACTTTCCACTTAACTCCCTATCGACCTCAGAGTAATGGTATAGCAGAAAGATGGAATGGGTTGCTTAAACAACAGCTTAAATGTTGAAATGGTAGTGCTAATTGGAGAAGGAATTTATGGTAATCTGTATGAGCACTGAACTCATGGCAGACTCCTAATGGCAGTCCACTATAGAGAGGTTATGAACAATCCCCTGTGCTGAACTAACGCCAGCAGGATGCTTGGATACCTCTGTGTGGCATCCAGGAGTTCGGGTGAGAATTTGACACCCATCACTCGGGAAACACTGGGTCACTTTGCAGCACATTTGAGGGAAAGGAATATGGATGTGGATGCTGTTGGAGTGAAATTAATCATTACTGAGGCTTGGATACGATTCAAGACCTAAGTCTTCTTTGTCTGTCCCAAGGAACTGTTGAAAAAGGGAATAGCTGTCGTTCAACCTGCATATTACAGAAAGTATCCATCCAGAAAGTACACTGGAACTTTGTTAACAGTTGCTATGGTAAAGGGCTCTCACTGGAAAAAATGTCACCAGCAAAAAGACAGGAAACTTCATGTATCTAATTCTAATAATTCTAATCCTTGTGTTGGGGAACCTGGCATTCTATCACATAAATGTAAATGCAATAATCAAGAAAACCAACAGAAGCTGGTAACCTCTGGGCATAAGTGCTCTGTGCCCCTTGTGCCCAGGACCTCCAGCCAAGGGAGAAACTGTTGCCTCTGTGTCTGTGTCCTCTGATAGGGCAAGAGACACGCTCTGTGTGTTGCCATCTCCCTCTCCTGCAGCGTCTCTGTCAGGGATCTCTTCCCACTCTTCCTCCAGGTTCTCCAGAACAGTGTCACTGGTTATGGGGCCAAAGGGGGCAGGCCCCTGGCCCTCAGCCCCTGCTGCCAACTCCCGGTTGCCCAGGATGCCCTGAGCAGTGCCCACAGCATTGACACTATCCATCTTCTGCCAGGAGCATGGCCACAGGCAAGGGAGGAGCCAATGACTGCATCTTCAGATGCTGATGTGGGGAGAGGCTCGCTGTGCCCCTGGTCCCCAGGGCCTCTGACCAGGCAAAAAGCTGCTGGCTCTACATCTGATGGGGCAGAAGACACACACTGAGGCTGGTCATCTGCATCTCCTGCAGTATCTCTAGCCGTGCTGCTGGGTGAGCTGGGCACTTTCTGGGGGCCTGCTCCTGGGTGAGTTTTAGCAGACTGGGGCTGGCCCAGGTGGCATGGATGGAGATGTCTTCCTCCAGCTGATTCTGCCCTGACAGGTCTTCAGATATTTTATTGTCGTCCTCTTCCTCCAGCTCCTCCAGATGCTTCTTCTTGCTTTGCATGACCACAAGATGCTTCAGGGCATCCTGAGGCCGTATGTGCAGCGGCTTGTCATGGAAAAGTCGCAAGGGTGGCAGAAGATGGCCCAGCCTTGCCACCAGTCATGCCCATGCCCAGTGCCCTTTGCTGGTGCACCTTGCCAGGGGAACTGGTGCATAGGGCTTGCCAGGTGCCCGGGAGCAGCAGATGAGGCCATGGCTGAGCTGCAGTGGCCTTGCCCCCCTTGGCGGCCTGCACCTGGGCTGTTCTTATGGGTGTCGCCAGACTAGTGGTGTGCACAAGGTGCCCAGCTGCTGGCTGGGTCCCTGGCTTGCGGCTACAATGCAATGCGACTCAGGACCCCTGACACCAATGACTGGACTGTGGATTCCAGAGCCACATCACGGGTTGGTGTGGCTGTGTGGGGCAGGCCCCTGTCTCTCAGCCCTCGCTGCCATACCCCAGTCAGCGAGGATGCTCCAAGCAGGTGGCTGCTGGCTGCAGGGTCCACAGCATGTGCTCTGCCTCTCAGAGAAGATCTGGAGGTTGCTGCTGCTGGTAGGAAGGGCAGCTTGGTGACATTTGCAGATCCTGCTGTTGAAGCTGCTAGTGCATAGCGGGGTGCAGCTGGCTGTGTCACTTCAAGCCTTGGGAGACTTGGCAAGGCTGGCGTAAGCACCCTTTCTCCCCGTGTGACCCTGCTGTGGAGCAGTGCCTCCCAGCCCTCCAGACTGTCTGTCTGCAAGAGAAGACATGGAGAAAGGCTGTGTGACTGTGGTCCTTTCACCCCTGTGTCCCAGCAGGAAACCCTCTGCAGCCAGGCCATCCTGCCAGCTCTGAGGGCAGTGCTCAGCCCCTCTGGTAGCTGCTGCCCTGCTCCCAGGGCCAGCTGGAGAGACGGCTAGTCCCTGTGTGCCCCCCCACCAGGTCTTGGGAGCACCCCCAACATGCCTGGGCAGCCTGCTGGGCTTGGCACAGGGGTCTTATCTTGCTGTGGGGCCCATACTACCTCTCCCCTCTGGCACTTCCTACCTTCCCTTTGGCACCTCACAGGGTCAGAGAGGCTCTCAGCCCTGTCTCCCTCAACTACCTACCTGTGTGCAACAGCTGCAAGTGCTCTGTGAGTTCATTGAGCAGGAGTCTGCGCATCTTGAGGTGCTTATGTAGGGACAGTCACACTGTGTTCCTGTTCATGGGGAGCTCCAGAAGAGTTGTGGGTGGACACACAGCCAGTCTTTCTTTACGCAGACTCACTGGCCTCTACTGGCTTAATCATGTGGTCTGGTTTGTTGCCAGCAGCATAGTGATCCCACATCTGAAGATAAAGCCGCTCCAGGTCCATTGTGTACTGTTTTGTGTTGAACAAAGGACTGGATATTCTCTGCTTCCAGACTTTACCACGTATTTTTTCAGGCTACAAAAAGAGTTAAAGCAGTCATGAGAGGTTCCAAACACTTCAAAATACTGTTTGCTTTTGAAATCTACTATTTTCCGCTAACCCAGAACTGCCAGTACACCTGTTTCCAAAATATCTGCTCTCTCACTTCCACTGAATTCATATTGCTGTTTCAGCCCCTCATCATTTCTGCCATGACCACTTCAACTCAGAAGAGCCGTGACATGAATATATCAACTTGCTGCATTATCTGTACTGTGGTAGCTTTTTACAGCATGATTTTAACTTGCAGTAAGTGACAAACTGCTTAATCTTCAATTTAAAAGGAACAAAAGGTGAACTATATTGTACTTTTTATCAGGCATTCAGTTGTCCTGAGGACATCAGTCTGCCAGCCTCTACTTCGCCATGCATGCTTTCCAAGGCCAATAAAAGCTCACAATTTTCCCCGAGTGCTCGTCTGTGCCTGGTCTGTCTCAGGAGAAAGACAGGTGCAGGCAAGCCCCATGCCAGCAGGCAGAGCTGGAGAGGCCCTGGGCTTCCTCTTCTCTAGGCCAAGCGGAGCCTGCACCCTTAGCCCCTGCCTGTGCCTCCGGCACTGGCCTCGCTCCACGGTGCCTGTGTCTGCCTGGACCTGGTCATCACCAGGCTGCATCTGGTGCCCAGGCATGGCCTCCCCTGTGCCCAGGGTGCAGAGGAACCCCTTCCCTGCAGTGCTGCCTGTGCCCCTGCTAGCACAGCCCGGGCTGTGGGACTGCCCTTGCTGCCTGGCCATGCTGCCCATGGAGTGCCCACCTTGGCTTCCAGCGCCTTTCCCACAGCCAGTGCTGATCTCCAGCCACCTGGCCCCAGACCCACCTCATGCGGGGTGTCAGCCCATCCCTGGGCTGGTGCTTGGTGCATGCTTTTGCTGCACTTCCTGGGGTCCCTGGCACCCTGTTCCTCTGCCCCAGCCATGTCCCTCCCAAGAGCTGCCCAGCCTCCAGCACCACCACTGCCATCCCCAGCCTGGGGGCCTCCCCTCTCCTGCCTGTCAGCACAATCCCTTGCACGCTCCACCTCTGGAGAAAAGGCACTGAAGAAGAGCAGCCTGTGAGGGATGTCTCCAATGTACCACCCACCCCTGGTGATGGTCACAGAGCCACGAGGGAGAAGCCACGCCACACCACAGGACCCAGACAACTAATTCCCAGCACTGAGTGAAAGAGAGTGTGCCAGGGAAGACTGTTTGCATGCAAAGTATGCAAAACTTGCTTCAAACACCCACTTCACAAACTGAAATTGCACAGACAGGCTGCACCAATAAAATACAGAGAAATCTGCTGAAAGAATGTGCCAAAACTTGCAGCATAAAACCTGCTCCACAAACTGAATCTGCAGAATCTTTCTGCACAAAGAAACTGTGCACAAACCTACTGCAATTCAGTAGATGCAGAAACCTGCTGCACAAACCTGGTACGCTAACTGGATATGCACAAACCTTCTGCACAAACTGAATCAGGACTGTCACAGGTGAATTATGAGAGAATTCATTATTGCAGGGTTAACAAAAAAGAGTTTTATGAATGATTAAATTATGATCAAATGATGATTGAATGAAAATTAAATGATGGGCATGATGCGTCTCCCAGGTCCCCAGGAAAGCCAGCCAGGTAGTCCCTCTGTGAAAACATATTTCAGAAAGGGCAAACCCAGTGTCTAGTCAGAGGAGTGAGGGGTAAAATGTATGACACAGAGCTATGACCACCAAGTTACAAGAAGAAAGATGGGGAGGAGGTGCTTCAGGCACTGGAGCAGGAATTCCCCTGCAGACCCTGAAGAGGAGGCCTGCTGGTCTGGCTAACTCCAGGAGACATTCACACTCTGGAAATCGACTTACAGAGAAACATCTACGCCACCAGCTGATACGTTCAAGTGTTGACAGCTGTTTATTTAAAACAAAGGTCATCATTGTAGGGGCTTATTGGTCAGTCACAGGCCCTTGTCCTGTGCCCATGCTGCTGGGCCCCCCCTGGGGCTCCTGGAAGAGCTCCAGGAGCAAGGTGTTGACACAGATGTTGTAGATGGGGATGTCTTCTCCTTGTGCCAGCTCTTTGCTGCTGTCATCTTCCTACTCATCCTCCTCTGTCGAGGTCCTTGGCTTATCCCCTGGCACTTGCAGGTCTGCCCCCTCTGCTGCCCCCACCCGCTGCTTGCCAGGGGCATGGGCTACCAGCCACTCCAGCATATCCTGCTTGCTCCTGGCATCCTTCAGGAGCTACACGCATGTCAGCTCCATCTGCCAGAGGTTGAAAAATAAAGTCATCTTGCAGATCTAAAAGAAGAGGGAGGGATTTGTAAAGGCAGACTGGCTCCCAGTTGCAAATGCCTGCCGGGGAACCTGCATTTCCAGTAAGGAGGGACACCAAGTAGGGAACTATGTGGCAGAATGCAGTGCCTGCATGGCTCCTGCACAATTGCTGGGAGATGAGCAGCCCAGTGTACAGAACTGCTTTCAGTCAACAAGATACCCCCTTGGCAGGTCTGGAGCATCCCCATGACTGCATCTGGAAAAGGGATAAATTCAGGCAGCAGCTACCTGAGATAAGATGTCAGACCCTCTGCCCTGTGAATCCTGCTGTGGCATAACTTATCAGAGTAGCTTAGTCAAAATGTTGATCCTAACACCATCTCTGAATCAAAAGCACCAGCTTGGACATAAGGGCATTTTTGACAGCAACATCATCCCTCAGCGCTGGCTGGACCAGGGCAAAGCAGGGAACAAGGAAAGGTGGATGAAAGGAGAAAAGACCAAGAAAAGGGGAAGGCGGGAGGTGTGCCCACAGAGCTGCTCTTGTTTTATTTTTGCCTTTTATGTCTTTAAAGGTGGACTGGGAAAAACAGAAGCCAAGAACAAAGCCTTGTCAGTTACCCTAGCCCATTAACTCGTTATTGTTAATGTGGGCCATGCTGTGGCAAGCAAAAAAAGGGGGAAGAAGGCGGATTTCCTGTCTTAGTGCAGGTGAAAAAAGTCCCTCCTTACTCAACAGGCAGCCAGTTTAAGAGGCCTGGAGCTGAATGATGCTCAGATTGCCCTCCCCAGCTAACCATTCCCGCCACTCTCTCACTCTCACCAGAGCCCTGCTCCGAAATTTAAAACATCATACAAGATTGCCAAGTCAAAAGGTGACAGCACTGAAAGCTGTTGCTGGTTCTTACCTTCCCTTGGCAGCACCTGCAAAGACCCACAATCTTTGGGGCTCTGAGGTTTCTCTGCCACTTAACAATTTATCTCATGCTCTCATTCTTGCCAGGGCCCAGCTTCAAAATGGCAAATGCCCAGTGATTGCTCCCACACCAAAAGTGCCAAGATCAAAAGCTCTCCCTGGCCCTCACTATCCCTTGGCAGTGCTTTCAGAACCTGCAAACACTGGGGCTCCGCGTTTGCCTAGCAACTTAATAGTCAAAACAATATTTCTCTCAGCAGGGTCAGGTGCAAAAATTGCAAATGTCCAGTGATTGCTCCCACATGAAAGTTGCCATGAGGGTTTATCCTCACTGTCCCTTGGCAGTGGTTTCATTGCTCCAAAAACCTTGGGGTTCAGCACCTTCCTGCTGACTTAATCCTAAAACCCACATTTTGTTTACTGTCACCAGGCCAGGCTCAAAAATTGCAAACGTCCAGTGACTGTTCCCACACCAAAGGAGCTCAGATGGAAAGCTGTTGCTTGCACTCACTGCACCTTGGCAGCACTTTCACAGTCCCACAAACCTTGGGGCTCCATGCTTTCCTGGCAACTTAAAGGTCAAAAATATATTTCTCGCTCCTGCCAGAGCCCAGCTCAAAAATTGCAAATGTTCAGCAATTCTTCCCACACCAAAGGTGCCAGGAGGGAAAGCTGTTGCTTGTCCTCACTGTCCCGTGGCAGTGTTTTCACAGCCCTAAAAGACTGGTGCTCCAGTGCTCCACTCTTGCCTGACTGAAATTGACAACCGATGTTGATGACATCGATGACCAACATGGATGACTGATGTCTACAACCAATGATGACTGACATCTGTGACCACTGTAGTAATTGAGAACAGATGTTAATGACCAAATTCTACATCGACGACTAACGTTGATGACCAACAATGTTGGTCAGTGTTGATGACTGAAGTCAATGACTGGCATTGACGACCAACATTGATGTCAACCATTTATGTGGTCCACAGACATCGACGAATGATGTCAACAAATGATGTCGACCACGGGCATCTACATCAACATCTGAAGTTGATGACCGACGTTGATGACTGATTTTGGCATCACTGACCCTATTCGATGACCTACATCAATGACCAGTGTCAACATTGATGACTGATGTCAACAGTTGATGTCAACAACTGTGGCCAAATTCAACATCAACTACCAATGTCGACGACTGATATTGGTGACCGACATCAACACTGATGACCAGCATCGCCATCAGCAAGCAACATTGATGGCGAATGTTGACGACCAACATCGACAGCTCAAATCAATGGTGACTACTGACATCAATGATGAATTTGATGTAGATGATGGATGTCAACTACTGACGTCAATGATGTTGACAACCAATGTCGATGACTGATGTTGATGTCAATGACCGATGTTGGCTGACATCGACAATTCACATTTATGTCTATGATCAATGTCGACAACTGATGTCAATGACCGGCACTGATAACATGGATGACCCTTGTGGATGACCGACATTGATGACCAACATCAGTGCTGACAACCAGCATTGATGACATTGATGACCAACATCGACGACCAAAACTGATGATGGATGTTGGTGGCAGACATCGACGACTGATGATTATTGATGCCTACAACCATCATGGACATTGACAAGAGATGTTGACAACCAAAGCCTACTTTGACAACAGATGCCAACGACCAACAGTGAGTGGATGACAGAAGTTGATGACCAGCGTTGACAACCAACATCGACATTGATGATCAATATGGATAACAGACACTGATGAGTGACGTCGACAATTGACATGGATGACAGACACTGACAAATGACATCACTGATGACTGTTTACTGCCAAGTTTGACATTGACATCTAAAGATGATGACTGATGTTGACGACAGATGTTAACGACTGATGTTGACGTTGCTGACACACTTTGATGACCTACGTTGACAACTAAAGTCAACATTGATCACCAACATCGATGATTGATGTCAACAACCAAAGTTGATGCCAACGACTGATTGCCAACAAACATCTACAACTGATGTTGATGTCAATGGCCGACATTGGCGACTGACGTAGAAGTCGATGGTGGGCACTGACAAGCAACGTTGACAAGCAACATTGACAATCAAGATCGATATCAATAACCGATATCGGCGATCAATGCTGACAACCAACATCGATGACCAACATCGACGACCATTGTCAACAACATCAACAACTTAACATCGATGCCAATGTTGATGACCAACACAGACATCCACGACCTATGTCAATGGCCGACGTTGATGACCGATGTCGATGACTGATTGATGTTGATGATGTCAATGACAGACATCGATGCTTAGCCTCGACAATGTTGATGGCCAACATCGATGACCGATGTTGATGATGTTGATGACTGATAGCTATGACCAACATCACCTTCCCCATGGGGATGGAAACAATGACCGACATTGACGAACAATGTCAATGAGCAACATTGACAACTGATGTAGATGACTGATGCAGACGTCAAAAATGGTCATTCAAAGTAGATGATGTCAACAACCAAAGTCGATAATCAAAGCTGATGACCGACATTGATATCAATGACTGAAGTCGTTGTCTGACATTAACTATTGATGGGTCAATGTTGATGACTGACATCAACAACTGAAGTTGACAAAGACATCAGCATTGATGACCAACAATATTGACTGATGTTGAGGACTGACATTGATGACTGATATCCATGACGTTGATGATTGATGCCAATGACCGACAGCCAATGGACTACCAATGTTGACAAATTACATCGACATTGATGACCAATGTTGATGACCACCGTTTACACTGGACGTCAGTAATTACAATGACTGGTGTTGATGACTCACGTCGATGTCGATGAGTGACATTGACAACCAATGACATTTGACGTCTATGACAATTGTAAACATTGACAACAGATGTCAATGACCAAAGTCTATGCTGAGGACTGGCATCGATGACTGAAATCAATGTCAATAACTGAAGTCAAGGATGGGCATCAACGACCAACATTGATGTCAATGATCGACGTGGATGACAGATGTGGAAGAATGATGTCTATGACTGACATTGCCCACTGACTTTGACGTCAATGTCTGAAGTCAATGACCATTGTCGATGACTGATGTTGACACCACTGACCCTCTTCAATGACCTACATCAGTGACCAATGCTGACATTGACAACTGACATTTACGCCAATGATTGACTGGCATTGATGGCCAATATCTATGACTGATGTCAACATTGATGGCTGACATTGGCAACCGACGTTGAAGTCGACGATTGGCATTGATGGGCAATGTTGACGAGCGACATTGACAACCGAGATCAATGTTGATGGCTGACATCGAGTATGTCAACAACAGACATCGATGACTGATGTGGATGTCGAAGACCAATGTTGCTGACTGATGCTGGTGATCAGTGTTGATGACTGATGCATATGATGACTGACATTGATAACATCAATGACTGTTGTCAATGACTGACGTTGATGTTGATGACCAACATCGATGATGTCGATGACTGACGTCAACCACCGACATCAATGACGCCAACAACTGATGTCGATGACTGATATTGACGACTGACATCAACGACTGACATCAGCATCCATGACCGATGTTGACGACATCAACGACTGATATTGATGTCGACGACTGACATTGACGATCAAGGTTGAAGATGTCAATGACCAATGTCGATGACATCAATGACCGACATCGGCAACTGATATTGACGACTGACATTGACAAGCAATGTTGACAAGGGACATTAACATCGAAGAACAATGCCAGTGACAGATGCTGATATCAATGACTGATGTCAGAGACAACGACCAACACCGACAATTGACATCGATGACATTGGTGATGAAAGTCCACGACTGAACTTGATGCTGACAATGGATCATGATGACCAACATCAATAATATCAATGACCATTGTCAATGACTTATAGCAACAACCAGTGTCAATGTCTGTGACCGACATTGATGACGTTGATGACTGACATTGATAACTGATGTTGATGATCAATGTTGATAACCGACGATGATTGATGTCTACAATTGTCATGGACATTGATGATAGATGTTGATGACTGAAATTAACAACCAATATTGATGTTGACAATCGATGTGGATGACAGACATTGACAAACACTGTCAATGACTGACATCAATCACCAACTTTGACATCAACATTTGAAGTTGATGACTGATGTTCATGACCAATGTCGATGTTGCTGACACACTTTGATGACCTGTGTCAATGACCAAATTTGACATTGACAACTGATGTTGACCAACATGTATGACTGACGTCGACATCGATGAGTGACGTTGGCAACTGATGTCGAAGTTGATGATAAGACACACCTGACTTTGACAACCAAGATCGATGATCTCCATCAATGATGTTGATAACTGACATTGACGTCGACATCTGTCATCAATGATGATAGATGTTGATGAACGACACTGATGACTGAGGTCAGTGACCAACGGCATGTTCTGGTGGGGCCATACCAGGTTTGTTTTCTGTCCCCAGGCCTTCATTTGGGTCTCAAAGTTCATGGACAGCCCTGTCTCTGTTCACAGGGTTTCATAAACAGGGATTTCCAGACATAGAAGTTGTTTCTCCCTCCTGGTGACAGCATGCACTGGAGCTTTGTTGTCAGAGGAGTAAGTGGGGAGTGGTCCTGGCTGGATGCAGCTCCCTTGGCAGATGCCTGTGCTCCTTGCTCGGCCCCAAGGTCTGATTTGTGCTTTTCCCCCACTCAGGCTGTGCTACCGGCTCTTGGAAAATGGGGATACAGAGTGCAGATGGTCTTAGTGTAGCCAGTAAATTCTGGTCAGCCTGTCAGGGATTTTTTTTCTAGTTCTTGCAGCAAAATTGTTTATTTATTTATTAAATATATGTTTTTCAAGGAAAAAAAACAGCCTCCTTCCTTCAGCAAGGAAAGTGCAGCATTTAGCTCTGATTGCTCTCTGTGTGGATTGCATCTGTCCTCAGCCAGGTGCACAGTAACTTTTGGATGAGGAATGGGACTATTCCAAGGGGAACTGAGTAATTGGTATCCCAAGCCTGTTTTGTTCAAGGCAGTCAGGTGAAAATGTGCAGTTAGAGCTGTCTGTGTTGCTTACCCTTTCGATTGCAGTGCTCCCTTCTAGTTCTCTGTAATACTCAACTTCTACTACTCGTTTCCATCAGGTTTAAATTTCTGTAAATTAATGCTACACTTTGCAACTGTTTCTACCTGATTCTTCACAAATTGGAAAATACCCTATTCAGGTATCTTTGTTCTTCTCCCGTCTGTCCTGCAGAATCATATTTGACTGCAGAGACTGCAGATTTCCTGTGGTGAGGAAAATAGGGGCAAGAAGAAGAAACAGGTACTGATTACAAAAAAGACCCCTTTCTTTGTGCTCATTTTCACATTCAGTTGCCTGTTGTGGGTCCTTAAATTACGTGAGCTAGTCTGAGTCTTAGCAATCCCTTGTTTGCATCCCTGTGCTCAAGAGGTGCATCAGAAGCTCTGTTTGGGCATTGCTTATGTCAGACAAGTAACTGTAGCCCTTTCTGAAAAATGGCTCATGGGTGCGTTAGTTCCTAGGTTGTAATAGAAGGGTTTCTGTTTGCATCTGCAAGAACTCAGGAGCAAACCATGCTGATGGAAACCCTCATAAAAAAGGGTAGAGCAGAGAGAGGAGAACAGATCAGTAGAAGTATGCTGCTTTACCTGCACTTGTGGCACACCTCCTGGCACAGTGACTCTGTGTAAGAGTGCCCTCAGGGTGTTTTCTAACCTTTTTGAGGCCTCACCACCAGAGACCCGATGGCACCCCCAGGCTCTTGTCATGCTGCATAACCTCCTGTGCAAACAGAAGTGGGAGATGGTGGACTTCTTCAAGTGGGCTGGTGTGGGCATGAGGAAGCTCCCAGGAGCAGACTTCATTCAGGCCATCAAAGGGCTATGTAGGGAGCAGAACGGGACTGAACTGCTGCTGCTGCTATATGTCCTTGCATGCAAACCTGTGGTGGTTCAGCAAGGGGCACTTTCTCTTGTCTTAGCCTCAGAGGATGAATCCGACAGCCTGTGGAAAGCTGGAGGGGAAAGGGAGGGCAAGGATGAGAGAAGTAGGATGTCACTGAGAAGCAGGTCGTGGGAGTGAGGGGTAACTGTTGCTTCACAGTCTCCAAAGAGACTCGCTGCTCAGTACTGCGGCTGCCCGGATCCTGCTGCAGATACTGAACGTCCTGTACTGGATTTTGGCACTTAGCATTGATCATCCAGCTGATCAAAACCAGACCCTTTCTCCAGCTGTTGGTGGCAGATGGAAAACAGAGGTTCAGAAGACCTTGCTTTTTAAAACTGAAGCAGACCATAAGGCTTGTGTGGGAGCCGGAATGTTAACAGTGAAGAATGTGTATA
>VZSZ01011843.1:29093-53937 GCA_013398815.1 Ibidorhyncha struthersii | reverse complement strand
ATTCCCGCCCCCTGCCGTGAGCCGGCTCCCACAGACTTGACTTATAAATTATCGATAACTTCCCCGGGCCGCCTCAGGAGCTGCCTCCGGGTGTGTCTGTGGCGTTCAGCGTCTCCCCAGACACCCCTCCGGGTCGGGGTTGAGTTCACACAGGCCTTGAGGCGGGGGCAGCTTCCCCCATCTCACCAGGGACCGAAGCCTGAACTTTATTTCCCTCCCACCCTGTCCCGAAGGTCTACGGCGTGGACATTATTTTGCAGAAGGGTGCATCACTGGTATGCCCCAGTCTCATTCCCGTGGGTTGGCAGAGGTTTAACGCAGCACGGCGAGGCCAGCCCACGGTGTTTCTCAGGGCATCGTCTAATGGCACCGATCAGATATCAAAGATAATTTAATGACCAGAATTCACTGTGTCATGCTCCAGTATAAAACACAGGCTCTTTTTTCAGGCTTCTCTGTGCAACAGGCTGAACAGTTTCAATCATTCAGCTATGCCGGCTGCGATGTTAACTTCTCGTTTAAAGTAAGCGTAATATGTCGTTGCCACTTTGCGGGTAACTTGTTGAAATCACGCCATGCATAACCTGCAAAACACGATCAGATTCTGATATTATCTTTCAAATGCTTTAAAATGTTTTAAAGATGGTGATAAAAGCTTGGTTCGCTGTTGGCCTAAGGTCGCTTAACCAAGTGGCTTCTAAGCATCCTTGTTCAGAGGGTTAATTATTATTACACATATGTTTTCATAGTAAGAATTATAGAGGGGCAGACACAGGTAGTTTAGAAGCTTGGTCGATTTATATTGTTGGCAACTTAAATGAGAAGTCAGAATTTCTATAGGAAATATGTTGGATGATTGTTTTAGCGGGAGAGCTTTCGTGTAGAAATATCAGTGCTCAGTGATAGTACTTTTTAGAGGCGTGAATAATAACTCGGAAACCTCATACAGTGCTTTGTAGCCAGTAGTTTACCTGAGCAAAGAAAGAATTGTTCTGTGTTTGATGGGAGTATTAACTGATACGAGAAATCTGCAGCAGGGGCATCAAGCCATCCAACATCTGTGCCATGTTTGTTTTAAATAATGAGAGTGGCAAAAGAGCTTTTTGAAGGACAAAAGTTTGAAGTCCCTTCAGTGTTAGCAGGAATTAATTGGAAATAGAAGCTTCTGTCTGAGTAATAGACTGGTAGTGTGGTATACATAAGGGAACACACTGGTTTAGATTCCCATAACTTGTATGTCCATGCTATGTGGTTTGTAAAGCCTAATAAAAATTTGATAAGGATATTTGGCGCTTCAGAAGAAGTGCTTGAAAGTTGGTATTGGCTTGAAAGTCAAACCAAAAGTTTTCTGAAAATGATAGATCTTAAGGTTTAGACCTTGCAACAGTAATTTCCCTGGTTATATTATTATATTAAAGAAAACCCCAAACCTCCTTTTTTTTTGAAGTCTTGTGCTGTTTTGTTTCAGTTTTGGGTTGTTTTTTTTTTACTTTTTGGACTGTTTTGACTGATCTATTTTATGATTTGTTGCTGGCTTTAGAGTATGATAACCCATTTCTAACACAAGTATAACAAAACATAATTTTACAGTATGGAGAGTAGACTAGATTGTACCATTCCCTTCATCATAAGAGGTTTTTTTCTGGCAATTATAGAATTAATTTTTTTTTACTCTGAAAGATTTTGCACTGTCAGAAAAAAAAATAGAAACAACTATCATGCAGGAATGTAGAATATTGCTGGAGACTGTAAGCTAAATTGTTGTCTAGTCTTGCTTTTGTTTTCTGTCTTTGCTTTGGCTACGCTCTGCTTCAGGGGAAGTCTCGGGCTCAAAAAAAAATAAATTGAATGTTAGTCTTACTGCTAATTCTCTTGTGCAAACAACTCCCGGACTCTACAGTGGTATTTTAATAAAGGTTTATGCAATTCATATTTTACCTATAAAAAGTTTTTTGAATTAATTGAAGTGTGTTAATATAGTTCTAATAAGTTTAAGATGCTGTACATCCCACTGAAATAGTAATAAAATCTGAGTCTTTGTTCCAGAATATACAGAAAAGCTAGTGCTTCTGGTAGGAATATATTATTCTGGGCATAGTTGTTATAAAATACGTAGATGCAATACATTGTTTGTTGGTTTGAAAAAAAAAAAACACAACTTCTTTTTTCTTCTGCCTCTTGCATTATGATCGGTTATTGGCTTCTGCCCATTTGGTTATGCAGTTGTGCTGAAGTGGAATACCCCTCCAAAGCTGGGTAGCTGTCAGTGATGCGTAGGGGTATTAATTCAAAGAAATAACGTAGTGCTGTATTCATTTTGGTAATTCATCAGCTCTTTTACCTGAGGTGTTGCGTGTGTGATTGGAGACCGGAGCTTCTGTTTAGTGGTATCACTTCCAGATCTTGAAGTCTGGCTGCTATGGGCAAGTAGAATTAGAAAAATAATACTGGGGGAGAGGGAAGGTCAGCAGAGGAAAAGGAACAAAGATAGTGAAGTAGCAGTTTCCCTCTCCTGAAGGGAAGAGACTTAAAAGAAGTGAAACTCCATCAAACTTAGGGTCTGGGTGTCTTAAGCAGCTGGTGTTTGCTCTCCAGGATAGAGAAAGCAAAGGGCATGTCTTAGATGCTTATGCTGGCATTTTAATACAAATACATCACTGAGAAGGTAGAGGGACTTGGCTTCTTTGGATGATCAGGTGAATGAGGTGGGCAGAAGCAGAGGAAGACCTTTTACAGCAGTGTCTTTGCTCACCTGCTACAAAAAAAAACTAAAAAAATAATACATAAAAATAAACCACAAAAGAAAATTTAGTGTATTTGTGGTGGGGGAGAGAAGTAAAACTTTTTTTTTAAGTCTGGCTAATAATTGACAAGTGTAGAAATGTAGAAAGAAGAAAAAAAAGAACATTACACTCAGAAACAAAACTAAGAAAAATACGTTTTGTGCTTGAAGACTGCACTGAGCAGAGTATGTTCTGTAATGGGAAACAAATTGGCACAAACTGTGGAAGGAAAAAAAGTTTTAAGAGAAGCGTAGGAGAACTTCTTGCATCTCTAACTGTAGTACTTCATAAAATGTCCAGATACAGCAAACGCTGCATATGCATAGTATGTAATGATTCCTTTAGAATACATGGCATAGTTTTTGTGCGTTCTCTGAAATTCGGAGTTCGTCATTTCGAATGTTTTAGCCTGAGTTACAAAAATGTAACTTTGGCAAACTGTGGTGTATGATGCACAGTCACCATCCTGAAAAGTGTAATTGTTCATGTAATGTATTTATAACAGGCATTTAGCTGCTGTGATAATAAGCACTGTGCAATCAACAAAATGGTATAGCGACGTTCTATGTGCTTTTCAAATTGTACAAAATACACATCTGAATTGAGACAGAAATAGCAACTTTAGTTATAGCTACAGTACAAATGATTCATACAGGTGACTGAGGAAGACTTTCGGAGTTGTCAAACTGAAAGCTGGCAGTTTAGATTTTTCTCTTATAGGGACTTCTTTGGAGATAATGTATTGTTGCAGAAGGGTGTCTTACTAATCTAGGGAAGTGGCATGTGCATGGTAGCTGCCAGGCGTCTCCTTTATGCTGCATGTTTTGAATTTAGGTCCTGCTGTCTGCTAATTTAAGTGTACTGCTGCATCAGTGATGTCATGTAGTGATCCTGCCATTAGATTGTTTGAAATTCGGTCTTCCTGGGTGTCATGGGACCACTATCAAACTATTTTGAATGTGCGTTTTCCGAAAGTAAATAGAAAGGCAGAGGATTTTTATTAGGATTTGTCATCAGATTAATGAATTATTAACTCTTCTACAGAACAGGTTTTGGTTACTTATTGATGACTGATGGGGATTTTAACCAATGTGTATATGCATGCCTCCATCAGTACCCCAAATTCTTAAATGTTAGATGAACATAGCCGTTCCTGAGATGTCTTGCCCTTCCTCACTCCCAAATGAACAAGCGAGCCTTCTCGCAGGAGCAGGGGCGCAGCTCTGAACTGATGTGACTCAAGAATCTGCAGATGCAGAACCAACTCAGGGACTGACTGGTTCCTTAATCACCTTAATCTGATTTAACTGCAGGCTTCTGCCAAAAGGAGTGGCTGCACCCTGCCTGGTGCCTTGGGCTGTGTATTCTAGCTTCGGTTCAGTTGCTGTGAAGCAACTACAGGATTTCACCTCTGTATCTTTGTATTTGGGAAGGGCTGATGTAAGGCATTAATGAAAATTGTCCTAAAGTAGAAATTCCTGTTATATTTATCTTCAGTAATTGTTATACTGCTAATCTTGAGCTCTACCACAGATATTTCAGTTCATTCAAATCTGTATACATTATAGGTAACGTAACAACAGTACTATTCTGTTTCAACTCAATCTTGAGCTGAGAGTGCCAATAATGTTAAATTCTGTAAAAAATGGGACTTCAACTGTGATCTACAAAGTTACTTCACAGCAAATTCAGATTTTACATCTGTGCTTCTATATGTGACGTTGACTTCTACAATACATTTTAATTTACCAATTCATGAAAAAATCCTGGTAGTATGAACACTGAGGTTCTTTTAATGAAAATCTTGATGATTGTGGGAAATGTAGAAAGCAGTTGGAAGTAGGTCTGCTTTGTTGGGAGCATGAAGCATGCCTAGACTGTGCAGCGCCCTGAGGCAGTGTCTGTCTTTTTATGGCCTCACCATATTTCCTCCCTCCATAGAACTACCAAGAAAAATCTTATGTTGTAGAATGCTTGAATAGATCCTAATAGGATTCAAATCACATTTAAATATTAATATTATAAAATGTCCAGAATGAAGTATAACAAGTATTAGGGGAACAATGAGATTAGCTGACATACTGCTTTGACCCAGGAGGACATACACTGTCATTCTTAAATGGTGCTATAAGTTTATAGCTAAAAGATTACTCCAGTCTTTGAGATGGTAAAAGTATTTTGAATGTTTAATGTCTGTTTTGAGGATTTGTAAGTGATCCAGAAGCTCCCTAGTCCTGACACTTGGAAGCATTGGTCAGTTGTTCCTGAAAACAGTATCAGTACAGATGAGGTTTTACCCCCCTTTCCTAGTTGTGTATGAAAGACAGTGGAATGGCTTGAGGTACATGTTCTAACATAAACATAACAAAGGATAACCAGTAAAGAAGCAGCAAATGTCTCCTTTCTTTCCCCTTTATATCACGCAGTGGCAGAACTTCGACAGTCTCCCATGTGAATGCAGATGGTGGTGGTGTTCTGGTGTTGACGTCAAAGTATTAATCTGATGTTCTGTTGAGAAAGACATCAGTCTCTGTCGCTCTGTATGGAAGGAAGGTCTGATACTACTCAGGTGTAGATTGGTATTAAAGATTATATCGTTCTCGCCTCTTTCTTCGCATATGAGAACATGGTTTATTTGCTGTAAAGAACAGGCCCTTTCTCCTAGATCAGGCCAGGTGGAAAAGTGAATTAGTCGTTCTTGCCACTTTAACAGCATAGGAGGACCTAGTTCTCCTGTGGTGTGGCGTTTGCTGAGTGAAGGGAGACGGGGGTTGTTGAGGCGTGTTGCCCTATGACACAAACTTAACTTTAAATGTCACTTTAAGATAAGTAAAAAAAGTTCCCTGGAAGTTTTAGAGCAGAAAGAAAACTTTCTCAGAAGGAACTGGCTCTTGTTCAACACAGGGCCCTACAGAAATGGCTTGCTTTGGCAGTGGTAACATGGTTTTACTGAGAACTTGTGTATAATTGGACTTGTAACTGTTGTTCTTTATATTCTAGCTGGTATTTGAAAAGCAGCATGTTTTGATAAGTAAAGACTTTTTTTGCATAGTGTCTGTTTTTTCCCACAGTCTGATGGTATATATGCTGAATATAACAAAATAGCTTAGATACTATCTGAAAGTAGGAATAATCATGGGGATGCTGTCATGTGCTGGTGGGAGGAGGGTTCTGAGCATAGCTCCGCTGTAGGAGAACACTTTTACTTTACTATTGGTTTTTCAAAACAAGAGAATAAACATAGCCTGAGCAGATTGCGCTGCAGTCTGACTTAGGAGCAATGCTGAGAGAAGAATTCTGCTCAAAGAAACAAACACATTTTAACTGATAATGCTGAAAAACTGTACAAGTATGATAGTTCAGTTTTTTGATTATGCTCCTCTAATGCTGCTTTTTTCTTAAAGAGACTTTTTAGATCTTGTAGGCAAGCAAGACAGTGTCGTGGTTCAGGCATCCTTGAAAGCAATGTAGTTACATTAGATACTGAAGTTTGATACCATGAGTGATTTTTTTTGTTATTGTTTTTGATATGACATTGTTCTTTTTTACCTCCTGTTACTTATTTCATGAGTCTGTTGTCATACTTTTGGTGTAGGTATAGTTATGATGTTTGTGCTGAGGTGCTTGCTTTTCTACAGTTCAGTTTTTCCTCATGTTAAAAAATTCGGAATTAAGCAGGATATGAGGCTCAGAAAAGTCTTTAGATATACATCTGAAGTAGCAGCGGGTCTATAGAAACTACTAAACTGATAACATTATTAACAGATAAATTAGACTAATTTCAACATGTGCCTTACTTGAAATTAATAGTGAAGACCATTTATTAGGCAACTCTGAATTTGGCACACTTTTTCATTTGTTTTGTTGAGGAAGTCTGTCTCTTCCCTTCCTCTACTGCTAGACGGTGAGCAGGCTTGCTGTAATCCCTCTGCCACTAGATGTTGCTATATGAGTGATTGATATAATCTTGTCTGATGCTGGATGGATTGATCTCTTAAGAAAAAGAGGAGATACCGCTGAAACAGTGTTACTGCCTATTCTGAAATGCGTATTTTGAGACATTTGCCTGAGACATTTTTAGAATTTATTGGCTCTGTTATATTAGTCATAAAGATTGTTTCGCTCTTGTAATACCCTGCAGTATGCTAGTCATTATTTCCAATTAGGCAGGCTTTTCTTTTCATAGAGGTGGTCTCCGTAGTGAGGAAAAAAGGTAACAAAATGTAACTCAGCCAAAAAAGTTTTTGCAGGAACTCTGTTCTGTAGCATCTGTGGCTTTTCATTCAATGAAAGATAGCAGGGAAAAAGAATCACTATACATTCCAGCATGAGAAATAATCACTTTTCAGGGGAAATTTTTGTCTTTGCTTCACTTTGGCTGTTTTTTAAGCATTACCTTTTTGGTGAAGGATTACTTACCTCCTTGGGGTTTTGCTGTGTTTATTCTGCACAGAAGTCTACAAATAGACAAGCTCCACCAGGGTGAACTGAAGTTATCTTAAGGAAAAATTTCATTGCATGGATTGTGTAAACTCACTGAGGCTGAAGTAAAGCTGGAAAGGAATCTACACGTGAATAAAACAAGAAGTTTGGAATTGGATTTGGGTAATCTGGGCTTGGAAATGCCTCAGGTAAGTCTGTCATGGTTTTCTTTGCTTCTGTAAATAATTTTGCTTCCTTTTTTTTTTTTTCTAAAAAGAAGTTTTAAGAGTAATTTTGACTGGCATTAGCAGGGAGAATTTGTAAGAGATTAAATGGTATATATTTTTTAGGATCCCAGTGGTGTCTGTGGTGCAAGCTGTGTTGCTGCTGTTAGTACTGTATTGGTTCATGCAGCAAGATTCAGCAAAGTTTTGGTCTTGATGAGGGTGGATGCCTGGAGAGCAGCCTTTTATTACTGCAGTGATTCACACATCAGCACACTGAATGACTTTCAGCAGTACAGTGTTTCTCCCTTCCCAACCCTCAGGGCGAGTGTGTCTAGAAGAGAAATAGAGACCTGGAATTAAATGTAGCAGAAAGCCTTGCTGCTCATTCCCTGCGTGCCCAGTCATCCTGCATAATGGGTTTTTTTGCAAATTTCCACTTCATTCTCAAGAAATATAACACTCTTGATTTAGTTGTAATAAAGTTTGCTTTTGTTACAGTATCAGGTCGAAGTTTTATGAGTTCTAATGGTTCTAAAACCAGTCAACACTGCTTTAGTACAAAATGGTTTGTATTAGGGTGAAGGCCCTGCAAGCGTGTAGTGCCTATTGATACTCACAGATCTTGCCAGTACTCGCTCACTTCTACAAACGCTAACATATCCCTAAACTTGGCAAACGCGTGAGAATTTCAAACCAACAAAAAAGAATGAATGAGCAATGCTCTTGCAGCTATATGATGAATACAAATGTGTCCTTTGATTAAAAAGCTGCATGTCGTTAGCTGCTCTTAAAGCATTCTCTTGCTCTGAGAAATTACATGCTTATCTGTGTAGGTAAAAACCTTCCAGATGCAATTACAGCACAAGTTCAGAGACTTGGATGAAATGGCAATATTCTTTGTGTTTTTTTGAAGGAAAGAATATGCCTTTTTATAGCATGCTTCAAATGTTAGTGTCAATTTTGTTGTAGCCCAGTGTGAGTGGAATGGACCCTCCTTTTGGGGACGCCTTTCGGAGCCATGTGTTTTCAGAGCAGACTCTGATGAGCACGGATCTCCTGGCAAGCAGTTCAGATCCAGACTTCATGTATGAACTGGTAGGTCATCTTTCTGTGTGTGTACATAACTTCCTTTCCTTGACTAATACCCTGAGTTTGTGTAGTAATAAAGGGGTATTTGTTCAAGAATGCTAGAAGATTATTCATTACTGCTAGCCACTGATGAGGGAAGAGCCTAACTGCTTGTCCAGCAAATGTGATGCTTCCTCAATAGACGCTTGTTAAAGCTGGCCATCAGGAGAGGCTTGATATGCAAGTCTCAAATAGAGCTGTGTTGACATTATGTAATGGTGCTTGAGATTCTTCCTTACAATCTTTTCTGCAAGAGCAGCTATATGCTACTTAACCCAAGCTGTGAATGCAGAGGAAGCAAAATAAAAGTTGACTCATGAGCTACTTATACTAGCATTCTTTTTTTTTTTTTTTTCTGCATCAAAGGAGAAAGGTAGCTCATAGTCGTTAATTGGTCATGTTAGAATGAGTTTTTCCAGGGACTGGTAAACTTGAGCATATTCTGTTAAGCACACAGCAAAGATTGACCTTGGTTAATAAAGACTAGAACAGCTTGCCTGCGTTGTCTTTCTTATTTTAAATACATGGATATTGGTACTAGTCTAGTTCCTGATGACCAGATGAATTTGCAATAGCGGAAAAAGAATCCAGCAGCATTTGACTTGTATCTTGAAGCTGGACTTCATTCTGATCCTCCAAAGAAGCTTTTAGTTGGAAGTTGAGGTATCTAAGAGAGTGTTATCACTCTCTCAGACTTCACTGGAATTAAGCTCACCATTCTAGATTAAGTAGAGGACAGACATGATTGATACTTTTTTTGTATTAACTTTTAACTTGTCTTTGCACAGGACAGAGAAATGGACTATCAGCAAAGCTCCAGAGACAACTTACTTTCAATGGAGGACTGCAAAGACCTTGAGAACTTGGAGTCTTTTACGGACATCCTGGACAAAGAAGCTGCTCTCACCTCAAAGTGGGAGCAGTGGGACACCTACTGTGAAGACTTAACTAAGTACACTAAATTAACCAGCTGTGACATTTGGGGAACAAAAGAGGTGGATTATCTGGGCCTTGATGACTTTTCAAGCCCATACCAAGATGAAGAGGTGATAAGCAAAACACCGACGCTGGCTCAGCTTAACAGTGAGGACTCCCAGCCTGTTTCTGATTCGCTCTACCCCGATTTGCTCTTTAGTGTAAAACAAAACCCCTTAAATTCTTTGTTACCTGGCAAAAAAATTGCAACCAGAGCAGCAGCCCCAGTCTGTTCCTCCAAGAACGTTCAGGCTGAGGCACCTTTGTCGGACTGTGTTCAGAAGGCAAGCAAACCTGCAACTCAGCCTGCTTCCAGTACACAAATCATGGTGAAGACCAATGTGTACAATAATGAAAAGGTGAACATTCATGTTGAATGTAAAGACTATGTTAAAAAGGCAAAAGTAAAGATCAATCCTTTACCACAGAGCAGACCAGTGCTGAGCCAGACACATGCTGATGCAGCAAAGGAAAACACCTGCTACTGTGGTGCTGTAGCAAAGAGACAAGAAAGAAAAGGAATAGAGTCCCCGCATAGTCACAGTACGCCTCCTGTTTTGCCTTTTAAAGAGACTCAAGAGCTGCTCCTCAATCCACCCCAGGAAACCCCAGGGCTTACTGTTGGGGAGAGCAGTCTTTCTGCCAGCACATCAGTGTCAGATTCTTCACAGAAGAAAGAAGAGCACAACTATTCTCTTTTTGTAACAGACAGTTTGGGTGAACAGTCAACCAAAGGAGACCCTGAGGAAGATGAGGATGATGAGGACGATATTGAAGATGAGGACCATGATGAAGGATTCGGCAGTGAGCACGAGCTGTCTGAAAATGATGATGAGGAAGAAGATTATGAGGATGATAAAGATGATGACATTAGCGATACTTTCTCAGAACCAGGTACCAGCAATGTTGGGCTTTGTTAACATGGAGGTTAAGGGATTTGTCTGCCAAGTGTGAGAGTGCTTTTGAATGCTTTATAGTTATAGATGAGCAATGCTTATCTTAAATTATGAACTTCCATCCCAGGTTTTTTAAGTGCTTGGCAAAATCTAATTAATGAAAACTGTAGAAGGTCTCTGTCGCCCTGTTTCAAGAAAAACTGCATAAACTGTGGCCATGCAACAAATAAAATGATAAGAGAATACGTGAAACCTAACTTGTAGCCTAAGGTAGTAGAGCAGCTGCCTGCAATTGTTGTCTCCTTTTTTCGTGGCTTGATGATAGGATGTGCAGAGCTTTCTAATGCTTCAGTAGGTTGCTGCTTTGAATTTATCCAGAGTTATATCTCTCTCGATAGCTGGTATGAAATCATAGCCTGAGTGAAGTAATTTCATAATTACTTAAGTCCTACTGTAGGTACAATTTTCCACAGAATCCAAAGAAAATACCTACCACTGAAACTAATAGAACTGTTTCTTGGTGGTTTTCAGCAGTAACACTTAGTGGGTCTTCATTGGATACTGCATTCCTCTCTTCTGCATGTAGAAATGGAGCCTTAACAACAGAAATAAGAACTAACCTTCACCTAGAAGGTAACAAAGCGGTAACGTTGTGCAAAAATAAAATCTGAAGGAAAAGGGACAGGACTGTAACCAAGTATTAGTTTCGTTATAGACGGTATTATAATATTCACATTTTATAAATGCTTTCTAGTAGAGTATAAGAATTAAGGTATTCTGACATTTGGCAATATATAACTTTGGGGCGGAAAGCAGCTGAAATTTTGCCTTTTTGAAAACAGCAGCTCCCCTAAAGCTTGTCAGTGTTTGTCATAATGAACTCTCAGATTAAATTATTTTCTAAGTAGATTTCCTGATTTGGCATTAAACTTGTTAAGCATTATGCCCCTTATGTTACTTTTACATACATATAACACATTTTTGTTAGCTTTTTAAAACTTCTTCCTTCTTTTGAATTGAACTCCATCTACTTTCTGGGGCTTTGAGTAGCTATTACAGCTCTGTAATGATTGCTGTACTGCACAGTGCTTTGCAGCCCACAGAGGCGTGTTGCACAGAAAGCCTGGAAACCTTGAAGAGGAGATGTATTAAAATGCTGGGATTTCAGTTGGTGGCATTACATTAACTATTTGCAGTTTGTTCAAATTTTACTGACGAGCAATTGCTCTTGCCTTCTAAATACAACTACATCATACCGTACAGTAACTGAGGAACTTGGCTTGTACAAGCTTGCTCGAACTTTAAGTGAATTAAACCACTTATCTCGAGTGTGGTGATGCTAAAAGTTTCACCATACGTTTTGATTATATTAGAAGGTAATGTCGCCAGGTATTTTAATTATGTCACTCTTGTACTTTGTGTTGCTCTTTTACCTTTAGAGTAAAGGTAAATACTATGCATAAAGTTTCTAAAAATAGGCATGGCACAGGAAGATCTAACCTCCCGTAGCACTGAAACCAAAATCAGTTGATAAATTCAGAGTGAAGATGTAATTTACTGAAAAGACAAAAACTTACTAGTTATTGCTGACCCTCTGATGTATTTTATACACGGTTTGCTTTTGTTTATTCTTCTTCATGTATGTTTTTGCAGTGTGTGAAATGCTTTCTTAAAGCACTAGTGTTGTCTGAGGAAATACTTAGGTATAGTGAACTTCAGGAACTTGGAGAAATAACTAAAAATGCGACTGGCTGTTGGGCAGGTTTGGGCAACAATGTTTTTATTATACCCGTGATACAGATTTAATGGTCACCTGCAAAGGTAATTTATTACGGGAATTATCAGCCCAGGTCTTTTCTAGCACTTAAACTTTTTTTTTGCCATTACTAGTATATTTTACCTGTCTCATTTAATAGAAATATTTGCAAATGGCTGCTTCTCTCCCATCAAGTAGTCAAGAGATTCCACAAATGGGAGATGCAACAGCTGATTCAGTTTTCAGTAGCACTGGAGAAGAAATATCTGAAAGGGAAAAGTGCTTGTAGAGATGTGGAGATTGTTTAAAGAAGTTGCATTGCATCTATTCTGAGCACCTGGACCACCAGCTGGGGGGAAAAAAGACTCGTAAATGGTTTGACAGAAGTCAGTATGATTAAGTGGAAAAGAGAAGGCTGCTTCTGGTTTTGTTTTGGTGGGGCTATTTTTTAATCTGGTAAGATGCAGAAGTTGTGTCTATCCTGTCCTCTGTTTTACTTAATTTAACCCTGGTGAATTTAAACCTAAAACCGTAGTAAGGGATGTGAACAATGATTTTTAGGAGGGACTTGCAAAGGGCTTGAAAGGTAAATTCAAGAACCCTTTCAGATTTCTTAGAAGTCCGCCAAAGAAAGTGCGACAGCTACATGATCTTTGCTAAGAGCAGAAGTCAAGCAAGATGGATACAGTGCAGAAAAGCTAAACAGATTTGTTGCGCTCCTATATGTTACGGAGTGGCTCAGGACATTGTGCACTAGATTATTCTACGTAACTTTAAAATGATAGCAGGTCCATGTTAGAGTTGCAAGGCAGGATGCATTAAGTCAACGTAATTTAAGTTACCAACTTAATTATGGTTTAAATAAGCAAACAGGAAGTCCTGATTTTAACCTTGTTTTACATTTGTACACATCAGCTCTTAAATTTGTTTTCATCGGTTGGCTTAATTCTGTGTTATCATGAAGATGGGCTAAATTTATACATATCTGTATATGACTCACATAGCTTGACTTGGTTTTTCAAGTGGGGAGTAAGTGGAGTTTTTAAGACTACTTTGATACTTAAACAGCATTTGGGTAAAATAGAAATATAGTTAAAAATATGGTATTTGAAACTATATTTAACTTGTCATAATCATTTCAGCTATATAAGAAAATGTTTTATAAAGCACATTTCAGTGTTTGCTTTGCTTTTAAAATACTGTCTTTTTAATAAACTAGAGAATTGAAGTAAAAGAGTTGGTGAAATGATTAGAAACAGAACTTCAGAACTGATTTCATCCTTCTGCACACCTAACTTTTTTTCATACTTTGGTTTATGAGGTGAGAGTCAGACCAAAGCTGGAAAGTTTGGTTTTCCTTTCAACTGTTTTTTCAAGTGCAAACAGACTAATTGAATGGACTGTTTTAAAAAGAAGGTGTTCTTTGTGCTACTGTTAAAAGATGAAGCAGAGCTCAAGCAGATGGGGTCAAGGCTTGTTAAGCTTACAGTCCGTTCAGTGGTTGGCTTTTCTTTAAGCTCCGTCGGTGTATGTGATGTTTTGAAATGCATTCTTTTTTTAAGTAAATGTAAACTATTATATGGTATTTTAGTACAAAAGGCAATGCAATGTTTTGGGTTTTTTTTAACCATAGTATAGGTTGTCTTTTTTTTCTAAAGTATATGTAGGATTTTGAAACCTGTGGTTTGTGTTTACATAATTAACGGTATAAATATTTATGCAATGTGGATAGTGGCATTATAGTTTCCATGTACTTCCCTCACAGTTTGTCATATCAAATGCATCATAATATGCCTCTAAAATATTGTGTAGCTTTACTGTGGATCATTTCTCTTCATCCCACTGAAGAGGAGAGGAAGAGGTTTAACAGCTTGTGTCCAGATCCCTTGAATTTAAATGGTCTTTTCTTACAGACTTTAGGTCATTTTCCTGATAACACAGCCCCCTTCCTCTAGTCTTCCTCTAGCCTAATAGAGATGGGTGGTTTGATTTATTTCCCGAAGGTATTCAAACTCAAGGAAGAGTTGGACTCTATGATCCTGATGGGTCCCTTCCAACTCAGAATATTCTATGACTGAATAATTTTGCTTTCTTCATTAGTCTTTTGCTAATCCATCTTTATTATCTGCTTCTCTTTCCATGCTTTTTGAGTAGAGATAATTAAAATGTGGAGGCGAGTTAGGATTATGTTCCTGCAAATGCATGGAGAAAATTGTAAGGATGGAAGAATACTCTCCAACAGCTGTTGTCTGTAATTTGCAGCGGTGGGATTGCAGGGGAGAAGAGCAAAAGAGCAATAGGGCTTCAGGGGTCAGAGAACATAAAGGGGCTTTCAGTGCATAAATAATTTGTCTCTATTCAACTAATGAAGCATCATCACTGGCTCAATATCTATCCCTGGATTTAAGGCAAGTATCCAGTCGTAGTTGACGCTGAAGACCAAGTCTATTAGATAATGTAAAACAAGCCTCATCTGTGGTTTTGCTCTTAACTTGAATACGCAGTCCACCATTAAAGGGCTAGAAGCAGTTTTGTCAACATTATATAAACAATGCAATGTATCCTTTTAGGGTATGAAAATGATTCTGTGGAGGATTTAAAAGAAATGACTGCAATATCCTCTCGGAAAAGAGGCAAGCGAAGATACTTCTGGGAGTACAGCGAGCAACTAACACCATCGCAACAAGAAAGAATGCTGAGGCCATCCGAGTGGAATAGAGATACGTTACCAAGTAACATGTATCAGAAGAACGGTCTCCATCATGGTAAGAATGGAGTCCTAGTTACAAGTGAATGTCTTTCATTCTGACACCTTCAGTAGCCAAACTCGCATACTTGCAAGTGCGGAGAAGTTGTATTTTGGCCATGAAAATAAATCATTAAAACACTGTAAGTCTGTTGCTCAGTTAGCAGATTTGTGCACAGTGTCCAAGGAAGGCACAGTGAACATACAGTAGTAACTGTCAGTGTGGTTTCTTCCAGAGGAAGGTGGATGAATTGAGAATTGTAACTTCCAAGGGCTTTCAGTGGTAACTCCAAGAGTTCGAAGTTTTCTCAATGTGACACTATAAACACATTGGATGGGTCGCTTGACTGATATTTGCTCCTCGTACCTGTTAGTTTCAGTCTTGCTTGTGTTAGAAGTAAGCTGGAAGTAATCGGAGATGCAAAGTTCACGTTAACTGCAGCATGAACTAAAGGACAAGCAATAAGGCATAACGGTCTCTTTTTGCGCGTTCCTACATGTTTCTCCCACCTATGTGAATGCAGCACAGTGAAGCAGTTACTTTTCTGTGAATAAACTATTTCTTGAAAATACCCTCTTAGAAACTTAAACCAATTGGTCTAATAACTGTGTTTTATTCCCGTAACTTTTTGATTAGCAATTTGCTGTACCGCACACATGACTAACATCACCCAGAACAAGCCACTCTTAGAAGTAATATTTGTTTTCTTGTCACAGGACCTCTTTGCTAGGCTGCTCCATTTGATTTTGGCTTTGAAGGAGAAAATGAAACCAGCTTCCCTAGTTGTAATGTTAACGTTCCCTTACAGTTGAAAATTACTATCTTTAACATGGCAGTTTACCTTCTGTTAAACCAACAGAATTTTTTGTTGTTGCAACTTGTAGATTTATTCAGGGAAGAAAACTTTTTTTTAATCTCCTTATTTTTGTATGCTTATTTATCTTGTAGTGAAATCAGTACCTAAAGTCCCTATCACTAGGGCCTTCTTATGAAGGCTCGTATCTATATTTGTTATTAAATAACAAATAACCAAATGTGCCTTGAGGACTCAGTCCCACAAGACACTTGGAGAAGCAAGTGACCTTTGAGTCAGGTGTGTGTACAAGGGATTTGTAGGATCAAACAGTACTTAACATCCAGAATATAACACATGCAGGATTTTTTTTTATTTTCATACACAGACATGTAACTAGGTCATCTCCTCCTCAGATAAATCATGCTAAATTATCGACTCTCTAATAAATACTTCTGGAACAGGTTTTGTTAGTTTTAATGTTTTCGTGCAAGTGTCTGTAACAACCAGCATTTTTAATAGGGATCTAGAAAAAGACACATAGCAGTGACAGACAATCTGAAGGAATCTTTATTTGATTTTGTCTTGAATATGTGTATTTCTTCAGGAAAACCAGGCCTTAAATAGCTTCAAATACATACAAAAGGGGTTAACTAGCCTTTCTGTAGATCACTTAAGCTCAGTATCACTGAAGATCATTTCAGTACCAGGCCTCGACACTCTTTCTTTATACAGAATGTCAGCAATAAGGTTATTTAGGAATTTAATCACCTTGAGTGTGCAAGAGAATATACTGGCTGAATATATGAGTTGGCAAGTTACAGCTGGGGCAAAACAACTGGGTTTGAACTTGTGACATACATTTTTCAGCACAGTTGTGTGTATACTGTCTCTCACATCCAGTAGACTGGCCAGTAGTATTTGCTTATATCTGATCCGGATATAATATGAATTGTACGGAGCACTTTGTCTGGAAATGCTCTTTCTATTGTGAAAGGTCATAGGGGTCACATGATTCCAGTCCATTCTCTTGTAATGAACAAAGGAACTTAAGCTGCACCCAAAAAAATACATATTTAAGAATGTTTTTTCGCAGATTTGTGTATGTACTGTGTCACTTTCCAACCTGATTTTCTGCATATTTAAAACAGGAAAATATGCAGCAAAGAAGTCACGAAGGACTGATGTAGAAGACCTGACTCCCAACCCCAGAAAACTTCTACAGATTGGTAATGAATTGAGGAAGCTGAATAAGGTGATCAGTGACCTGACGCCAGTCAGTGAACTTCCCTTAACTGCCAGACCAAGGTCGAGAAAAGAAAAGAACAAGCTGGCTTCCAGGTATATATGAGCTAACAATACATGGATGAGTAAATTTGGATTACTACAACTGTACGATTAAGATCTAACTAATTTTTGCCTCAAGAGATCCTGCTTCATCGTGGCAGTTCCTGCAATGGGCTAATTACCAGTTTGTCAAAAAGCAGGGCAACTGGCACTTTGGAGATGCAGTCTGCCTGTTCCCTAGATAACGATGTATTTCCACTGGAAGCTGGCTTACTTAGCTGCAGGGCAAATGACTGATACAGTGATAAAATCCACAAGTGTGGAATATACACAAATATAGGTAGCAGAGTGTTTTCATTGAAGGTGAGTGAGTAGGTAGATGATTTTGTACATCACAGCTCTGGGAGTATTTGTTGATAAGTTCGTGTGGCAAACAAACAGATGCTCTTAGTATTCTGGAATTTTTGTTAGTGTTCTAATTCTTCCCCTCTTCTTACTATAGGGCTTGTAGACTAAAAAAGAAAGCCCAGTATGAAGCCAATAAAGTAAAACTCTGGGGTCTCAACACGGAATATGGTAAATACAACTCTTCACATCTTAATTTTTCTTTTGTTCAGAGAAGTCTGTGTTTTTGCACCATCATGTAACCTGGGTCATACCTGGCAGTTCATAGAGAAAACAGGGTTGGTACAAACCCAACAATTTTGTTGGTACAAAACCAGTCCACTCCATAAAGTGTACGTAGATTGGGTTACCAGCAGTGTTGAGCTACTTTACAGATGTAAATTATGTAAATGTATGCATGTATTATAAATATTTTTGAAAATATGTTTACAGATGTAAATTATTACATCTTAATTTTACAGTAACTGTGATGTGACACCTTTGACACTTACAGATAACTGTGTGGACAACTGTGGATCTCTTTTGCTCCAGGGGAATGTGCTGTAAATCTAATCCAGGGGTTTTCTTTGCAGATAATTTACTGTTTGTGATCAACTCCATTAAACAAGAAATAGTTAATCGGGTGCAGGTACCTAAAGATGACAGAGGAGTCGACATGGAACAGAAGTTGCACGTACTTATTAAAGACACTCTTGGTAAGTAGGAAACTTAATGTATTTGCATGTATGTGAAGAGACATATAATCTATGGTACATTAGCGAACAATTTCTGGAATAGAAAAAAGAAAAAAGTGCTTCCTCATTTTAGTTGTCTGTGCCTTTTGGTTGGTTACTAACCAACGTGTTCATTGGCTTTACATTACTTACAGGAATGTACAAATACGCGCAATGAATAGTAACCTTACAGCACGTTTTCTTACCCTCCCTTTTTAGGACTACCTGTAGCTGGACAGACATCAGAATTTGTGAATCAAGTTTTAGAGAAGACTGCAGAAGGAGACCCCACCGGTGGCCTTGTAGGGCTACGAATACCAATGTCAAAAGTTTAAGACATGGCTTCAGCTGTTCTCATCGGTCAGATTCTACCTGTGTTGTCAAGTACTTCATTGTAAATTGCATTCTGGTCTGCATGTCAGTTTAGCATTATGTAAACACTTACAGTTAGGTTCCATTGTTTTTAAATAACAATGTAGTAAAACAAATCAAAGCATGATATAAAATGCTTAATAGCATTTTTGGAGCATAAACCAGATAGTTTCAAAGCTGCTTTAAGCTTAAATACAGAGATGAGGATTCTTTTTACAATTAAGTTATCTAGGACCAGAATATATCACTTCTGTTTTAGAAGCAAAAACATGGGTTTGCTAGTAAAAATTTTTAGCATATGCCAGACATTGTGACAGGTTTATGCTCCAAGTAAAATAAGAGGAAGCGTTTTTTTGGGTGTTTTTTTATGTAAAGCTGTCAATTTAGGGAGTTTTTTGTTCCTTTTTTTTTTTTTAATAATTGGATTTTCTTTCGTTCTTCTTAAAAAACAGTGAGCTTTCTTTGCAACCATTAACTTGTACATAGCACACGTGGCATTAGAGCTAGTGTGCCATATAAGACTTTAATTTTCTGAGCTTAATATAGTATTTAAATGTCTGTGCAAGCAGGAGAAAAAAGTATATTCTTTGTGCCTTGTATTTTGGGGGGGGGAGCTATCAGTATAAGCTGGTAAAGTTTTGTATGAAGAAAACCCTGAGGGGAAAAACCAAGATGTATAGATGGTAAGATTATAGGTTTTAATGTATTTGTTCCAGCTCTTAAAATTTTTGAATGTATATAGGAATATGTTGAAAATGTAGATATATGCCACAGAGTCTATGTATTGTATAAAAGATGGCTCTAGAAAACTCAATTTCGGTACTTTGGCCGGAAGAAAACAAATACTTGCACATTAATGCGATTGTTTATTTTTGTACCAAAGACAAATGCAACTGATATGGCGAACTGCCAGTCTAAGTAAAGTTTTGCACAGCTTATATGATACTGTACTGAATGTAAAAACAAATGAAAAAAAGAAAAAAAAATTAAAGGTCAGGGTTAGGGATCTTACTGAACTGTGAATTTTTTTGTTTGGGTCCAATTATCTACAGAAGGAGCATTCATACATAACAATATTATTTTGCTGTTCTTGTAGTTCGCTTCCATGGTAGATAAGTTGGTGGCCGTCTCGGAGTCTTTAAATCTTTTTTCTCTGCACTTACTGTAGGAGATTTTAATATATTTGGATTTTAGTAAGCTATTGGTAAAATAGTTTTCAACTTTGAGAATTTAAAAAAAAAAATATTTAGCTTGTTGTAGTATACTTCCACCAAACAACCAAAATAAAATTATTTTTATTGTAATGTGTATATATGTAAAGAGAAAAAAGAGCTACAAATATCTAATTCCTTAGTTGCCACTTTTCCAGTTGATGTATTATTATGCATGTGATGTTTCCAAGGATCAACACAGGCTTCAAACAAAACAAAAAAAAAAATTTATAGACTTTTATATTTTTGTACAGTTATTTCGAAACTAGCTTCTTCAAACTTATATGTGACTTATTCTTGTTAATTCAGTAGTTTCTATGATTGAGGAATATTAACACACAGTTCTTATTTGCTCTTCTGCTAATAAGAGTTGGCTTTGTAGTCAGTGTTAACGTACAGATTAAAAGCTTTAGCCTTTGATGAGAAAGTCCTTTATCTCAAGGCAAGATCATTCTCTGGTTTCATGGACCCCCACCCCCCCTTTTCCTCCCTGTTCTTTCTCTCCCTATTTAAAGATGACAAAACACTGTTTACTGAAAATAGAAATACCAAATATTTTCAAATGTAGCTGCTGAAAAAAAATGCAAAAGTCCATGAAGGCTTTCTCCCCATTCCCTTTGGGGAATTTCTCCACTTCATTTCTAGTTTGTCTAAGTTTGTTTGTACTGTGATTCCTTCTTGTTTGTAAGTAGATTATTTTTATATCCAAGCTTGTACTATAAAAAAAAGTCTGAATCGGTAATAGTGCAGTAAGAGTGGCTGATGAAGGTGGCAGTCCTGCCACATATTTGTGAGTGTGCACACAGCTTACTTTGTATCTAAATATTTTGGAAGACTCAAAAGGGAGGAGGAGGAGGCCAAAATACCACTACTGAGCTGTACAGAAAGTCTTTCCTACAAGAGACTGAACAAATACCCAGGGCAATTTAGGCAAAACTTTGTAAATCCACTTAAGACTTGCAAAATCTGAGTGGAATGTGGGTGGTTTTGTTTCAGGTGTTTTTGTTGTTGTTGTTAGGGTGAGGTGAGAGTTGGCTGCTGCTTTACACAGTGGGTCAGATGTATTCCTATTGTAATTATTGGCCAATGTTGCAGTTATTCCGGAGATGCATGTGGCCCATAAAATCCCGACAAAGAATGTCTCTTGTGAAGTTAAGGCCATGTCCGTACCAAGATCTGAATACTGTGGTTCCTTTCTGATGAATGGTGTTAATGCACTGCTCAGACAGGAGAGGTCCTTAGGCTACATCCAAACTGTCGGCAAGGCAGCATTTCCAAACCTTGAGAGGGCAGTTTTGCAATCAGGTAAAAACTTCTGTGACTAATAAATTAAACTGACAAGGTATTAAAAAGCCCCTTTTTTACTGCTCAGAAATACTGGGCAAATATAACTTTATAGCTTTTTATTTTTGTCTGAAAACCAGAATATGATTTTGGTCTAGCATTTCAAAGTAGATGTTGAATCCTTAGTGAATTCCATACCCCTGCATTTCAGTGTTTTCTATGTATTGTTTTAAGTTAAAGCTTTTAAATAGTTGAGCTTTTTAATGTTGACACTTTATTTTGTACCTATTTATATGTATGTATATCTTAGAAAAGCACTTTGTTTAAAAAAAAAAAAAAAAAGAAACTGCATTTTATATGATTCCTGCCACTTGCTGCTAACTCTGGGCTGGTCAGAATGCTGCAGCGATACTTGATATAAATAAAACCTGGCAGTAAAATGTAGAGTAAAGATAAGACCTTTTGCTGGTTTAACTTTATCATAAAGGTGACATAGGCAAGCTGTGCAGCTTTACATTTTAACCAGGGGACTCTGTGGCATTTAAACCGTCTAGAAATGGTTGTACTTTAATGCCAGTAACAATCTGCTTCCTCTAGTGTCATTAAAATATATACATTTAGTGTATACTTATCACAAACAAAAATCTTATAAGGGTATAAAAACCAACAAATGTACATGTTCTGTTTTTTGGCAATTGTGGCATGCATTTTTGGATGATCTTTAGAGAAGACCATTTTCTAAAGATTTTCAGTGTTCATACATGGTATGTGGATCTTAATGAAGTCCTGGATTTTTTTGTTTGTTTTTGAGTGTAGGCATTGTGAATATTCACTTTTAATCCTATATCCAGAAACAGTTATACATTTTTGATTTAATACAAACAAAAGCTCTTCCTTTTTCTGATACACTGGATTCTCTAGAATTTGTTTCCATGTTAAAAGCATGCTGTCATAACTGCTCTTGTTGAGATCTCATCAGTCTGAACTTGGGTGCCACACTTCGAATTGATGGACTGCTTGTTCTACTGTACCATGTATGATTCTCGTCCTTTCCTACTTCCTTCATGACAGATGATGATGTGGCTTTATATTGTGCCTTACTTGTACATCTAGAACTAATTGTTTTTCATTCCCTCTGAACTCTTCAAACCTAACCCTTCTGAAATTGAATCAGAACTGATAAAAGCATCCTCAAGAAAGTCTGGATAGATCTGATTTCAGTTTCTCTCAATAGTAGTCCTTTGTATTTATATGGAAGACCAGTTTTTGAATGGCCTTGCAAAATGTGGGGGTGCTCGTGAAGGGTGTTTTTTAGCCCTAAACCCCTTTTGCTAACGCTTCCTTTTATGGTTTATTGAACACATTTACTGATACTTGGTGAGTACTTTTTTTTGGATGAGAGACTTACTACTAAAGCTATGTTTACGTGTGGATGAGCTGGATTTTCTTACCATACCAGTTGAAATCATTGTGATTTAATGAAGTTGCATTGCTGTAAAGCTGATGTGAGAGTCAGGCTCAGCTGTGTTCAGTTCCTAATCCTTTATAGATAGACTTTTTTCCACACTAAGAGGGCCAGGGAAAAGGCTTTTTTTTAAAAAAAAAATAAAAAATAAAACAAACAGGAAAAAGACCCTAAAATGGATGAAGGGTCTTTTAATTAACCTAAAAGCAACAAGACACTTCTGAAATACAGTGGTGTCAGTTTCGATTTTATTTTAAAAAGATTCCCCCCTAATATTTATCTGGTATTTGCCTTCATTAATAAAACAGTTAGCTTATTCACAAAACATAAAGACTGGATGTGCTTTTCTTTTCCATAAATCATTTAAACATAGATATTTTTTTAAAGCTCTTAAGAGGCTTTATCAGGAGATTTTCAAAGGGTTGTATACAAGTTGCCTTCAGCAGAAATAGCAAATGCAATTCTGTTCCTCAAATGTGCTTGCTAGTCTTCCTGAAATTCTGTTGAAGCATAACCCAATTATGTACCGTGAATGTTAGGATCTGTATTTGGGCTTGAGACCTGAATTTCAAGAACACATCTAATCATGATTTTATTTTCTTTGTAAGTTGGAGACTTCAGTTGGAATCATCTAGTGAAGTGTGCTGCTAGATGTGGTCTTGGCTTATTGACACAGCCTTGCACACAGCTGAGGTTTATTTTGTTTACCCCAGGGATCGTTTGAAGTACATTTCAAACAGTTACTGCTTCAGTGACTGATTCTTCTTGTAACTGTATTAAGGGCATTAGTATGTTGAGAAAACACCACTCTTTAATATCTCCCAATATAAATTGGGATTCTTAATGTCATTAATGAAAGACGGCACTTTTAGGTTATATCTTCTTTGCAGCATACAAAAATGTCTCTTTCTAGAATTTACATTTCACAATATGCCATGTTTCCACCCCCCAGTGCTTCTAGCGTCATAAAGTGTGTGTGCGTACTGAATTATAATCCTCAGCCTCTTAGACATTCATGAACTTCCTTCTACAGGAGCAAATACTGACTATGCATTTATTGTCTTTCCAATGAGCTGTGGAGCTAAAAGTGGAGCCAGAGCTATTTTAAGCTACACTTTTCTGGTTGGTTTTTTTTTTTCATTAAAAAAAAAAACCTCCAAACTTTTTAGATAACATCAGTGTTCAGAGTTTTTCTTGAGTTAAGGCTATTTTGTAGTTGGGTATCTGTGTAAGTCAAATTTGGATGAGTTAACTAGCTACTGTAAGGAAAACTTCAGGATTGGATTTGATATTGGCAAAAGCACGCTCCGCCCTATCAAAATCTTCAGATTAAGAAATGGAACCTAGTAGTACCACTTCCTTTTATTAATCTTTTTTATAATGATGGCTATTCAAACACTGATTTGAATCATCTATCTTCCCAGAATATTATGTCCAAATAAAACTTACTGCTCAGTATTTGTGGTTGGGTGAACTCTTAAGGCTGATGGCACATGCCGACATGCGTGGTTGACAAGCAAAAAAAAAAACACAACAGAAACCATTTTAAACAAAACATGGCATCCTGTTCCGCCTATGCTTGGGGTCATGATTGTAATGCTGTCCTTGATATTCTATACTCAACTTCCAACTGGAGCTCAGAAAAACTTACTGAAAGTCTTGTCTCTGTTAGAAAATAAATTTACCTTGTTAAAAGCATGATCTGTTAAGAGTTGCAATGTTTAATGTTGGTTAATAGTTGTGCAGTTTTTATTTTTTTGAAAAGAGGCACAATTAAACTATTGACTTTGTTTACTCTGTCACCCTTGATCCCTAGCACTTCTATTCAGATACAAATTCATCAATGTATGCAACATCCTTTGTAATTTAAAATAAAAATTGTGGAGGAAATAGCGTCTCGAGTCATTGTACGCGTGGAGTGGTAGTGGATCTCGTGTGCTCCGGTGAAGTCAATGCCCTCGGTCTCCTGGTAGTGCCAGCAGCTGTCCTGGGGAAGGGATCACAGGTAGGTAAGGAATAACTTGTTTTTCAGCTGCCTGGCAAGGCTGCCGGCCCGGCATGGGGGGGGCCCCGCCAGAACCTGGACTGCAGCCCACCGGCAGGGCCCCTGGCTGGCGGTGTGCCGCGGCCGTGGTCTCCGTCTTCAGCACTGGTGGCTCTGTCCCAGCGCCGCCTCGGGGAGGGGGGTCAGACGCGGCACCGGCACAGCACTTTGTGGAAAAGGCAAAAGGGCCGTGTCTTTGCCCGCCCGTTCCTCCTTGCAGGGGTACAGGAGGCGGCTCTTGTCCCCCCGCCTCCTCGCACTGGCGCCCGCCGCCCTCTCCGCCGCCGAGGCCCAAAAGCCGTTACCGGTCGGGGGGAACGCGGTGCGCCTTCTTCA
>VZSZ01011843.1:1231-28861 GCA_013398815.1 Ibidorhyncha struthersii | reverse complement strand
CCCGGCCGGGCCGGGCCGGGCCAGGCGCCGCCCGCCGCGGGCCGCGCTGACCGGGCCGTTGTCTTCCAGGACATCCGGGACTGCCCGGGGCCGCTCAGCGCCCTCACGGAGCTCAACGCCGCCGTGAAGGAGAAGTTCCACCACCTCCGCGGCCGCATCCAGGTGAGGCTCCCGGTCGGGGGCCGCCCCGGTGACCGCCCTGCCCTCGGGCCGCCCGGGGCCGCTGGCGTGAGGTGNGTCGGGTCGTGGGATCAGGCGTCCCGGCCGGGGAGTGGTGTTGGCTTATGGGCTCGATCTGCCGTTAATTCCCGCCCCGGCCGGGCGGGCTGTGCGCGTTGCAGGTGGCAGCAGCCCTCGGTCACAGTTTCACGTTTCTGCTTTCCGCCAAAGGAGCTGGAGCAGATGGCGAAGGAGCAAGATAAAGAGTCGGAGAAACAAGCCTTACTGCGGGAAGTGGAAAACCATAAGAAACAAATGCTCAGGTGGGTCGGGCAGCCGGCGCTGTATATGGGTCCCCTGCAACCAGAGAGAATGTGACATCTGTACGGCATCTTTCGGATCCTGTTTTGCAAACACGGTCGCTGACATGATGCTATTTTGCCCAAGACCAAGAGAGGATCAGGGATGGAAAGGGTAGGACTCCCTTCTGCTTTCCTCTCTCCTGTCCTGACTCCCAGACCACGCCGTGTCCCTTTGAGCGGTTGAGCATGTAAGCAGTGGCTTAAGAGTCTTTCATTTGACAGCTGGCACAGTTTTCTTCTTCCCTTGCTCCATAAACGGTACACTAAGGAGAAGAAATGACAGGACAGCATATTGTGGTGTAATATAGTAACAGTCCCTGCACATATCTGGGATGCTCACTTACAGTGGTGATTGCTTTGTGGAAATTCTTTTCCCTTGCAAGGTGTTACTGTCATGTTACAGCATTGCACTCCTCTGATTTCAGCAATCAGGCAGCTTGGAGAAAGGCAAATCTGGCCTGCAAAATTGCTATCGACAACTCTGAGAAAGATCAACTGCTGCAGGGAAGAGACCCCTTAAGACAAAGGTATTAGACTGTCCCACTGTACGGGGACATAGCTTTTGAGTGCATTTACCTTCTGTGGAGGTTTAAACTGTTAAGGATTGTGATAATTTCTGGTTTTCTTGGGGTTGGCATGTCCAAGTGGAAAAGGGGATAAGGTAGCCTTCATAGTCTTTTACATTCATTCCAGTCAGGGTTATAAACAATTAATGGATCATTGTGCAAGCTGTTTTCACATGCAAGACTGGATGTAAGCTTATATAATTTCTGTATTGAAAAGTTGGCATATTTAGTAGCATGAAGCACAAATGGGATACCCAGGATAATAAAGTGATAGTTTGTGTCAGTGCTTCCATACCAGCTCATGAAATTGTACAGTCATGGATGAATAAGTGGTGAAATACGGGCCCCAGTGAGATTCTGAGCCACTAGCAGTTGTTTTGGCTCATGACTTTAATATGTTGTGATTTTATTTTTTTTTTTTGACTGTTCAGTGAAGATAATCTGAATTTCTCATGCAGTAAAAACTAGTTGTGTCTTTTGTATATTGGCAGAGATGTTTGGTGCCAAGCTCTGTTCTAAGCTCCCTGGCAGCAGCATTTTCACCACAGTACCCAAAGACGTAATTTTATCCCTTCCTGCTTTACTTTTTCCCTTTCTTTTTCAGGAAGACTACAAAGGAAAGTCTGGCAGAGAGTGCCAGTAACATCACAGAGAGTCTGATGGGCATTAGCAGGATGATGTCCCAGCAAGTCCAGCAGAGCGAGGAGACCGTGCAGACCCTAGGTACAGATGTTATTTGGGTGTTTGGGTATGGATTGGATGATTGAAGCACCTTTCTCCACTTCTGTTAGGATGGGAAGAGGCAAACTGATATGATATAGTGTGGAGCACAGTGGAGACCTGCTTTGCTGCAGGAGAACGTACTACACTGATAATTAAAGGACTGTCCAGCAGAACTTCTCTAACAGTTGGACATAAAGAATAATAATGTACGTTGCATGGAGCTGCTTGTTGGAGTTTCTGTTTCATGATTATGAAAAGGAAAGGGCGGCAGGATGAGGAGCTTTTGGGTTAGTTTCACATTAGCGGAATTGTAAAAGCAATGTGAATTCACACAGTGCTAAGAGCGTGTTTGGTGTTACTCTGTGCAACCGTCCTGGCGTGTGTTTAGTAATGGCAGAGAAAATAAGAGCGTTGGTACAAGTCTGTACACAGAGGAAACTCGGTATGGCTGGAAGACTGTTTTCACCCAGTCTCCAGCTGGGATGACTAAGAGACGAGGAGATCAAGTGACTTGAACCCAAGGTCACTCGCTCTGTCAGCAGTGTATCAGGGACTGTGAAACTAAGATTTCACCCAGTTCTTTGGCTTAGACTCCTAAGACAATAAATCAAGGGACCTGTCAGAACTGGTGATTCGTGAAGCATTTAGAAGTTGGCTCTGTGTTGCCTGGGCCTCTTACTGGCTGTGCTTTTGGGCAGAAGAGAAAGCAGGTTAAAGATGAGGATAAATAACGCAACTTTTACCCTCCTTCTTTTCTGCCCCCATCTGAGGATGGCAGCTGGGCACAGTTTGTTCATGCATGTTTCTTCTCCCGCTAAAAAGACAGTTTGGCAGACACTTTTTCATCCTGTTTCTGACTGACCAGCACTTGGAGTTCATCAAGGGAAAAACTACCAAAGGTCATTTACAAAACCCAGCTGCAAATTCTAAATCAGTAGTTAGAATTTCCTTTTTTCTGAGCCAGTCTTTTCCTAGTATGCAGTGACTATATGGGGCTGTGAAGCAGGGAAACTCTGATTTGTCATGAATGATGGGAAAGAAGTTTTCTATTTTCACTTTGATCAAAATGCCTCTTAAGATGGGATGTAATGATTTGCAGAATATTACAGGCGTATTTCTACTATGCTTGTTTTTGTGAACCAGACATGCTTCCGGTTTGACCTTTGTTTAATGATTCAGTTCAGGATAAAGTGACATATCAGCATTCCCTGTCGTACAGGATATGCGTTCTGAAATAGAAGAAAAAGGGGACTCCTGGGCTTTTACTTTCATTTAGTAATTTGAAAGGAGGAAGGCTGAGAAGTTTGGGGTGTTTGCTTGCTTGTTTGTTTGCTCACAGGGAAATAAAATTTGAAAGGAACCGATGTTCCATCTTCTTGCTGTGTTGGCATATTCTCAAATTCTGTCTTTAGTTGAGACCAATCAACACACTTTTCCTCTAGTTGATTTTCTCTTTTTTATTAGAAAAAAAAAAAGGCAAAACAAAGAATTATGTTTGTAAAAAATAACTATTAAAAACTGTTTAAATTGTTTGAGGTGAATAATTAAGGATCTCTTACTGCTGCATTTTGCTTTTTCACTTCCTGCAACCCCATCTGAACCACTGTGATTTACTCCTCTGGCCTGGGGGAAGAGTTTCAGTTGTGCAATTAATATATTCAAATATTGACCTGTCCTGCTGCTGCTGGAACTGATGCTGATAGTGATGGAGATTTCTCTGTCTTAAATTGGTGGTTCTAGCACCATTCTTACTTCACTCTGCTTCCAGCGAGCTCTCAGATAGCTTTGATTTTATTAATAAAAAATATGAACTAGATTTGATCTGGTAACCTAAAAATTAAATATTCAGGAACAGGACATAGGGCCTTTAAGCCATTCAGTGCTCTCATTTTGCTTTGCAGTTTTCCTTCACTCATCAGGACTACTGAGTTGTGAAAGCTTCTGCAAGAGCACAGTCTGCATTTGTCTTAGCCATAAGTCGGTCTGACCCAGAAGGATCTCACAGGCACTATCTCTGTTGCCAAATACTGCGTGCTTATGTCTTTTGTCATGTATTTTTGAAGTACAACCAACTGATTTCTTTTTTTCCCCCCTTAATTTCAGCCAATTCTTCACGAACCATCCTGGAAGCAAATGAAGAATTTAAGTCCATGTCTGGGACAATTCAGCTGGGACGAAAGCTAATAACAAAGTACAATCGGAGGGAACTGACGGACAAGCTGCTAATCTTCCTCGCCCTTGCCTTATTCCTGGCCACGGTGCTCTATATTTTGAAAAAAAGACTCTTTCCATTTTTGTAAAATTCCAAAGCTAAACTGAACTATTCCAAAAGATCAGAAAGAGATGGCATAATAACGGGGTAGGGCTTTTAAATAAAATAATAAAGGGATATTGCAATAGCTGAAAGAGCATTAGAGCAGGCGTGACTTCTATACTGCCGCCATGGAGCATGCAACCTGCCCGAGAAGAGCTTAAATGAGCACGGGTTGGGAACAAACAGGTAGATCAAGGTGTGGAAAGAAGAAACACCAGTTTGTCTGTAGGTTTGGGGAACCAGACAAACCCTTGAGGAACTAGGCACTCACAGGTGCCAGTCTTAACTTTCGGCCTCTCTTCGGTTTGCCTTGAAATCCACTTTTTTCCTTGGCTCGGACTGGACGCTGCTTTGACATCTGTGTGGAAGGTGCTGAGAGTAAGAGGAAGGATGGAAGAGAGAAATTCGCGTACATTCCGTTAATAAACTATTTATTGTATCCACGTAAACTGAGTTTTGTTTAAAAACAAAGACTAATGGATTGAAAGAGCCTGAATAACTTCCAGTGTAAAAATCCTTCTTAACAGCAGTGATTGCTTATGGATTGTTTTTTCAGGGAGCGTAGCACAGGTGCAGTCTGGCTCTGTTCCTCTGGCCTTGACAGGGCTCTGAACAAAGCAAAAATGGGAGCCCCGTTTGTTACTATTAATTCACACAGTGTATTTGAGAATTACGTTGCCAATCTGTTGAAATCAAAAGCCTTTTTGCTCCTTTTGTTTGTAAAATTCTACTTAATACTTTCTGTTTGCAAAATACTGCCAGGTTGTATGTTTGAAAGTTTTTCTTGCACATAGGGTTGAGCTTTTCTCAGTTAGTAGACTCTTATGGTGATTACTTTCCCTCTCTCTCATGCTTTAGTAATGGGAGTTGATTTGCTTTAATAATATAAATACCAACCTGCCACACTCCATGTAATACCTTGAAGTACCAAAAACTGCACTGCAGTGTTCTTAAAACTGATGTTGCCTTCCCCTCTGGAAACTGTTTCATTGCTTCTTCAGAGCTGACTGCTAAAGTTGACATTCTGTTTAGGAAATTCTCACAGAATGGTTAAATACTGCCTTAATTTAGTAGTTAGAAGTAAACTTTTTTAAAAAGCAGTGCTATATATATATCCTAAGAAATACAACATCAAGCAAATTGTAGTATATAAGTTTATGTGAAATTTTAGGCTATGTTACCTTTGTAGTTAGTCCTTAACAGTATGTTTATAGAGGTGACCAGTCGATTATCTTGTCATTGTAATATTCATTTACTAGATCTTATCAGTAGTCCCAATTTGCCCTTTCGCTGGCAGCTGCTACAGGCTTGGTTAAATACAGAAGTAGCAGTGGGTCGTAGTGATCCAAACCGGAGTTCGGGACAGTTGAAGCGGTGATTGCGTGGCTATGTGCATAAACAACAAAAGCTGGAATTTGTAGCTGAGTTCGAAACCATGGGCTCTGCCTGAAGAGTTGGTACCTCAGCCTTTCTTGCTGGGGTAGTAACATGGGATTTGGAAGCCTCTGCACTGGGTTCGGTACATCCCACAGAGGGCACTACTGCATGGGCGTCGGGAGCGTTGACCTGCCCTGGAAGTCCTGTAATGCGCAGACTAGACAGAATGGATGTGGTTTTTCCGTATTGTTTATTCATCCTGTTGCAGTGCAACCTTCCTAATAGCCTTTCCTGAGATACAGAATTACACAAAGACTGAAGTAAACTGACACTGTGCATGTTCTGGTGTTGAATAAGAGAGAAATTACTCAGCTTAAAAAAGGTCTGTTGCACAAAGTCGACGCATGTGTGCTTTTTGATAATAATAAAAGCCTTGCTTTGGAAGAAGCCTTCTGATGAGCAGACTGCTAACCAAGGAGAGAATTGTGTAATCTGCCACAGTGGAGCTAGTTTCGCCCAGCTCGGTGATGCTGGCTGTTCCATTTCACACGTACCACCTGCCCACTCTGGAGCCCACTCGTCCCTGGGGCCCTCTGCGCAGATACGTACAAGCATTCAAGGGGTGATAAAAGTGTGTCCAGCTATTCCCCAGTCTTGGAAAATATGGTTTCAAATGCAAACAATGTTTAAGACATGAAGATTATTTAGATTATAGGTACATTTCAAATGAATTGCTGTCCAGCAGTTCCTATTTTGCAGATCAGCAGTGCAGTGCTGTTTTATGCAACTTCGGAGCAGTCAGTAGAATTCTCTTTGTATGGGCTACTCACTGCTCCCAGCCCAGATGTAGCAGCGCAGCTTTGGATTTTTTCAGCCCGCTTGAACACAGCCTTGTCTGTCTGAATCACTCTGCCTGCAGGTGGTCAGACACTACCTGCCTCAGTAGTTCCTCCCTCGTGCGGATGCGATCTAAAAGTAGGTTGTTGCTAATCTGGGAGATGCTGGGCGGCTGAGCAGAGAGGGCTCTGCTGTACGCAGTGATGCAGCGTGACTGTCTGCAGGTTTCACGGGGTTTATCTTTGCAATGTGTTCCTGTCAGAACGTAGATCGACCTTAAAAAAAAAAAGCAGCAGCTTTCTCACAGTGCTGAGAATTTCAGTAAAGTTTGTTTTAAAGGGATGATCTTTTTGGATGGGGATTGTAATGGAGCAATTTGGGGGAAAAGAAAAGGTCTGTTGCAGAATGTCTTGCTCCGTTCTCATCTTGTTACGGAAATTTTAGCTTTCAGACTTTGACCTGCAACACTCTTGAGGGTAAAAAAATAACTTTTAAGGACCTTCCTTATGAAGACTTTCTGTTGCATCAGGATTTCATTAAAAACAATAATTGGTACTTTTGTACCTGCTCTGTATAAACTCACTGTCAATTTACAGTCCTTAGAGACAAGGGAAATAAGTGAAAAAATGATCAAGGACAACTGGACCATTTGGGAGAGGGGAAGAGTAGAAACCCTCCCCGGGACAAAACGGGTCGATCTGCAGCACTTGGTACTTAAACCGTTTCCTTCCGTAGGTGGCCAGAAAGCATCCAGGGTCCTGATGGGCCACAGCCCTGAAAAGAAATAATCAGTGGAGACGCCGAAGATAAATGTTATTTCCTCTTTGGGGTAAGAAAGGTGATTTGGTGAAGCACCATCTCTTAACATGTGGGGCCGGCCACCCCAAGGGGTGCCTCAGTAGCCATCCTGGCTTGGTGGTTGGGTGCTGGAGCAGAGCCAGAGGTGGTGGTAGGTGCCTTGGAGCTCCCCTGGGCATGGTGGGATGCCTCGATCAGCCCATATGGGCCACAGCTGCGGATGGCTGAGTGGGTGTGCTCAAACGTTGTCCTGTCAGGCTGCAGCACAGTCTCTGGCTTCCTTCTCACCTACAGACTTTGTTCCTGGCTTGAAGGTAGGTCTTGATATCTGTTTTTTTTTAATAACTGAGCGGGAACAGTACTATGGGTAGAGGAGGCGGTTGTGTCTGACGTTTTTCTGTCTGATAGTCACAATGTTTGTTCAGGGAGTGTGAAAAGTTGGGTCTGTGCGGTTTTTCTGTGTCTGCAGGGGGAATTATGTTTGCGTCTTCTGCCTTTTGGGCAGCACGCTTGTCTCTGTGGCTGCCTCTGAACCTGAAGATGGGGTTTGAATCGCACAGGATGGCGTGTCTCAGGGTCTTGTGTCTGCTGCATGCCTGAGGTTGTGTTTTGAAGGGTAAAAACTGGCATCACTGACTTATTTGGAAGGAAGCGGCATTTTCTTAGGTGCTTCGCTCCAAGTTTGCCCTGACAAGTGCAGCAGACTCATCAGGGATGGTAAGAAGAGGATGGCCTCTGCTACCTCTGCACTTCTGGGCTCAGGTCAAGGCTTGGAGCCCTCCTGAGACCATGAGCTCCAGGACTGCAGAAGCAGAAGGTGTTTGGAGAGCTTTAGAGTAAGAAAGTAAGTCATATTCAGGGCTGCGCTGGAGGGTTCATACACAAGCGAAAGCCAACAGGAGTGATCCTGTTGCTACCTGGACCGTTCCTCTCCACCCTGGCAGCAGGTATCAGATGTGGTCACTTTGAGCTGATAGTGGGGTTCATTGTCACAGAACGGTTGCAGTGAAAATCTTTTTCCTTCAAAGAATAACAATCCTTTAAAACAAGGAGCAAGGAACTACTATGAGCTTAAAAAGGGACTGAGATCTCCCTGCCCTGGGGTTCAGGGGCCATGACAGGCAGCTGGTAGCAATCAAACAGCTGTGGATTAATGAACTCCTCATCAGCTGAGTGGTGATTAACTACCTGTGGCCTCCCGGCAAAGGGGGCTGGCCCTTTTAAAGGACTGTTGGTGTTCTGCTGTGCAGCTGGAGCCGTTTAGGGATGAGGATGGGGCAGTTCTGATGCCTCAGCAGATTTAGATGTTGTTTATTAAAGAGCTTGCTGGTTTGTGAGGGTCCATGTCAGGTCCTGTCTGTGGAGCCCAACCTACTAAGATCAGTTTGCTTTTTCTGAACACCAGTGGGAAGGGGGGAGTTGACCCTCAGTGCGCTAGGAGCCAGACAGCGCTGTTGGCTATTTAGCTGTGTTGCCAGCACGTGGTTAGCGGGCTGTAGATGCAGATGTGATCCTGGTCTCCATTGCTACGTGGTCGTGGTAGAAAGCCCGTGGGCAGGAGCAGTTGTCTGCTGGGTATCCGTGTTGCCATAGATGGGATTGTTGGCATCTCCCCGGTACACCCCTGAAGTTTGCAGCATGAAGGCTGCTTCCTAAGCATTTATTTAGGTGTATGTTTTCCAGTAAACTCACCCTTTGTGATTGCAATAAAACATGCATCTGAGGGAAAGAATTGGGAACAGTTTTAACATTCGTTGTAACTGTGCTGAAAAGACTTAACTTGATTTGACTTGTAATTATTTGGTTATTGGTGATGGCATCAGCAAATACAGAAATATTACAGAATAGCTCTCCGTGGCAAAACAAGAGTGTAATTTTCCACCCCCTAAGAATTGAGGGGAAATGCAGCGTGTATTTGAAGTTCTGCTTTTGAAATGCTTTCCACATAACTGGCTTTACCAAAATGGAAGGGTGAATTCATAGCTTGGAAGTTTCTAAAAATGTCTCTGCCAAATGTGTGCGGCTGCTATCACATGCCAAGTGGTCCAGAGCAAGTCAGGCAGGAATCTTTGGGGGCTGAGAATATCCAGGGGGCATGTGCATACTTGTCTGCAAATATGTGGGGCTCTTCTTTAGAAGGGGGGGGGATTTCAGCTTAATGTTGCTCCGCTTCCCTATTTGTAATGGTGGGATTCCACCAGAAGAGAAATCTTAAGCAAATGTTTTAGCGAGGTCTGCATTGCTGCAAAGTGCACCAAGCCCTCCATGTAATTGGTGCCGGAGTGCTTGCTCTGTTTCTGTCCCTTAAAGGTGTGATAAGATTTCTCCAAATAGGCAGCAGGTGCTGTGTACCACAACCAAACGCACGCAGCGCTGCCCGAGCTGAGCGGCAGCCGCAGTATGGGTTGGTCATGATGCTCTGCGGTAGAAATGCCAAGTCTCCACCAGTTAATTTTTTCTAATTGCTGAAATGCCGATGTAATTCTTTCTCTGAGTGTAGTTGGTGAGAACAGGAACGTTGCTGCAAAACTTAGTCCCTTTTAATAGGGCTGGAAGTTTGCTCTATTGTTGTCATTCAGTTTCCCTGGTTATCTGCGTTTCTCAATGTCACAGACCAGCTGACATTGGCAGGGACCTCTGGGGTCCCTCTGGTGAAAGCCCCTGCTCAAGCAAGGCAACAGCCAGGTGCCCAGGACCATGTCTAGATGGCTTTTGAATATATCCGAGGATGGAGACTCCACAGCCTCCCTGGGCCACTGCTCAGTCGCCCTCAGAGTAAAACAGCGTTTCCTGATGTTCAGAGGGAACCTCCTCTGTTTCAGTTTGTGCCCATTGCCTCTGGTCCTGTCACTGGGCATTGTGGGAAAGAGCCTGGCTCCCTCCTCTCTGCACCCTCCCTTCAGGTATTTATATACATTGATAAGATCCCCTTCCCCTTGATAAGAAGCCTTCTCTTCTCTGGGCTGAAGAGCCCCAGCTCTCGCAGCCGCCATTCGGTCCTCATGTGTACTATTAAGTATGGTATTTTTTACATGTTTTTGAGAAGCAAATTCAGCTTAAAACAAGTGGAAAGAGCCTGTATTCGAATTCTAGTACAATATTAAGTTCTCTTTTCTAATACAGCGGTTCATGATATCATTTAATATTTCTCAGTCATGTACATCTTAAGGTACGCTTGTTAGGGAATAATGGGATCAGCTGCTGCTGACGTAATCTTTTCAAGATTTTATGGCTGCAGGATTTGTCGCTTATCTATAAAGAACCTAAAATGTTCGCAGGCAGGGAAGTCAGATTTCTTATGTTTCTTTGTTGCGCACTGCGTTGCTCAAAGCTTGGTAGGAGAAAAAGGAATTTAAAATGCCAGTGCTTCCTGAAAACAAATCTCAAATTGCATCGTTTAAATTCATGTTGTGGAAGTAGTATAACTAGCTACTGTGGTATCTGGAGCACTATCGTCTTCATCTTTCTCATTGCCTAGTGTGCCGTGAATGTCTGTGCTCATATCAAATGTTCACCGAATAAACACTCCTCAAGCTGCCGGTCAAGCAAGGATGAGCCGTTCCTGAAAACCAGTGTTCTCCTGGTCACGGGCTGTGATGGGATCTTTGACTCATGGACTAATTGCAACTGGGAGTCACATAACCAGTTGTGTCAGGTTTGCAACTGTGTAAAATGCATCCTGAGGCTCTTACACCATTCTACCGCTACCTGAAGCTGTGGACGGGCTTAATGCAGGTGTCTGTCCCTGCAGCTGTTTATGGACTTGTTCAGGCTAAGACTGTTACACTAAACTTTACTACTGTCTGTTTGCTTATATAAAACAGTACAAACAGGGTCTGGGCTGCTCTGTGCAGCAAGGCAAATGACAGGCCTACTGAGCTGAGATTTTAGTTTTATCACAGGATCAAACGATGCAAGAGTTTGTGCCAATTTCTTTAGGTGACACAGAGGAAGAGGTGCTCTGGATGTGCCAGTGCACTGTAACCGTGCCTTGAAGATTTGATCCTCGTCCACATAGAGAGCGCTACAGTCCGAGAAAGGGATTAGGAATCTTTATTGACATGATTGGTTTTAGGACCTGACCCTTCATGTGGTATACACCGAGATCTCCACTCAAATTAGCAGAGACACACAGCACGTGTGAAATCAGAGAAAGGGAGAAACTTACTCATGCACCGTTTTCTTGTTTCTTTCTTTCTTTCTTTCCTGTGAAGATGTATTAATGGGGGGTGGGGAGGCAATAAGTGATGCTCTGGGTTCAGTATCATCTTTCTGTTCCTGATAAATTCTTGCCACTGAGCAAAATCATGCACTTCTGGAGCTGCCCAGCTGTGTGAGTCTGCCTGCACCAACGCACCATTTGGGGCAAAATCCCATGAGGAGAGAGAAGCTGTTGCATCTCCCTCAATGTAGACCTGCTCTGTCTTTCTGCCTGTGGCCTCTGTCAGCCTTTTGGTTTCGAGAAAGATTGTTTTCTCTTAAGCAATCCAGCAATTCTTGACAGTTTTGTCCCCTTTTGCCATGTGCCTCCTATTTCAGGAATCTAAACCTGAGCTTTAAAAGCTTAGTTTGATGTGACACTCTGATAGAAACAGCTCATCTCTTTCAGTACAGTCGCTAAGGAGGAAATTACAAATTTAGGAATGAAGTTCATGGCAGTATCTTCTCGCATTCTTTACAAAAAGGTGGACTGGATCTTTCGACTGTGACTCAAGGCTCTGAAATCACCGTACGAGCTTGCAGGATGACCTCCTGCCACGGCAGCACTGGAGGAGCCCCAAGAGCTCGCAGGGATTTGCAGCACCGGGGTTACAGAGGAACGCGACAGAAAATCTCCTGCTTCCTTTGGCCATCTGGTTCTGAAGCCTCTTGCAGAACTTCCGTCTTTTTCTTCTTAAAAAGCAAAGGTTAAAATAGGAACCAGGAGCAGAAAGCAAATGCTAAAGCAGCCGCCTTTCCGTGCTGACAGTTTATCAACACATGAAGCGGTTTAATCAAATGAGATCTCCAATTATGTCAAAATAGATCTGTAAAAGGAGCAGTAGTTTGACTAAATGGATAGTGAAGGTCTGAATAACAAAGATCAGGCTTCATTCATATATTAAGTTCTGAATAATGTTAAATCTACAGATAGACTGGTTAATAAGGGTACATCCATAAGGACCGAGGTTTTTCCTTCTGTTCTTCCTATTTCTTCTTCTTAAGTGATTTATTGAGTTTTTGCATATTCTTACATCTTGATGATAAGTTCAGTGGTGGTGCATCTCTTGATAGACTCCTTCCTTAGTATGTTAATTCTGATACTGCATTTAAATGGGTTTCGTGCAACCAGCAGCCAGGTCCTTGTTTTGCCTGGGCTGTGGCAGAACTCTGACAAGCAGCAGGTAACCATAGGAAAGGTTAATATTCAAGTCCTTTACGGTCTATAACAATTCGCACTGCTGCGAGTTCACTGGAAAAGGCCACGTAGTTGTGTCGCTGTGTAAATGCACTTGGTTAAGGGCAGCAAAGCCAGCACTGATTTCCCAGGCTGAAGTCCCTCCTCCGTGCTGGTCCCACCCACACGAGCAATACATGGAATAAACTCCCAGCTTCTGCCACCACATGATCATAAATAGTATCAAATTCTACACAAGCAGGTATGTGGTCTTCACAGTAGTAAACGCACGCATTAAATATGAACCCTATGGAATGCTTTGTAAAAGGCAGTTTTTACTTGTATTTGCCTCTGGTTCGGGTTTGCTTTTAACGGCGTGATTTTGGGCCTATTTTGTAAGTGTTAAGTACCTAAATCATAACCGTGGAGCATCTGCAATTGCCAGTTTCTCTTTGCCTAGCTACGTCCTCGCCCACTGCCTATTCCCACTTACTCTGTGTGAGCAGGAATGGCCCAGCGCGGCCTTCCCGGGCTCGTGTGGTGCCGAGGAAGGTGGTACGGTTCCAGTGTGGACCTTGGGCGCCACTGTGAAGCGAGAGCTGCGGTGGTCCTAGCTGTGCATCTGCCTCAAAGCGATGCCTTGGGCTCTAAAATGCCGGATGAGTCATGAGGCTCGTGCAGACGTGCAAAATCATTTAAAATAACAAATTTATTTTAATTTGGTAGGAGTTGAGAGAAGCAAATCTGGTGAAGGTCTCCCCCTGGGGTGCTGTGACATCTCACCGTACCTTAGACCACTGTGGTCTCTAGCCTCCACTTGGGCTTTCTTCTATTTTTAACCTCGCAACGTGAGACTGATCAGATGTTATCGCTCCTGACCTTTGTCTCCTGCTGCAACATCAGAGCTGACGTGGGTATCCCACTTATCTCCCTCTGTCGAGGCTGCCAGGCGGGGTCGCGGGCTGCGCCGCGCGCTGCGGAGCGCTTTGCCCTGTGGTTGGTGTCGGTGGCTGCATGAAAGGAAAATGCCACTCGGCTGCTCTGAGCCTGGCCTGGTGATAATGCTGCGCGCGTCCCTCTGGTCCCGCGATAAGCGCCCAAAGGGCAGGCAGGGAGAACGTCTCCTCGGGGATCAGCGCACACCAGGCCCTATAGATAGAACCACATATATATAGAACAACATGAAAGCGTTTTGCTTTCTTCTTTTCAACAGCATGATGGCTAAGTATCACATCCAGGGACGCTTTCGGACCTGACCCCTCCAGGGTCTTGTACCCATGAGTTCTTTGGTTTGTGTCGTCCCACCAGGGAAGGAGATTTGAAATGGAAACCCACGCGGGCCGCAAAGCGTTATTTCATATTCCCGATAAATGCACAAAGACCGGGGAGGGGTGGGTCGGGTTTCCTTTATCTGCAAAATGGACAGCGGGACAAAATTTTTCTGTTTGGATTATTGGCTTTTTCACAGGCGGCACCCAACTACCGAACAGTCATTGCTGCTGCTGATGGGAGATAACTCTGTCAGTGGCATCTAGGTGCTGACATTATTGCCAGCTAGTCCAAAATGAAGATAAGATTTTTCTATATTAAGTCTATTGATCCAGTTGGCCTCCTGTCCTGTGTCTGATAATAGCAAATACTTGATGTTTCCAAGAGAAGCGAGCTTTCCCGTTCTGCGCATTGTTATATATTGCGTTTGTGTCTCTATATAAAAATGATCTATTATATGTATAGCAATGCTGTATATTTTGGATTAAACAATGAAGAATTCCTTTCTGAGCCCTGTTCTTAAAAGCATGCTGCTCTTTCTTCTCTTCGTTTGGATGTAAAATTGCAAATGCTGCTAAGGATCATAATGTTATTCCCATTTGTTTAAATGTCAGAGGTGATACTGGAAAATAGCTGAAGCAAAAATGCAAGTAGCTTAATGCCAGCAACTCCCGGCTTTCACTGACTGGTTTGTGCCAGTAATCTGCTTATTCAAAACCAACCAGCCAAAAAAAAAAGGGGAAAAGGGAAAAGCAACGAAAAAGAAAACCAAGGAAAAAACCCTACAATCCTCTTTATCTTCAGATTTGTTTAAAATAATTTTGTCTTTGCACCACTGTCTTTGGTAACTGCAGACTTTGACCCAAACTTAGTTCCTGATCTTTCACAGACTTAATGGTAAATAACTCTGTAGACAATAGGGTAATATTCGCGTTGAAAGACAGCAAGTGGGAATTTACATACTTATTGCTGCAAGTTAATTAATATCTACATGGATGTGGGTGGATGCTTAGGTTTGCAGATTTCAATAAGAGCTTCTAGTCTTATCCCCTTGTCAAAAAGACATTACACTTTGTGTCTGTTTGGGAGAGGTTTGGGAGAGAAACTGCCAGTTAGGAAAGCATAACGCCTGGAACAACAAACAGTAAATACAGAATTTTCCTCTCCAAAAGAAAAAACTTTTATGTTCAGCACTAAACTCTAGATGAAGGCTTTGCTTCTGCCTCTGCAAGAGGGGAGGGGCAGCAGAGCTATTCTTGGGGATTGAAGCCAAAAGATATTAGCAGTCCTTTCTGCACTCGCCCACAACGCCTGGGGCACTGCATTCAGGGTCGTTGCAGTAGTAATCATGCATGTATTGTTAATTAACATATCTGGATCTTACTCCTGTGAGGTACCTTGTCCGTGACCCCGCGGGAGAAAAAGTTCCCCCTGGTGAACGGGGCGGTGGGGTCCCTCGTAGGGTCCGGGCACCGCTCAGGGTCGCTGCAGCTTCTCCAGAAACGTGTTCGTCAGCCCCAGACTCTGCTGGTGACAAATGACATTTTCTTTGCCTTTGTACACTGGGGCGTAAGATGTGACGTTTACATTCAAGATCAATTATTTTTAACTGAAGCATGATAGCCCTGCGTCTAAATTATCTCAGGGCTTAATTCACATCAGTTAAACCTTTTCAAAGGCTTATTAAAATTCCTTAAGTGTGTCCAGCTTATCAGCAGTTGAGTGTCAATGGCATTATACAAATGTTGCTATTGGAAATAACTGTTAAGTATGGTTTGGCTATATTATTCTCATATATATATATTACGCCTGTGACTATTAATACTACTTAGTACTTACACGACTCCTTTCATCTGGCGATCATAAGGCATTGCTCAGGGAAGCAAGTGCCGTTTTCCCCTTTCTAAATATGGGAAAACTGTCATGTCCAGCGCCTGTGTCCCATACTTGGGTTTAACGTCTTCCACTGAATCTTGCCTGGCTTGGCTCTTGGTCTGCCCTGTTGGTTTTTAATAGGACTTCATTTATTTGTGCTGCCGTAGCACCTAAACTGGGCACCCGGGCAGTGCTGTCTTCTGGGTGGGCAAACACAGGGCGATGGCGCTGCTCCTCTGCGGAGGCACCTGCGATGGGTGGAAAATGTATAGATCAATATAGACTGACCGATGCACGGCAGGGAGGGGGTGATACTGGGCAGCGGAGAAGACAGTTCAGCTGTCACTGTTAAGGGAGCAAGGGGAGGTTTGAGAGGAGTGTGGAAGGGTTTTTGGAAGGGAGGAGGCTTTGTCGCTCTTTCCCAGGAGTGTCCCCATGCTGGCAGGAAATCTGGGAAAATCGGCTCACAGAGTGCGGCATTAACATCTTGATGCTGTGAGAGAGGATGAAAAGGGGAGGGGCAGTCTCTGAAAGGCCATGAATGCCAGTAGCTCCATGTTCCTGTGCTAATCCCCAGCAGTGGTGAGGGAGGAAAAATCCTGGTTGTGGAATATAGGTGCTGCCTNTGTCTATGAATGTCCAGTCAGAAACGCTTGGGATTAGTCCACAAGTGTTCTTATGCATTTTTTTTTCTTCTCTTCCCCCCCCCTGCACTGTAAATATATAATTCCTACCCATTTCGAGCAGTGGTGGAGGTTTAGATTTTATACACTCTTGTATTTACTTCACGTTGAGGTTCTGTATGGAGAATGCCTTTTGATGAACTGATCATTTATGCCAGAAACCACTAGGTAGCACTGTGAAATAAAGTTCTGCTGAGCCCCTACGCTATTTCACTGCTTCCCGACCCAGTTGGCCTCAGCAGAACAAAGACAATGCGAATTCCAGCATGTTCGGGCTCAAAATGGGCAAAGGTGGTTTTAAAACTTTCCCCGGTGTATTGGGCCCACATTCACAGGTGGGAGAAACCAGATGTGATACAAATGTCACTATAAATGCTCTTTGATGTTTTGGGCACTGTTCAGCAACACACTGCAGCACGTACCTGCCTGCGGCACGTGAGCTGCCTGCTTGTGCTGGTGAAGCACACCAGAGGCTCGCACAGATGAAAGCCCCAGATGGGGAGCACAAATACGTGTTATGCTTTACTGGGCTTACGAGTGACTGTTAGCACCAAAATGTTGCAACATGCGTTTCTAAAATGATTAGTCTTCGTGCTTTGACAGTGACAGCTGCCTGTGACAGCCGAGATGTACCGTACTCAGACTGATTGCGCGTTATTCTCAGAATAAGCATTTTGGTCTCATAAAAAGTCTCTTTATTGGAATATAATTTTCTAATTTCTATAGAGAAATTGTGAATTGAGTCTGATTAATTTTCAGTTTGATACTCAAAATTATTTTTGGTTAAACCCTTGAGTTTCTACTATCTCAATAGGGTTTATTAATTCCTATGATATCTATTGTATTTCTAGTTTTCATCGGAATGTGCCACAAAGGATAATGTGTTGTCTTGATTTAATATGTTAAGGGTTATTCTTCCAAAGGAATGAAATCAGGTGAAAAGCAGGTTTTGATTATTAACCTGGTTTTATTAAAATTACTTTAGGTAGATCAGAGAAATACTGTGGATTATTAATCCCAAAATTACTCTAAAAATAAAACTGGCAAGTCATCTATTTTAACTTTTGAGCTTCAATGAGTCAGTAAGTTAACCTTCTGCGTTTTGTTTAACTTGACCTCCGTATAGTCAACTCTATAACAGCCCAACTGTAGAGCAGCTTATTTATATTTAAATACCCAGCAGCTAACTGTAACGCGGGTGACTACAACAGCACCGTATTGCTGCTTTTTAAAATTAGACCTCGCTCTGGCTGCCGCAGGGAGAGGAGACGTGATAAAGGGATTGAGCATCATGCTCTGCAGTAACTGCCGGTTACAGAAACCCTGAGCCACCACCGCTGCCAGAAAGGTCCGCGTGGTCCTGGCTTCAGGGATCACAGTGTGCACGCCGGTCGTTGCCAAGCGCTTTGGAGAACTTCAGCATCAGCGTTAGCTGAGGAGCTGGAAATTAGGACAAGGAGATTCTTTTTATGGATCTGCTATGGCTGCACCTAATGTAACGGCTTTTCTATCTGCGAAATCAGGCAATGGGACTAGATGGCCATCGCCAGTCTCTTCCAGCTGCGCTAATTTATTCTGGAATAATTATGTTCACAAAAGCTTTTTTTGCATTAGGTGTAATTCACAACTGTCAGGGAAATGCATGGAAAGTGCTGACCAAAAAGGGTGAAGTGTTTGTACTAAAGGCTGTCTCTCATCTTGCGCAAGCCAAAGATGCCCCACTTTAAGCTGAAACAAATGTCCTTATTTTGCCCTGACAAGGGCCTGAATTGCTCAATGTTTTCACCTTTTTCTAGGTTTGGCCACCCTGACTTACACCAAAATAACATTGTGGCATCACCTGTTGCTCTAACGGTGTCTGTTACGACTTGCTGGGCGGTTGCTCTACCTTATCTGGTTACTTCTGCAACATCTGCAAGCAAGTTATGTGGTATTTTCATTTCCCTGAGGATTTATGACGACCTTTTGGGGACCTTAATCATTGGATCAATACGCTTCTGACACCTGTAGATCAACATAAACTTGACCCTTGGTCTTGACAAATCTATCACCACAATGCCCTTTTCTTTCTTTTTTTTTTAAAGCATCCCCATCGCGGGGAGCGGAGGGGGTTTGGGCTGGACGGAAGCAGTGATGGTGGCAGGGCAGAGCCCCATCCGTCTCAAGGTCAGAAGTCAAAATGATAAAGGAAGCGCCTCCCTGCAGTACCCGGGCAGAGCACTGGGATAATGGGGGAGCACCTCGGGGAAAGGTCCCTCCAGGCTTTTGGGGTACAGCCAGGTCCCCAGCAGGACCGGTGACTCGCCCAGATGCTGGCCCTGTGGGTCACCCCCATGTCTGGGGAAAGAGCTCTGTAAAATACCGTATTCGGTGAAAGCGCGGTTCCCCTCCTCGGGGACTTCTGATAAGAGAGATCTGCTGCTTTAAAAAGCTGCTGGTTGCGCTCATCCTATCTTTAGCTCAGGTCATCAGAAAGCGTTTTCTCTTTTGAAAAGTCAGTTCCTCTCTGCGCAAAGGCTTTCCTGCTCTCCCTCCCCGGCCCCATCCATTTTTCCACCCAAGCACTCCGAAGCAGGGATTTCTGTCCGTATCTTTGCAGCCTGCCCGCGTTCAGCGGGCGATGGAAGACCCGTGTTCCTCACCTGAACTCTCCGCCTCTGTAGTGCGACGCGTGAGGTTAAATGACCGTCTTGAGATTCTGCATCAAATGAATGTCAGAATTACAATTAAAATAGGGTCTTCCCAATTTCAAGATCTCTCCAACTCTGAGTTTAGTGAAAAAAAACAAAGCAACAAGCAGTGCATGCTGCAGCAATAACCAGCACAGGTAAAGCGCACTCTGCAGAACAGTAATTACAGCAAGGCTGCATTTTCACAGAGTGATTTTTATTCTTTTTTTTTTTCCAAAAAAAGTTTTTCACAAAATTTCAGTGACTCAAAAATTCCTAAATCATCAGTTTTGTTCTTAAGAAAGAATAAAAGAATGAAGTCCTTAAGAATGAAGTCCTGTGGCCCACATTGTTTTTCTCGACTGATTTTGAACCTCCTCTAAATATTTTCATTTTCCCTCAGAAGGTGGGTGGGTTGCTGCTATCTTGGTTGATAAAACAGGAATGGTCTCAAAGGAGACTACTGATTTGAAAGCATCTGGCTAATGCGTTTTGAGAAGGATGATGCTTTTCAACTGGCATGCACCAAAATCTGCAAAATTTGTGTGATGTTATTTCAACTTATAAAAAAAAAACCAACCAAAACAACTCCCCCACACACGATGGTGTAAGTGGGAACTAATTGCTTGAATGGCCTCTCCAGTCCCGGACACCTGTACCTCAGTCTAAACTTGACTCCTGTCATTTACGCTCCCTGAGCATGTCACGTTGGCTTCTGGATGAAAGGACCGAGTAGAGCTAATGAGTCCCAATGTCTTGATTTCAGCTGCATTTGGGAACAGCTGCGTGAAGGGAAGGAACCTGCCCGGAAGATGAAAGGAATGGCCATCTGGAAGGCAGAGGGAGGAGGAGAAAATAGTCAGGAGACATGTCCTTCTGCTCTGGGTCTCTGTCTTTCAAGACAAATCTTGGAGCACCAACTTGGCCTTCAGGGAGAAGAACCTTTAAACCGATTAATTTTGCACTTGTAGTAAGGGTGTATTTTACTACTGGGAGCAAATAAGTGTCTGACTTTGACAAAATGCCCTTTCTGTTCTGTTTTGGTTGTGCACTGAGGTTTGAATGGATCTTACCCAAAATACCTTTCTACACAAGACAAGTTGAGCATAGTGGTATAGACTTTCACCAGAAGTGCGTCCTATGTCAGCAGAACTGAGATCATGGCTTCTCTGTGCTATAAAGGGCATTGAACTCAAGTTTGGGTCTGAATTACATGACATTTAGAAACAGATTTGTATCTAGCCTTTGGTTTGAGCCCACTTGCTCCATATAAAGGTTTTTAAGGCCAAAAAGGACAAGTAAGATGGTCTAGCCTGGCATCTTCTATGATATAATCCAAACTGTCTTCCTCCTTATGATTTCTTACCCCTTCTCTGTTTGAATAGATAAAATAGGAGTATGGTGTCTACTATCCAATATAGCTATCGTTGCAACGAACCTTGTGTAACTCTTGCTGTGGCCAAGAAGGTAGCAAGTCAGATGCATTGGAGAAGAAACCTTCTGCATCATGCTAATGATGGGTGAATGCATTTGCTAAGCATAAGTAGATGGAGTCCAGGTAAAACTGAAGTTCCTGTACACCAGGGATCCAAAGCACTGAATCGTCATCTTCTAGGGCAAAATAAGGGAAGCTCTGGGTGTGTAAAAGGAAAAGCATTTTCCCAGTGACTTTTGTGGGATTTAAAATAAGATTGGCATCTGAAATGGATTCTTTTATTCAGAAATCTTCACCAGGGCTCAGCCATCAGTGCAGGAGCTTTGGTGTGAAACTTTGGGGTTTCAGCTCTAACACTCCCTGATCTTCTAAGTAACTTAAGTCCCTGTTTCTGGATGTATCATTTCATCAACATGTGAAATGGTGGTCCCAGTAGCTTGTAGGGATGGTGGTGCTCAGATAAGTAGCACTTGCGCATGTGGTGCTTTGAAATGCTAATCTGAAAGAACTGAAGAAATGTAGTTCATTATTATTTTCTAATAGGACCTAAAATAGGTATTTGGTGGCTGTAGCCATCGGGTGCTGTGCATGCCCCGCTGATCCCCCAGTGCAGGACGGGTTACTGCCGCACAGGTTGATTTCAGCATGTGTAATCTGGACACGCACTGCCAAAAGCCATCCGTCATCTCCTGTTGTGACCTTGTACCACCTGTCTGTCCCATGCAAGGCCAGCAATTAAAATGTAAGGTAATGAAGACAGCAAGACATGAAAGGGCTTTTCACTAGCTGATCAAAGGGGCAGAGCACAGTGTTTTCACAACCAGAATATTGAGACCAATAGGACTGGAAATGTGGTTAGCAAAGAAAGAAAAGCAAAGAGGATATTTGAAAATTAAACTACAACTGTCCCTGTCGTTCCAGTGTGCTGCACGAGGGGTGATACTCTCGTATGTGCTTTTTTTTTTTTTTGTGGTGGAGAAAAATATCAAGTGTTTACTTTCATCTTGTTACATGGGGAATAATCTTTTTGTGTATAAAAATGAATTGCTATAGGTAACATTACTGCCAAGGACTGAATAGGGAAATTTGGTTTCCAGTTCTAATGCCTCATTGTGTAAGAAATTTATTTAGGCTTAAATTTTCAAGGTGAAATACTGGTGGGCTCTAAATTGGTGTCTTATCAGACAAATGTAGTCACCCCGGGCCTGGCTCTCGGAGGTGCCGAGGACCAGCAGCTCTCACTGATTTACTTTTTATTTTTTGTGTGTGTGCATCTAAAAGGAGAAATTAGCCTGAGGTCCCAGACGGGCACGCTGGATGCCTGTGAGTGTTGGATGAGAGATATGGCAGAACGTCTCTTTTTATAGCACCAATTCCACTTTCGTGTCTTCAGAACTAGGGTTAAGTAAAACAATTTTTTTGGCATTGCTTGAAAAGGGCTGTCTATAAAGATGCCAGCGAGGAACCTGCATTCTGAGCATGGCTGTGTGCGTGGCATCTTTGTATGTTTAGTGGCTGTAGGACAGGGACTCTCACAGTGCTCACTGCTGTACAGGGGATGGATTGCTTTCTGCGCATGTAATTGGAAAGAAAAACTCAGATATACCCCGTAACCCAGAACAGGTATAAAAACTCCTCTAACCCTCGTAACCAGAAATAAATAGCAAAAGGATACTAGAGCCTCAGCATGGGAGGATGCCAGAAATGTAGCCGGGTGTCAGCATGTCCGTCTACTTCCACTCTGAGCCCTCGTACACTGTCCGTGTCGGTATGAGAATCTTCAGTGGGATTAACCATGTCCGTAAAGTGAAGTGTGTGTAATTGCGGGATGGATCTGGACCTGTCTCTGTGGGTATGCGGCGGACAGGGAGGCAGCAGCTGACACTGCACAATGCATAAAGCAGTACATGAAACCTCAAGTTAACCAAGATTTATATTTTCCTTCCCTGAGACAGCATAAATCATCTCCTTGATATCGTTAGAACTGACTTGCTGAAGCCTGGCAGTAGGACTTCATTCTAATTTTTTGGTACTTAAAAATATAAGAAACTTACTTATTTGATTGAAATGGGCTTGGATTTTTTTTTTTTGTGACCTGTTTTTTAACAGTTTCTCTTGATGACAGCCAGCCAGCCTTGTGCACATGTCTGTAGGCTGCACCTCCCCTGACTGCAGCGACTGCTCTGAAAGCAGCTTTTATTTTTCACAGATAGTAAAGAGTACAACAAAAAATCCTGGCCAGGAAGGTGGGATCTGGGGGCAATTTCTAGGAGCCAGTACTATGACTTATTCAAAGCTTATGCTGGAGGACAATGCAATCTGTTTAGGAAATGTCTGCTGTGCTAAAATAAACTATGGTATATCCTTGCGGCAGCAGAGTGCACCAAATCCCATTCCCAATATGCAGAACACCTACAAAATGTTTCTGAGAGTAGGTGTTTTTAGCTGTGGAATTTAATAATTTGTTCAACAACAAGATTTGTTGGTTCTAGGACTAAAATGCTAAAACTCCTTTTTAAATTATGTTTGTTATGTTTCTTACTAAGTAGTAGTTAGAGCAGTTCGCAGAGTTTGAAATACTTGACGAACTTGCTTCTCTTTTCCTATTTGAGCCTGTTAACTCCTGACCTTGCCTACTGTACAGTAGTGCCATTCATGCTTGTTTCTCCTTCAGCTGACCCATCTCCACAAATAGTAATTTAGCTCCAGGATGTCTCCCCAAGACCAATTAATTTTATCCAACCCCAAGAAACAAAATTATTTTGGCCACTAAGAGATTCTGCCCCTTTGCAAGTCAGTCTTTCTTTTGGACAACTTATTTTTCCAGCACATCAAACTAAGCAAGTATTGAGTGGTCTCTGCAGATGGCATTGGTGAGCTCCTGCACTTGCATAGCCCCCGCTTGCGGTTGCGTAGGAGTCAGGGTCTGCCTATGCTGACCCAACTGCAAACATGATGCCCCTCTCTAATGAAGCTGGGAAAAGCGCCCAGATCTCCTGACTTACAGACCTGTGGTTTATCCGTTTGCCCATGCTTCTTTGTTGACACCAAAAAAAAAATGTTATTTTAAGCAGGGATGGGTTAATAGATGTGTTATAGTCTTAGTGGAGTTAGTGCATCAATTGTTCCGCACACAGAGCTGGTTTAAAAATGCCCGGCTTTGCTTTTCTGAATTTTCACCTCTCTTCCTGGGCTTCTGTCAGCTTTTCCTCTTGCTCAGTTTCTGGGAAACAGTTTATTTTCTGTCTTATCCTGCCTTTTAACATATTCATCCAGACTCCATTGACGTGGCTTATATGTGATTTGCAGTTCCAGTAACTCCTTTGCGAAGAGACAGAGAAACTCGCCTATCTTTACCCATCTCAGCCAGCCCATCGGCTCTGGTAGCCGTTTCAAGCAACAGTCTGGGGCAAATCTGTGCAGTACTATGATGGAAGTGGTAGAGATGCTTTAAAGCTGGTTGATTAGCTAAGGCACGGCAGTACAACCTTCACTGTAGCTCGAAGCAGCAGCGATAATCTAGTTTGGCTGGTGCTTTTGCTCTGTGTTTTCTGAGGACTGCAGTGGGAAGTGAGAAGAGGGGAGTTTGAGATCCTTAAAGATCTCTTGTTGGCACCCAGAAGGAAAAATCTGTGTGCATCAGTGCACTACCCATGAAGTGGAGGAAGCAGTAAGGATGAGACCTCTGTTGAGGCTGGATTGGAGTTTGTACTAAAATAATAAAGCAAGCTGGTTTGAGACAAGAAAAGCGGGTGGGGAAAAAAAAAACCCACTGGAATTCCCTTTGGTGTGGACGTGAACTAGGGAGAGGTTAGGAAAGGCCTGTGGCTGACGGACTGCTGCGAGGATGACCTTGTTGCTAAATGGGGCTTTCTTACTGAATGATGCCCCAGAGTGGCAGCGTTTAAAATGACTGCAGGAGACTGGTAGTGATTTTCAAGGAACTTATTCCGTGTCACTTTGCTAAACCTTGATTGATTAACTTTCACAAATGTACTGCCAGTGCTTGATCTTCTGTTAGGAGAAATCTCCGTTTCCCTCTCTTTCTGCATCAAAACGTAGCATTAAGTTTGTGTCGTAGTCAATAACTAACCACCCAGGAATGAAAAATCTAACTCCAGCCTGAAAGCCTATCCTTTTCTTGCTTTGGAGACAACGTGGAGAAGCATTTTAGAGGTGTTGATTCTTCTTAATAATCCCCATTAACAAGGAATCACTTACTGCTGATACTGATCTAAACTGCTGTCAGTGAGATGAATTAGGAGCAGGGTGCTAGAGAGGGAGGGGTGTTGATCTGTTGTTTTCCTGCTGGGCTTCTTCAGGAACGCTGAAACATTTAGCTAATTCCTGCCAGGACCATATCTCCTTGTTTTCTGACTCTAGAGAGTAACTTTCTATGCAAAAACTCCTTGAACTTAAGGAATAAAATTCTGGCCACGGATGAACTTTAGGAACTGCAGGGGTGTTATTTGGGAAAAACAATTACTTCAGTTCCTAGAAAACTGCTAAAGGCAAGGGATTTGGTATCAGTCCCTCACAGCTGACAACTTGTTCCTGTACAAATTGTGTGAATTCTAAATAGTTTGTATAAACCTACCATATGTGGTTTGTCTCAAGAAGACAAGTGGGCTGAGCTGCACTTGCCCTGTTACCTTCAGGTGGAGCTGGGGTACTGAATTCTTGAATTATTCTGAAAAAGCTGGTCTGAACCAGAGAAATGAATGCCAGTGCCAGGCTGTGTAATCAAAAAAAAAAAAAAACAAACAAAAAGCAGAGGAGAAGACAGTGAGATCAAATCCAAGGGCAAATCTTATTAAAACCTCTTTCCTACATCCCTTAGCATGCCCCCAAACACTAAGAGGATCTCTGCTTTCTGGTTCCCTGAGGAGACGCTGGTAGCCTTCTGGAATGATGTTTTCTAAGCACAGACTTACAGACTTTTTTCATACTGCTATCTATAGATGTGAAACACTTCAGGCTCAGGCAGAGAAACGAGTCGAGTTGGATGCATTCAGTTTTTCTAAGCCTTTGAGAGGACTGGGCTCGGGAGAGCACATCACGGTGCTGTGATGTGTGCCGACAGCCTCGGTGCCTCTAGAAGTCCTGGGGAGACCTTTTACCGCCGCCTGACCCTGTTGGCCGTACGGGCTGCGGAGGCTGTTCTTGCTGTGGAGCTGCAGCCGGAGGTGAGGCAGACCTGGAAGACCAGGACGAGCAGAAATGGGGTGTCTGTGCACGTGAAGACAGTGAGCCCCCCTTGGTTAGAATCGGTGTTCTGGGGGTTAATTCCTATTGTATATCTCTCTTGCACTTCCCCTTAATCCAGCTAATGAAAGGTCTTGAACGTGCCTCTCCCTGCGGCTGCTGGTGCCTCTGCCAGCGCTGGGCAGCCGCACTGCGCTCGGCCTCAGCCAGCTGTGGTTGTGTCCTCTGCCTAAACCGCTTTCTGAACTGGCTCCAAGGCTCCGGCTGCTGTTCCAAGCCCCTGTCTTATCCTGCCATGCATCTGCTCGTGATGCAACTCCCACAGGAATGGGGAAGCGTGGGGAGGAGGGGAGTGTGCGAGTAGGGGCTGTAGTACATCCATCCCTATTGAGAATGAGCGCGGTCCTGGAAATCAGACCCAAAGCTGGTGCCCAGAACAGCCTCTGCAGAGCAACAGGAGGCTAAAATCCCACTGGACGGTTGGATTCCCTGATAGTTGTAGCTCTGAGAGGAAAACAAACAGATTTGAAGAAATTAAGAGATCTGAGGAAGGGAAAGGATGTTCAGAGTATGCAGAGAGGGGTGCTGTGTTGATGTGTGGAGCTACTTTTTCCTGTGGCTTTTCCTGGAGTCTCAGTCCAGTCCACCTTGGTAGATCACTTAATAAAAGCCCCTACTCAGGGCCAGCTTCTGAAAGTAATGGTTCAAGTTTTAGTTAATCTTAATGCCTTCCTTCATGTTAACTCAGGACTTGTCCTGTCTCCTGAGGGCTCCCTGCGAGCTCTGGTCCTGGCCAGGCTCTGCAGTGGCAGGATCCAGCTGCCAGCAATACCAGCGTCATGGAGTGGCATGGCAGCATTGTGCCCGTTTTACAGATCAGGCAAACTGAGGCACCAAACAGTGACTCCCACACAGCATCCAACAGTGCCAGAGTTTAAACCCAGCTTTCTTTTGCCCCCTCCCATGCTCTTTGCCTGGGACTCTCTGGAAGGTAGACACCCTTGGTCCTCTCAGAGCAGTGTATTTTCTGCCTAACCTGCTGCCTCTTTAGCATCTGCTGAAGTCTGTGTGTCCTTCCAATGCAAAACCTGGAAGGGAAGAAGGCAAAAGTCATCATGCACCCAGTGATACCAGGATTAGAGAGGTTTCAGATGAGGAGAAGTAGCCTTGGCTTCTTCCCGGGCTGCACAGCTGTGGGGCTGGCCCCAGCTCCTGTGCACTTAGCAGCCCTGTGTCCCCTGCTTCAGGCTGGCAGGCTCTGGTCACCTTTCTTGTAACAGACCCTCTCTTGGGTAAGTGCCCCCAAAGCAGACTGTGTTGGAGGGCCACCCTTTGCCCAGCCCTGAGCCCCAGACAGGTGTCTGTGCTGCAGTAGGGGCGTTGCGAGCAGCACCCAGAGCTCCTCTTCCATTTGCAGAGATAGATAGGAGGTCAGAGCTCCTTACCTCTGCAGTCCTACCTCTGGGGGTGTGCGAGGTTTGTCCCCTTGGGAAGGAGGGATAGAGGCTGCAGGCAGCTTCCATTCACCGGCAGCCTTTCATCCTGTGTCCCAGGGCCACAGCCACCCTGTCTCCATCCCTGTTTACTGATGGGGCCGATATGGCCAAGGCAGGAGAGGTTGCAGGTTCCCCTAATCGCTTTGTCACCGGGCCGGACAATCTCAGACGCTCAGAGGATGTTTTGACTGCGCTGAATTACAATGTTTGTTGTTTCTCACTCCCAATAATTGACATTTGATAGCGACTACTGTAAAAGCGGCCGAGAGGCTGGGGCTGAGGCAGAGCAGAGGCAGGGAGCCGGGCGGTGGGGAGTCCCTTTGGGCAGTTTGGGGGCAGGCGGGGGGTCCTTTACCCCTCTCCCCCATGGGGACCGGCTGCGGAGGGGCCGCGGAAACCTCCCGCGGATGCGCTGAGGGCAGTTTCCCTCCGGCAGAGCCCGATCCCCTTGGTCTATGGCTTGAGGTGTTTGACACCCCCCCCCT
>VZSZ01011842.1:930502-953156 GCA_013398815.1 Ibidorhyncha struthersii | reverse complement strand
GTCCTCCCCCGCCGGGCGCAGTGCGCCGGCGCGGCCCGGGCTGACGGGTCCCGCCGCCCGGCCCGGCCCGGCTCCCTCAGCGAGGAGCGCGGGGGGTGTTCGCGCCCATCGCACGGCGTGTTAACACGGGGACCCTCTCCCCAGTGCTTCCCCCGCTCCGGCACGGAGCCGAGAGCCTGCCCCCAGCCGCGGTCTCCTGAGAAGCGAGAAGGCAGCGCCCGCGGGCCCGCCTCCCGCTCCTCCCTGCGGGCGCTGCAGCCGAGAGGCCCCGGTGCGTCCCGGGCGCGGTGGAGGTGGCGGCAGTTACTCGGGTGCCACCGTGTTTCAGGCCGGCCCGTGCGCGCCGCCAGCCGGGGGCCGCGGATGGAGCGGGGCGACGCCGATGAGTTACAGCCCGCGGCCCGGGTGGCAAAGGCTGCTCTGCCCGGGTGCCCGCGCCGGGCGACTCGCTGTTGCAGCGTTCCTGTCCCATGAGGGACCGAAGGAGAAGAACGCATCACACGTAACAGCTCTAACGTAATCTCACCAACATCTTACATCCAGTTCGCCCAACCACTTAGGAAACGAGTCACACCCACCTCTTCTGTGGACCTTGCAGCACCAAATCACTGTCTTTCACCTCTGTGCCACCACAGGACCCCTCAATCGGGAAAAAACGTTTTTTCACCAAGTACCCTGCCACAAAAACCTTCCTTCAGTCTGGTGAACAGACGTGAAAGTGTCCTCACCGTTCTCATAAAAACACCACTACTGCGTTTTATTTCTCCAGCTTTTCTCTATACACCTGTAAGCACCCACATTACTCAGTCCTTGCCAGCCGCCAGGTACCAAAGACCGACTTTTTCTTACTTCAGAGAAATCAAATATACTAAGTAATAGTTTTCCAGTATCAAGTCTGGCGGGGACAGACGTTTACAAGTGCACACAGATCTGCTGAGCCAGCTGCCTGTACAAACAAGTGTAACAAGTCGCAGGTAATTGTTTACACGCAGTGTTTATTGCAAATTACTGTCACTTCCTCAGGATGTTTGCATGTTTTATAACAAAGCTCCAGTGGATTGTTTTCTAGCAAGGGTATACACTGGTGATGTGCTTTCCTAAGTGCTTAGCTTGTCCCATCAACTAAGGCAATTCTGTAGTTTCATATTTAAAAGATTACTTATTTCACAAATTTACACTTTACTTCGATAGGCAGCAGTGATGGTTTCCATAGGGGGTAAACGAGCGGGCACTTATAAATGCTCAAGGAGCCAGAAGGCTCTTTACTATTTTCATCATTGAGCATCTTTTTTTTTTTAAAGAGTGTTCTTTATTATTAAATAAAATAAAACTGAAAAGTCTGCTTCTTTGCAGTCTTTTTAACTCAAGGACTCTAAAATCAGCGAGACAGAAAATAACTGTACCCATTTATCAGATAGGGGCAGGACAGGACAGAGATGAGGGAAAGCCATGTCAATATAGAGGATTATTGTTGTTGACGTGCAACAGTGAGGGGCATAAATACTGAAATGCAAATATATGAGGTTAGTGGTTGGGTTGTGCTTGGATTTTACCTGTTCTTTGCTTTGTTTATTGTCCTGGCTTATATTACCCCCTTTTTTCTCCCTCCCCCTTCTCACCCAATCTGCTTAAACTCTGTGTTTCTGCCCAAGATCGCTGTACTGTACTGAACACCCATGTAGGGACTAAGGAGAAAAAGGAAAACGAGTTATCTTCAGGCTTATGTTCCTCTGTAGGAAAGATTTTCTCAAAGCAAGGGTCCATGCAGATCTAGCTTTTTTTAAAATGTTAATATAAAAGCTCTAATTAAAAATGTTTAAAATGCGTATCAGCACTCTCTCTAGAATAAGCATGATCCTTTCCAGGGGCAGGAGGAGAAGGAGATGCGTTTCTGGGAGACTAAGCGTGCACTGGTGTTCATGAATCTTGTGGAATAGTCCAACATCCTGAGGGCTATTGTTTTTTTACTATTTTAGAAAACATTTAAGAGCAAACTACAGGGAATAATAATAACAACAATAAAAAGTTATACTGATATACCTTAAAACACGCATGCACCAACAGCGCAGCCCCCTCCCCCCGCCCCTGGGACCACAGAATCTGAGCAATAGTGTGCTCGTATGGCAACAAGCAATGCACACAAGATCCATATGAACCTACTTGCTTTGCAGAAGTATTTCTTCAGAATAACTTAATCAGATCTAAATTAAAGTGTTATCTATCTACATAACTCCTTTCATTCCATAAAACCTTGAGACATAGGCAGAATTATAGCGAACTCCATCTCTGGGGGAGAGACCAGCCATCTACCTACCAATTTACAGCAACTTAACAAAAGCAGGAAGGGAGGATATATTATAGGCAAATACAGGACTCATTGCAGGAGGAGTGTAATTCTCAGTGCTTTTAGTTTCTCTCTGTTATCATTTCCCATTTGTGACAGAGGTAATAAAACTTCCTTCCTCCATCCTTTATTTAATTAAAGTGTAAGGTCTTTGGGGCGGTGAGCTTACTGTGTGTGTATATACAGCACCTAGCAAGAAGAGGTCATGAATTAATCTGAGGCCTTTAAATACTACTCTAAATACAAAGAATTAGCAATAATAAGAATAGGATATAATTTTCATTTAGAATAGATGAGACCTCTGTTTTCAACGTATCATCACAGAGAATAAATTACATGCATCTCAGGGAATAACTAAATTAAGGGTCAAGGAAAAGTATGTCATACCAGAGACTTGCAACTCCACTCTATCCAGTTGCTTACACTTAAGGACACTGCTGCCTACTGTTACAGCGTTTACTGTAAAATTCTTACTTGCCATAATCTTACAAAATAGTGTCCCAAATCCCACATGCCAGATCATCAATAAGAGTAGGAGTATAGTTTATTCTGAGACAGCGCACGTGATCACTGTGATAACGTACCCACATTAACTTTTTGCATGTGCAATAAACTGCAATTAGCAATCTGCAGCCAAATGACAAGTTCCTTCCTTTCCTGTAATATGTAGCAATATACAAGCCAGATTTCCTATTGAATCCCATATTAACCTACATTCAGTGGCAGTGAAATCTCAGAGCACCATGTCAGAATTTATCATCTTTCAATGATGGTAGCTCCACCTCTTGACAGTTCTAGACAAGATGTTTATAAACAACTCGTCCAGAATCTGAACAACTGCAGCTGAAAATGTTTATTATTTTCCCGCCAGTTGTTCCAACCCCTTCGGATGCTTTATACTAACGGGTGGGCAGAGCTCTGAAAACAGTATGGTTGTGTTAATAAATGACATGAAATAAAATGGAGATGGACTAGTGAGTGGCTTTGTGATACGTTTTTGAGATGGAAGGAGGCTCAGGGGTAGGGAAGCTGCTGAAGTGCCTCTTTCCCTCGTGATAAGCAATGTCACACCAAAAAATACAAACGGGGAGGTGATGTTGATGATTTTCCCCACATGCGCTTTCATCCCCGTAATTCTACACCTCTCCCTGTTATAGAATTCATTTGCAAAATATTTTTTTTAAAACAAAGATCTTCTGGGACAACTTGTGAGAAGCAATTTTGCCACAAACCAGGAAAAGTCTCAGACCTTTAGCAGTCACAATCAGTCTCTGAAAATGCTGATACTGTAAACTTACACCAGTTGCTAATGGCTTTACTAACTAAAATGCTCGTTTCCAGTATGTTAAAACAAAAAAAGATTTTTCCGATAGTCATCACACACCGTACTTTCTTCATATGCCTTTGCTATTAGTTTGACATGAGTGATTAGTGTGTGCATGTGCGTAGGGGATGAACTGCCTTATAAGAATGCAGTCCTGTTTAACATGACTGATGGAAGGCAATGCAAAAAGCATAAAGATGCCTTTATAATAAATCAGAGCTAACCAGCCAGATCACCTGCCCACTTTAAAACTCTCCACCTGGATTGTGAGTGGCCTCCTTCATTTATTGTTCCATTCGGCCTCTCACTTACAAACAAGGGTTATCGCACAGTATATCTGAATTAAATGGCGCTTAACAACCGTGCCAACCAGAGTTCGAAGATGAAAATCACTCCTGCCTTTCCTTTGCTGTCACATTATGTGTCTAGAGTCCAGCCTGCCTTCCAGGCTGCTCCTGTGTGCAGCGCTCGCAGTGGAGTGCTCCTCTGTGCGCGGCTGCAGGATTGGAGCTCTTTGTTACCACGGCCCTTGGGCCACTATTCAGTTTGCCACGCAGCACTGGCGTCTCAAGGCTGTAAAGCACCTATCACACTTGTGGGCACTGTCTATTAACAGTGGCTAGATTAAAAACAAAAAAAAAAAGAAAAGGATTTATATCTCTATGTTTAGAGTGAGCTAGATAACTCATAGATCTGTGAGGTAGCTCGTAACCTTGAGTCTTTTCTCATCAGTTTTAATCTCTGAAATAGTAAATTATAATTAAATTTTAATTTAATCTCTGAAATAGTTAATTATAATTATGGTCATAAAACATGTACAACCTTTGCTTCTTCTCTCCTCTCTCCCTCCCCCCCTACTCAGCGCTGCTACAAGAAGGAAGAGAAAATAATTCTCCCTTTAATGCTAATTGTTTATAAACTCCTTTGTACAGAGACTGTGTTTATATACAATGCCTAAGAAAAATCTAGGCACAAATGCAATACTCATAATAAATGAGTGAACAATATATCCCTGACCAGTGCTCTCCAATAAAAGAATATCTAATTCCTGTCACAGAATTGCCTTGTAGGTTGAAGTTCAGCATATAAATACACATGGGAAAAGATTAGATTTTAATTGATAAGTATTAATCATCATTCATTTCTGTCTCTGCAGGAAGCACAATGTTAAAACATCTAGTTAATATACTGTATAATGGATAACCTTGAGGCAGAAGCTCTCGCATCTGTCTCTATCCAAGAAAAAATGTCAACATCAGCCTTTGTTGTAGCAAAATACCCTGACATCTGAATGGAGTTGCTGCTGCTGGAAAATTGACTGTCTCCAGTGCAATCCTTCCTAACCGGGGTGCAGAGGCTAACCCAGAGATGACGTCAAATTAAAAATCTTTATCTGCGCACACCTGTACTTAGGAACGTTTGAAATCTGGTCTGGGTCAGAGCGCCGTGTTTGTGGTGCATCTCTGCTCTGAACAAACACATTTCTCATGTGATGCTCTCACTGCAGCCACAAAGCATTAGCACTCACAAGAGCATCATTGAAGATACTCGGGCTGTTCATTGAGAACAAAGCCATTAATGATTAATACTATGGTAGGAGAAAATGTAGCAGTGTTTCTTGGCAGCTGAAATGTGGCAATGTCTGTCCTACGTGCAAAAGACTCACGAATACCTTTAGTTCTTCTTACATAAGACGGGTCTTATTAAGCCTGTGGGAAGAAGAATCAAACGAATCCCCCAAATTCAAGGAAAGTGAAGGAGATTTTCATATCTAAAACTGGATATACACAATACTTCTCTCTCTGACTGACCCAGCAGATGCAGAGATGCATTTACGTATCACAGACATTACTGTCCCAGCAGATGCTGCAAAGTTGTCACTGACACAGACGCTTACTGTCCCCGTAGATCTGTATTTTGGGAGGGAATTTTCGTACCACAGACACTACTGTCCCTACAGAACCACATCTGCTGGCAGAGTTATTGTTTCACATACTCTTCTGCCTCCAGCAGATGTGAGAGACTGCCAGGACGACAGGCATTTCTGTCACAGCAAATCTCCCTCTACAGGGAATTAAATTGCAGCTTAAACTACTGTTCTTCCAGAGCCCTCAGTGTGGACAATACTGACAGGGAGGAAGCAACATAAACCAAGGAAAATACAATCCTGGGCACCTAGGACATCACCATTAACTCTGCCTAAATACAGCACTCGGCAGTGCTGTGTTTGGGGCTGTGTCAGGAGGAGAAAAAGAATTACTTGCGCCCTCCTCCCACCCTGCCTTTCACAAATACTCATTCTGAGAAACATTCGAAGGAAAAAGTGTCTGATGCCACCTTCATATAATAGATCCAAGAAAGCACAAGTCATTCATGACTACCAAATTGACAACGTTAATGCCCTGCTACAGGGACCAAGCGCGCATGCTAGGTCATTTTCAGCTTGCTTTTGAACAGATGCCTCCGGTTTTGCTGGAGGCATTTTGCATGAAAAATTTCAGAGTTTCCAGTTTATTAACACCAGAAGATTTGATCCCCAGTTCTAGAGGCCCAAGAGCAGAAATAAAGGGGAGGGGTCTGGTTTTAATCCCTTTAATTTGGGCCTTCACCTTTTGAGAGTCCCGATCATCTCCTCTCAGACTCAGGGTTCAACAGCAGCAGCAGTCACTGGGAGTTTTGCTCCTGCGGAGCCGTGCTGCCAAGCAGCACCTTTCCAAAAACAAGGAGGAAAATCTCATGCCTGTGCTAAGACATGACTATGGCCAGACTTTCTCCCTGGAGTGAACTCGGCCTAAGGCCCATACCAGAGCATGTACTTACATATAAATAATATGTATGGTATGTGAGCCTGGACTTGAGAGCCGTCTTGGGTCTCTGTTTGCCTGACTGAGTAGATGTATCCTTTACAATTTGGTACCGGAGAGAGAAAACCTCCCCTGGTAATTCTGCAGTAATGTAAACCCTACTTGAAGAAACACCATCTAACTTTGGAATTCCCCCGTGGGGAGTCTGGGCATTTATCTTTATCTGAAGCATCAAAAGCTGTCCATTGGCAAAGGCAGGACACACAAATTCCCAGAGTAATAATCTGATACAGCACAGCAAAACCTATATATCCTTGGAGCAGATTGTGGGAAAGCATCAAGTTTTTGGTTGCTCTGCCAAAGCAAACAAGACGTTTCAAGCCCCATCATCTGCTCTGCAGTTCACACCCTTCCAGTGCTATCTTTTTCAGATGCCATGCCACACTGGTTAGTGGCAATGGTGTTGTCATGTGTGACTCATTCCATTTTACTGGAAATTAGAAAACCACATGCTGCATTGAAGGACTGCTTATTTATGTAGTCATATCATCCCAGAGAGCACTCCTCCTGCCATTATTTGTATACAGATTCTTTCATCCAGAATTTTGGAAATACAGCTCTTAACCAGGGTTCATTCAGAGGACAGATTAATCAATAGCACATTGCTCTTTCCAGGGCCCATTGAGCCCTTCGTAGTTTCTAGTGCCACCCTGAAAAAGCAAATGGTATTTTAGAAGACAGTATCTTCGTCATTACAGGATACGTGGGAAGCAAACCAGAGCAGATAGCAGTGGAATTGAAGTTGTGTTAGCAGAAGAGTCTGTCACATATTTATTTGAGCTTTGGGCAGGTGAACTTCACCCACAAGGAAAAACATAGGCTACTTCTGTCAGCCTTTTTTATGGAGTGCCTTTATAAAGCCTCCTCAAATATTTCCTGAACAGATCACAACACTACATTTACCGTAGTGATTAATGGTCAGTATGAGTGATGAACTGGCATATTCAGGACAACAAAAAAAAAAATACTGAAAGATGTCAACAGTGCATTCTTTCTGTGGAATAAGAATTACCAGATAAAAACATTAATGGTTTTAAATAATATTTTGTGGCGACAACAAATCAAGCTGGCTAAACTTCGTTTTGAGTTCAGAAGCACAGGTCTGGAATTATGCGTGTTTCAAAGAACTTAGTTTCCTAGATTATGAGTTTTTCTAGCCTTTATAAAACTAGTGTTACCAAAGCAGCAGCACTAGGATCAGAAGTTAGATTTGATTGCATGTTGACAGGCAAAGGCTGACCTCTACAAATTCCTAAACGAAGAGATTGCCTTACCCGCTACAGATACAGATAAATCCAGTCTTATCTTTAGATGAAGAAACTGTTAAGAAGATTCAGGCACCACACATTTATGAAGAAAGAAAATAGAAATGTGAGCCATTCTTTTTTAAAGGTTAGCATAGCTTAAACATTCCTGAAAATATTTATTGTCATAACAGACTAGACCTACTGAAATGTTCTTGCCTAGGATTTGGTCTTTGACATTCACAGCAATCCTGTTGACTTCAGCTGGATCACATGGCTGCCATGGAAAGCAGAATTTAGGAAGGAAAAGGAAAAGACACAAAGTAGTTAAAGACCCTTTGGAAAAAGACATTTACTTTCAACGTTACGGACTATCCCTCAGGACCCAAATTAGAGTTCTGTTATATTTTAAAGCATTGCTTTCAAGCTTGCTGGAAGTGTCAGACAATTTGAATAGATCTCCATTTTAATTTCCAATCTAGCAATATGGAACAGCTGCCATAACTTTGTGCAACGTGGCAAATTCGACATCCTCATTCCTCAAATGGCAATCATCGAGAAGGGACTCTGAAAAAAGCATCATATGCTTCCACTTTTACTGCCTTTTAGTAACTGCCAATCAAAATTGTACTTCAGATAAGGAACCCAAACTCTCAATTGTGCTTTTAACTCGCACTGTCTCCAACAGGAAGCAAAGGTGTTGGGTGAAAGCTGATGGAATTTCTAGAACTATTTCTCCTACTTCCAGCCAGTGAGCTGGAGGTTAGTTTACATCCTTCTGGCTTATGCGTCACGCTCAGTATTAAAGGCTCCCAGTCAGGACTTCCCCCACAGCTGGACTGGGAAGACACAATGGAACAAGCCCCAGCTCAGCCTCACCAAATCTGCCTCGTCAAAGCCTCCCACCTTCTACAGCTCTGGCAGCCAGGGGTGAGAGTGTGAACTGAAGTGTGTTACCCTCATACTTTTCCTGCTTCCTAGCAGAAAGAAAACGTTGAAAGGAAAATGGAAATAACAGTTATTATGTTCTTAGTTTTTGTATTTCAGACCACATTAACTCAAGAGGGAGAACTGAATCCAGAGAAAAAGTACTTTGGGATTCAGATTAAAAACCTTAGCGCTGTGCCCCACTCTGGGAATGTCTAGACAAGGACAAAGGCAGCTCAGTCATATTGAAGGGAATTTGTGTGTATGATATGAGGTACGCTTCTGAGCACAACCCTATGTTACATGTAGTTTGAGAAGAAATATTTCTTTTTTTAGAGTGGCATAGTGTTGAAGAGTTGGTCCTGTTACAGGAACAATGTCCCATCTAGCTCACATTTTGTATTCATTCATAGATTACATATTGCATGTGCTTAGATATAGCTACCTCCCACTCTTCTCCTGAATTCTGAATGGAAAACTCAAAGGAGTTTTGAGACCTATCACCACACAGCGTGATGTCACCAGTGCACCCAGTAAGAAGAAGAAACAGAAACATCCAGCAGAGATACTGTTGCTCCAAGATGGACTATTTGTTTCTATACAAACAAAACACAATTAAAAAGCCTTCAGCACGGCTGATTTCAATTCGTAAATTAACGTCTCTGTTCTCATTTCTGCAACACTTCTCTGCTACTGAGTTTGTGGTTTCTTGCCTTCCACATGATACAACCAGCTTCCGACCCTCAGATTCCTCCCTGCAATAGTCTACGTTTCTCATGAAACTCAATCTCCAAGCATGAAACCCACTCTCACTAATCCATTTTCTGTTGCCAATATACTAACAGGTACATTTATATATTGGGGAGGACACACATCAAGGTAGCATGGATGTCTCTTACTTGAGTTTGCCTCTAGCAATTACCATTTGAAACACAGAACAGAAATATTAAGGTCAGCATTTTCCAAACAGACTCCAATTTTGGATGTCCAACTTGATACCATTTCCAGTCAATAACAATAATTTCTTCACAAAATCAGATTCCATCCCACATTCTACTGCACAGTCAACTTAGATCCCAAGGGACCAGGTTAAGAACAATAGATAATACAGGAAGGCAAACAGGGCAGGTTAACTACATTCCACCTCCATCCTCAAGTGGTTGGACATGGCTGCGTGGGACTGGAAGCTGGCTGCAAGCTCGCATGATCTTCTCCAACACCTATTTATATCATGTTGCATTTTCTTTCATTAACGGAGACCGTAAGTATTACTTTGAGAGACAAAGAAGTATTATGTAAAGAAGAAAATATCAGTCAAGCTGCAGTAAAGTGAATGCAGGACTCTCTTACCACCAAAGATGGAAGCTTTCTGTTGTGGTAGTTTGGCTCATCGTATGCCTAAGCCTTCCTCCACGTGCAGGAGGACTACAGCTCCCTCAGCTCAACAGGAATCTGTTCAACCTGACTCAGACACAGCTCTCCGATGCACAGCTCCTCAGGGCTCACTAATTCTGCTTCTGGGAAGGTCCCATTACTCCCTTACTGTCACTACAATTCCTGCCAGAGTAGCCTGTAGCCACTGGTGGCACAAACACATTAACTTCACCTGGCAATGAGTGATTCTCTTTCAGCCTGAGTGCATGCCAAGACGACCCTGATCTGCTCAAGGAATTAAAAGCCGTGCAGCTATTTGCACTGAAACCCCTGCAGAAACAGCCCTCCCCCACTTCCTTCTCTGCTAGCCTGCTCTAACAGCAGGCAGACATAAGTGAAAGGAAAAACAATGAGAAAGGAAACTTGGGAGGGACAGGTTAGAGGCAGAAGGAAGAAGCAAAAGGTCTGACTCTGCAGACCGTATTCATGATGAAAAGCATTTGCACAAATAACCTAATTGCATTCAGTGGGACTGCCGGGCTGAGTAAAAGTGCTACAAGTGCAAGCAACAATTGCAGAGGCAGGAAACAAGTAGGAAAAGAAAGAAAAAGGAAGCCCCACATGAATCAGACACCTGCACGGAGGAGAGCAGTCTCATATACCCCAGGAAAAACAAATCAACCAAAACCCTAACTGCCTTTGAGTTATTACAGAAATATTTATAGAGCCTTTCCCGACCTCTGCCTCGCTTCCTGGCAGGCAACACCACAGAAAGAATCTTTACCACTGGCATCCCCTTCTTCCGCCAAACAAAAATTCAGTCCCTTCCCAAAAGCACAACACAGGCAGTGAGAGACCAGCCAGGCGGCAAGAGTGGTTTGGTCATTACCTGAGGCAGGGTGAATGTCCAGCCATAGGACACGGCTCCTACACTCACAGGAGATGTAGCAACTACTCTCACAGAAGGGAGAGGGGGCATCTCTTCGTGTGTGATGAGTTGGGGGAACAGCATTGACTTAGGTTACTCTCAGCAAGGAATAGCACAGGGGCCAAAGAAGCGACCGTTTCCACCGAAACCCCTAGTCTCTGCCAGATGGTCGCTTCTTTGCTTTCTTTACAAAGGATGATGAGACACTGAAAAGAAGTGGTTGTCTGCTAGCTGTATTGCTCCTTTCTCAGTGAGCTCTTTCAGGAATACTCAAAACAGCTTCTATGACAGAGCAATTCTAAGTTTATAAATCATTAAAATTATGCATTTATTTATCAAAGGCTTTCCTCCTAAAATGAAACACTAGAGAGCAATCAAATCATTCCAATGAATACAAGCACTTGAATTCTCAGGGCTCATACTAATTGGCACTTTTCAAAATGTTGCCAGTTCGGTTTGTCCATAAGCTTGAAAAAGAAAATCAAAATATGCATCTCTGAGATGGACTGATGTTTGTGAAACAGGACTATTAAATCAGTGAAACCAGGGACTGAATTCAAAGCAATGATGGCTTGAGATCATACATTAAAGATGACAGGCTCTTTCTAAGTCACCTCAAACATGAAAACACTTGCCGTACTAACTTACAAACTTATCTGAAAAACACACACTACCACCTACTGGCAATTATTCATATATGTTATTTACATACTGATAAGTGGTAACAATATGCGCACGGTTCATTTGCATGAACTTTGCTAGGACAAAGATCAGGTTTCGTCTTTACAGTTACTAGACTTGTATTTAAGGAAAAATATATTCCTGTGCATGTAGTTCCCACAACGTGTTGCCAGTTTATTTTACTCTTTTCAGTAAGAACTTAAGCCAGAATAGCTCTTTATTTAAATACTTCTCATTTAAGGTCATTGCTTTTGTCAGTGAAGGCCTTTAATGTAAGATCGGGTTTTTTTGCTTACCCATAGAAGGCTGGTAGCGTGGTACCACCAGGCTTACAGACAGACCTTGCCATTTTATACCGCTATTCTGGAAACTGGGCATAAATTACAATGGTGGTAGTGGGACCAGGGAGGAGAACTTGGGCAAGCGCTTCTCCTAGGTACGACCTCTCTTCTGCACCAACCACAGACGCCTGTGAAAAGGAGGAACACAGCTGGACAGAGGAGATAACACAGGGAGCTATCACACTCTGAAACATCTTTTCCTCGAGTGATTCCTTGCCCGTTGCTGCAGCTCTCACCTTCTTGCCCTAAGGTTCACAGTAATGCCATAGAAACATCTTGGAGGTAAAAATGCTGTGATGCATATGCCAGAAAGTAATGCTAAAGGGTGAATACCACAGACATCACCTTTGCTGAGCTTGGATGACATGTTTTTCAGCCTGCATGCTCTCTCTGCAGACCTTTGCCTGCTGGCAAAAATCTGATTGTTGCTGTGGTGCTGGCGTGGCCGATGCCTACTTTTGGACTATATATGACTTACACCAGTCAAAATACAAGTTGATGCTAAGATTATGTCAACAGGACCTGCAGCGTGACTAAGTCATCACCTGTGAAAGGAAATATGTCAGAAAAGCTGGGACTGACACTACTGAGTCATTCTATGACCTGCAGTGCACTCCAACTCCTGGTGCTGCAGTACAGCTACTGCCATTTCTTCCATGAGCTCACCTTCCAGAGAGGATTTTGGTACGTGGGTGGTAATGTCAGAAAGATTGGCTGGTCCTGATGTAAAGGCTCACTGAAGGCCAAAGACTGAGATTGTGAAGAATTACCCCTGCAGCTCTATGGGAGCACCTGCCCACATGACACCGAGTTAAACCTAAGACAACTTCTATTCAAAAGGCAAACCAGCAGCAGCAGAAGCTGATTGCCCGGTATTGCAGCCCTGCAGGAAAAAAAAAACCCTTTTCATTGTCTTATAAATAAAACATTCTATCCAACAATGGCATTGTATGTAAATAAATAAATAAATAAATATTTTAAAACCTAATAAACTTTTCTATATTTATAATTAACCAAATTTATAGTTTAATTACATATTTTTTTACCCGAGTCGATTTTCAAAATATTTTTTCTGTTCCTTGTATCTTAATTAAACACAAGGTTTCCTGCTGGCAAGTATCAGACTAGCTCAAGACAGGCCTTCAGATATGCTATGCTAATGCCTGACACTCAGGAACAGACACTTTGCGTTCTCTTCAATATGTGCATTACAAGTAGTATTTTAATTGGGCTCCCAATTCAGAAGGCTGGAATGAGCTTGTGAGTCATTTTTACAAGTTGACTCACATGCTGCAAAATTGCAGAATTTGGTGCGGGGAGAAAAAAAAATGCAGGGGGTGGATTTCTGCACATCACTGTCACTGGGGAAAAGGGTGAGTTTGTCCCTAGCACCCAGCTGCAGCGGCACAGTGGGTTCAGCAAGTGCATTACTTAGATGAGGGGGTTTTGCCTGTAACTGTTGAAGAAAGGATGCTCTTAGAAGGCTTTTGTTTCATGAGAGCTGTGATTAAGAGATTATATAAAGTATTATAATTTTGAGATTCTTTTCCCTTCGGAAAAGGGACCAGTCCTAGCATCACAGGATGCCTGCTTTCAGTGTGTTTCAATGACTGCATTTCAGCGACTGCATTTCAGCAGTTCCATTTCAAGACTGGTTAACATATCAACAATAGGGAGAGAGATCCTCCTCTCCCTTAGGTGCCAACCCTGCAGACTCAAACTGGAGACAGGGTCAGATTAAGCTCTTTTCTCCTTGCACATCAGCACTGAGGAAATGTCCCACAGCTCCCACTATACCCATGTGAAAACCCTGTTGTCTTTCTATTGTACTGTCTGCATTGTTTGTGCAACCTCAGAGCCTCAAACCATTTGCATGGGTGCAAGGCATGGGAACTCAGTCAAAACAAAGCAAGTGGAATCAAATCTATCCTCTTTTTGCTGTGTTAGCTTCAAACAGTGGTAAAAACCATATTTACTTACTGGAGCAAGTAAGTGTGAACCGCAATAGACAGAAACGGCAGGTATGCTGAGTAAAAGGCTTTTCTGAACTGTCTCTTTTCCTGCCGTAACCACATTTTAACACTTTTCTTTCCATATCCTTGGAGGAATCCATACAATACACAAATGAAAGGCAGATTCAGAGAAGGCAGAAAATGCCAGGGTGTTTTTCACTGTCCTCAGGACAAATGCCAGAGCCCTTCTGGGACATTCGGAACATCTAGTCACTGTATCTTATTCAAGGGAAAAGCCATCTGTCAACAAACTAATCACTGGACAGATTCAGAGACAACTGAAAATAAAAAGCCAGTACAAACGTGCAGATGAGGTTCCAGTCAGCAACTAGCCACAGAAAACAAACAAATCCTGTCCCCAAAGCCTGGCATTTGGGTCCAGCCATTTTTCACTGAAGTCAAAAGATGAGGAATAACGCGAAGTGATCTTCAAATACAAACTTTCAAATCAATCAATATGACTATGAAAAGATGGGCGTGAACCAAACCTGGATCCAAACCCTACCTACATAAGCCAGCAACAGCAGCAGAATGGAGTACGAACAGAACAACTGAGCATGCTACCACGTTATTAGCAGTAGTAAAAGCCCTACTACTTTATAATTAAACAATCAATAATACTGGACAATTTGATGCTTAGCTCCTGGCTGTAAGCAGCCTTCATTTTTGATTAGAAACACACTATGCCAAGGAAAGTACTCCAAGTGACTAATGTTTGTAGCGGCCAGGATTCTATCACCAGTGAAAAGTGAAGCATCTGTCCCATGTGTGGGCCCAACTCTCATATTTTTTTCATGAGTGTCTTCTATGACAAGGGACTTGATATGTGGACTGAGACACACTTGCCAGCCTTCCTCTTGAAAAATGAAAGCTCTCTCCTGGGTCACCACAAGTATACTTTCCTCAAGCACAAAGCCACAAAGGAGAACCCTCTGCAAAGGAGTTCCTCAACGATGAGGCTCTGCAGTTGCTCCATTTTCTAAACATCACTTTAGGATGTGCATGCAAATGGCAAAAGGACTTAAATTGTTTTGATTCTGCACCAAATCTGCCTTCCTGTTGGTGAAAAAATGAACAGCACAGAGGAAAATCAGGGTATTTCAGAACATAAGTGTGTGCCATGTTAAGTACACAGCTGAGTTAGACTTCAGTTTCAGCAACATGAAACATGAAAGTAGTTCAGCTTAGCACTAGCCGAAATCAACCTGAAGGAGTCAGAACTTCTGAGAGCTAAAATCATAATTGCTTCCTTAAAGGCATCACTTGAATAAAATTAAATGCATTTCTCCAAAAGCCTCACTAGCATAGCAACTGATTGGCCCTTGAGGATTCCTATAGATACTTGTCATTCAGCATGAAATCGGGTCAGCAGCTAAAATTAAACACCCACCTCTCCCCTGCACCGCATGTGGAGTCATTGCTTTTAGTATTGCTCAGCCTCTCCCTCCCCAAATGGGTTCATTCTTACCACAAGCTTAAAGGGATGTCTTATCAAGGAGCACTGATGGATACAGTCATTCCTGTTCCGAGATGAAACTGTTGGGAATCAGACGCGCAGTCCCTTTGACTCCATCTGCATTGATTAGTTGTTGGGCAGCCTGCCAAGGCAGTGTGCTGCCTCTTACCCTCGCCACTGTTAATCTGCCTAAGCGAGGCCTGCAAGCCCTACATAAACTGCAATTTCTCTTCATTAGTGTGATTCTGCCTGCATGAATCTGATAACATATGGGATATTATCATAAAACAGCCTATTTCACCAATTCATTTTCTCCTTTATGAAGATTATGAATGTACTGCAAGTGCATTGGGCAGGATAAAACAGAGGAGTCTACTGTACAGTTTATCTTTGATTTAGTTTCTAAAATGCAGATAGCCTTCCTTTTAAGTTCACATTTCCCAATAATCCTGTGCTAATACATTACAAAAACTGCTGACTCTCTCTCCCTGATTTCCTCTGGTTCCTTATGGGGCTGATACATACTACATGTCACTTGCCCAGATCGAGACTTTAACGATGAACAGAGCTTGCAGATGCCACACAATAGAAAAAATGGGAGCTCCAGTAACTGTTTAGTCAACCCTAATCACTGCCACAGTCTGACTAAGCATGAACATGAAACATGACCGCAGTTTGGCTACAGATGATGTAGTTCCAAACATGTGCTTCATGCCCCCTTGCTTCCTGCCTATTTCAGATAACGTGAGCCTGTTGGAATGGGCAGTTTCTGCACAGTTGAATAGGCGCTTTGTCTGGGAACGGTACGGATGCAGGTAGACGCCTACCTACTTCTGAGATTTATTAATTAGCACATGACCCCATTTAATGAAGCCTGCGTGCCCTCTACTGGTACATGCATGCATTCCCAAGAACATCAACACTCCTAAACTGAACAGCCTTACATACAGAGCTGCTGTTGCAAGCTCCTTGGACAACATGTGCAGGCTTCTCCGACATGCTTCCACATGCAATATAGAACAAAATGAAATTAAGGCCCCCGTTTATTCTAAACCTCACAGCTGTTTTGTCCTTAAAATTGTTAGTTGGCTTTATGCCTTTGTTTTGAGGTCATTTTCTGCTAAAAGGTACCATTATAATTGCACGCTGCGTGTCTCTTTCAGAGATTTTGTATGCACTGATCCATTAAGAAGTTGGAGTAAGGGGATGTTGCAGAAGACAGAGAACACAGAAGCCCGCAGAAACCAGACTTGTTCTGAGCTGCTCCGAAGAAAAAATAAGTTCGGCTTTCCAGGATTAATCCATTATCAAAAGCTACACTAACTCCTGGCTAATCTGTATCAATTACTGAGTACAGACACACGCAGTAGAGGTCATTTTAATAAGCAGTTTGCTCCTTAAATTGCTTCCACTGCCAAATCAAGTTAAGATTGCTGGGGATCATAACTAAGGGATCATTAGCTTAACCCATATGACAGCCTTTTCTGCAGACCCTTCTAACTATTTATACTGCTCAACAACAATAGCAACAGCAGACCCTAGAAGAATATGGAATGGCTCTTTTTAACAAGGGAAAATAAAATCGTCATAGAATGGTTAGAGATGGAAGTAACCTTGAAGATCATCTAGTTCCACCTCCCTGCCGTGGGCAGGGACACCTCCTGCTAGACCTGGTTGCTCACAGCCCCATCCAGCCTGGCCTTGAACACCTCTAGGGATGGGGCAGCCACAGCTTCTCTAGGCAACATGGACCAGTGCCTCACCATCCTCAGAGTAAAGAATTTCTTCCTAATATCTAATCTAAATATAGCACAAATCACAGGATGGGCAGGGTGAACAGGGCATCAAATGAAGATAAATATGCCCATACACTACCAGCTGCTGCCAGTGCCCACAGAGAAGCTGATAGTTGCCTGCAGTTGGATGGTTCCCAGGGGGAAGGGGACATGCCCAAGTACCACTCATACATGGTAGCAGAGCAGAGGAAAAAAATATCCTCCTGTGCCCTAGACCATGACAAATGTCATAAAAAAAAGATCTTGAAAAAATAATACTTTTATGCTTCACTAATGGCATTTAAAAACAATAACAATAACAACAAAGGAAACAGCTGAGTGCAGGGCTGACTCTCTGCCTTGGGAAGTGTGTTGGCGTATACTGATCTGTTCCTGGCAAGTGCACAGCATCACTGGCACAGGTAGTGCTGTGAGAGTGTATCAAAAGGGTTAACCATTGCACATCAAAGAGAAGGTGCAGGAGTGAATGTAATTGAAAACTGGCTGGCCCAGGGCATATTAAAAGCTGTGTAAATTTGAAATGCTGCTCATCTACAAGACTCAACTCTGAATGTTGATGTGGTGACCTATGCCAGTGAGGTTTGGTTGCAAGAGAAAGTTATTGCTAAGATGCATATCAAGGACTCCCAACTATTCTTTCCTTTCCTTTTAAACTGAGCAGAAGGTATTGCATCAGCATGTGAGTACAAACCAGAGTCTAACTGCTGCAGAAGACAGAAATGTCAAACAGCCTGTCAGGAATAGAAATCAGAGTTATATTTGGTCCTGCCTGGATGAAAGTGTAGCACAAAATGACCTATAGTGGCATCTTCTCTATATTTCAGTGATTCCACTTCATTATTAAACTCCATTCTCACTGTGGTCTCATCCAGACTGAAAGAGGTCATGTCCAAACATGGAAGCAAACACAGCATTAAAGACAATTTTATGCCCAATGTACTGCTATTTCAGCTCTGTTAAAGTATCGTGATCCACCCTGGGGAAGAAAGGGGAGCTGAGACAGGTACAGGCAGGTATTTTTCCAAAGTGCTAAAAAGCATAAGTTTCAAAGCAGAATCTGGCTGGAAAGGGGCGAGGAGGCTCACTAACCCACAGGTACTAATGCATTTTGAAACATGACCCATTTTACAGAGTCAGTGTACAGCAAATGTCCGCACTGCATTTCTAATAACGCCTGTGAGAGCGATAAGGGACACTGTACAGTGCTGTTGCAGGTATGAGAAGCTGTATGTGAAGGTGAGCAGGAGATGGAGCCAGGCCAAACGCTACAGGCCCAGGATGCTGCCATACACACAGACGTTATTTTTCCAAATCCAAACACAAGCTTATTCATTTCTATTTCAAGGATGCGCACACTGTACTAGAGACACATTCTCAGTAGCAAGTATCTGTCCTTACATGCTCAAATTGTCCTCCTATAGCTACTCCTGCTGGCTGGTGATGTCTCTGTTAGAGCTACATGACTACCAGTGCTCGCGGTTCCCCCAGCCACTCCACATTAATTACTGAACAGCAACAACCCAAACTGCATAAACAACTCATCTGTGTCCAAAAACTTCATTCAGGTTGCATATCCTCAGTATTTGGTTGGACCGGGAGAGACTAGATCATCTCCCATTCCTCCTTCTGCTCAGAAGATACAAAGGAGACATGAGCTAGGAGACTGACTCTATTTTTATATAAATAGATATTTATATAAATAAAAATCCTGGGCAGATGGGAAAATGCTGCCTGACTCCAGAAGTTTTTATATAAATGCGTGTGTATATATAGATACACATAAAAATATATATAAATATAGATATAAAAACTGTTGGCCTCCATCAGAAACCAGATGCTGGCTCAGGCAGACCTGCAGCCTATCCCAGTACAGCTGTGCTGGCGGAGCCGAAGGCATGAGGGAGCGGTTAGCTCCGAGCCTTGGTCCCTGCCTTTCCCTCCACGCTGCCTGCAGGCACAGGTGCTCTCCCTGCTGAAAGTTGCCTTGCCCACGGGGGGGTAGCAGCATAATTGTCAGACAGGGTTTATGAACCAAACAAGTTAGGTTCTGGAGCCGGGCGTGAGTTTTCCTATCTGGCCAGGATTAAAAACATGTTAGGTGGGTTTCCCGATTTCCTCCTACCATCCTTGAAGCTGAGCACAAAGGAAGAGGAAGGGAAAGAAATAGCAGCTTTAGAAGAATGGGGTTAGGTAATAAATATCAGAAACATTATTACAGCTTCCAGCCTGCGAGGACATTAGCAAAGCTCTTCGAAGAGTAAGATCTTCAGCTGCAGTTGTGCAGAAGACTGAGGGGGGTGGTAGTGGGAGTCCAACAGATCTTGCTAGTTTGTGGGCCACCTTAGTTCCTCATTACTAATGCTCTTCTGCTTAGCAATGGGTGAACAGTAGGATCTTGGCTAATAGAAATAACCATACTTCAGTTTTAAAGCAGAAAGGTATTTATCACTTTCCTGGATCCAGTTAACATCTGGGTATTCGGCTCAAGATTAATGTTTATAAGGTTGCCTGCCAGGCCTATCTTCATTTCTGCTAGATGTCCTGATCAAGCAACGAAGTTATAGAAGACTGGATTTTATTCTTTTAGTCAAAACAAGTACAGAAAAAAGTTCTTCATTTCCTGTGAACAGGTCTGGCTCACTTAGTGTCTTCTCATGCCTTAATCCTAAGCTTACAGTGACCTTAACACTTGGCGCTTGTTACTGCAAGTATCCTCGCTACTAACAACCAGCAGCCACCAGCCTCGTGCACTGCAGAATCAAAGCAAGTAAAACTTTTCTCTCATTGGTATTTTAAAGAAAGAAATAGACTCTTTCAAGATTTTAAGAGCAACTCCTGTACTCAGAAAGATCTTTAAGTGAACTGGGACTACTCACTAACAGTGACTCATTGATAAACCTAGAGAATGAGGTCCTGTTTCCACCCAAACAGCAGATAGCCTGCGCAGTACAAGTTCTCCCGCTTCCACCTCAATCTTGTTCTGACGTCATGTCTAGGACTGAGAAAGTTGCTTAGTCTCCACATCCATTCAATCATACTATTCTTGGAATTAAATTTGTGCCTTCAGGCCTCAACCAATTCAAGATTCAGTTGTATGAAGCATTCATAACGTGAGACAGTCCCTGCCCCAAAGAGCTTACCATATAAATAGAACTTTCTAAAAGCAAAGAGCACACAGTCAAGCTTTGCATTTCTGTATCAGACTGTCCGCAAGGATGCTAATTATTGCCAGGATAACTATGGTTTTATGATGTGAAAATCATGTCTATTGGGAATCAAATCTCATATCCAGCAAAGCAGCCATCAGACGATGGTAACTATTTTTAGGCTACTTCTGACCTTTCAGAAAGTAAGGACTGTTCAAAAAGATGATTAAAATACTCAGTAAATTATGCAGAAGAGTTGAATAGTCTGAAGAAAATGTAACTTCATTTAGTCTTGCATAATGCCTTTGGTAACACGGTTAGATTCTTCTCGCCCACAACAGTCAAATTTTCCACTGTAGTATTAGGATGTAAGTTGGGCTGGTTATTGAGTAATAGAGAAGGCTGTCTTATTTGTGCAAACTTCTTAACCTTCAAGAGAACAAAGATTAATCAACAACATTGAAGAGGCTGTTGTCATGAGATCCAGTCATAAGATTTGCAGGGACTCCTGCAGGGGTTGTAATCCTTAAAACTGGTTTGGAATAAAATCTGAGACATGGAAGCACATAGAGAAAACATTTCCAAAATAAAATCCAACATAGTTATTAATGATGGAATAAAGGAGGTTCTACCATTACAGTAAAGAAATCTGGAGGGCAAAGACCAGTTCCAGTGCATGAAGCAGGCACTTGGAGGTAGGAAGACCCAGCTTCCTGGTTACCTGGTTTGGTATTTAAAGCACCCAACTGGCTTTCAAAGCAAGAGCTCCTCATTTTGAGAATGACTTCCGCAACAATCACCAATGTACCTTTAGACTGCCTTCTCTTGTCTCAGGCTGTTTACATGTGTTAACAGGCAAGTGACATAAAGGGAAATCTCTGTACCTTAAAGCAAGGTACCTAAGGGGGACACAGCTGTGTGGCACAGGCAAGCATCTACACGTAGCTGCAATCCATGTGGTTCCAAGAAACTGTGGACAAGATTTTCAGAATTCTTTGAGATTGCTGACCTCACCCTACTCAACATCAAAATTTCCACTCTTAATGCGAGGGGATCTACACAGGTGCTGAGTAAGCTCTTGAACGTTGCCTGAAAGAATGTTTGGTAGTATTTGAAAAGGGGTGGGCTATGGGGTTCACATGCTGTTCACATGCCTGCAGCCATACTGATCTGCTTGTGACAGCTGCATCTAAAGAAATCTTAGCAAGCACTCTTTCCTAATTAAAGACGGACCAGCGAGTTTCTGAAAAGTCCTTAACTAGGAAAGAAGCCCCCTCTCCAAGCTTGTCACATAAGGTAGCCTGGGTGGGCTCAGCTTGTCATATCACCTTTCTCTGAGCTGCTAAATGTCTTTCATTGTGGCTTACACTAAAGTGCTTAACGCTACCTGGGAGCTGGTAGAGCACTGATCAAGTTGAGGAGCTGGGAAAGTACACCAAGCCACAATCCCATTGGAAGATGCCTCCTTAACTCCCTACAAGATCATTACTTATCTACCAGGCAAACAGAAATCCAAAAACATCCACGTATTGAAACATCTGAGGCTTTGCTGCCAGACCTCTCAAGACAAAGGAGAAAGGGAACAAGTAGCTGGTGGGAACCATAAAAATGAAGCTGAACTTAAAGAGAAGGATTAGCTGTCTGGGTGACTTGGGGGAGAAATAAGAACTAAGAAAAGCTGGAAGCAGTTGGCTTGTACAGCTGATTGAAGAACAAGTTCCCGATGAAGAACCAATGGAAACAGTCATAGGGCTAAAAGGCTGGGCTGGATGCAGGGGAGACTGTGGGTAGGTCCAGACCTCCACGTTGTGTCTGAAAGCAGCAGAAGCAGATGAGCCAAAGCCCAAAGGCCCTGTTTTTTCAGCTACCCTTAATAAAAATGAACATGGCACAGGAAAGGATGGTGAAGGTAAGCAAGTGCTCCACGTGGAATGTTTTNCACACACGCACAAAAAAGTGTGTGAAGAATTAAGACTTGCCTTTGCAGGATCCAGTGGCTGGGGACACAAAGGTGCGCAAGGGGGAAGGGAAGCAGAACCCAGGCTCTGTGCCAACCCAGATAACCAAGGGGACCGGAGGAAGGAAACCGCAAAGCTCTGCAGTAAACACAGGGATTAGGAGACGGGTAGATGAACCAGTCAGACAAAGCAACTGACCCAAAACTCTCTTCTCAAAACTCAGATAAGATTTGTATTTTAAAAATATCCAGTGCTCTCT
>VZSZ01011842.1:828512-930419 GCA_013398815.1 Ibidorhyncha struthersii | reverse complement strand
TGTTTGTTTTTTTGTTTGTTTTTTTTTTTTTTTTTAACACTTTCTGGTTTTGGCCGGGATCGGATAAGAAAGTGCCAGGATACTGCTAAGAAATCTGTCTGTTCTCACAGTGTTTCTAGCCCAACCAGGAGTAGGAGGGAGCTGGACTCTCAGGAGAGAGTCTGTTTCCATTTAATTTCCAGGCCAGTTTTGCAGACTTACAAGGTCAGGGTAAGGTGCCAGACTTCTGGGTGCTGCTGAAAAATACCTTGGGCCCCTGGAAACTCGTTCTTTCTCAGCTGTCAGGAGAAATGTTGTAAACACAAAGGGAAAAGACTTGAGGAAACATGGTGTCACTGGTAGGCTACTGACATCCCATTAGGAAATATGGAGGGTTAGAGCCTCCCATGCCACCTTCTTTTTCAAACGACCTCTTTCTTTCTTTCTAGGTCTCTCTTTGTAACAGCAGCTGCATGAGCTTATTTAAAACATGAAGTCAGGGACAGCTCCTGGGTTCCACAGTACCAAGCAGACACTAAAAACAAAGGATTTCATTAACCTCTTAAATGTTTTTTCCAGTTCTGTATTTACACCTTAAAAAAATATTGGGGAAACATTTGTCATTGTGAGTTGGGTGATGTAGGTAACATCTGGTTAAAATGCCAGCAGATGCTGGAGGGTTTGCTAGGCGAGGGGCCCCTGCAGGCTACTCACTCAGTTGCTGTAATTCCCTGGGGTAGCTGGGGGTGTTTTGAGGAGGCCAGAGAGGAAAAGTGTTCAGGGGCTGATGACTGAAAGGCAGGAAAGGCCTCCCTGAGAGCAAGCAGAAGCAAAAGCAAAGCCTTGTGGGAAGTGTCAGCATGGGCGTAACTTTGTAGAGGTTTGGTTTTTTCCCCTCCTCCCATGGCAGCACAGCCTGCATCAGTACCGTTATGACTTTCAGCTCCTGTCACAGCACTACTCTGTGTAACTCTTTTCCACAGACCAGCCCTGACGTAAGCTTAAAGAACTTTGTGATGACTCTAAGTGTCATTAAGCAAATAGAGAAACGGTGCTGAACCTGTCACTCAAAAGGCTGATGGAGTCAGTACAAGAATTTGTCTAGCTTTTCTTCAGCACTTCTCTGGGGTTAAATTCTCAGCCCTTTCAGCATACCAAAGAAATCACCCATTCGAAAACACTGGCTTTAACAAAAACTCAACCCATCCATAATCAAAGAGAAATCATACTTTCTGGAATTCAGGGGAGGGAAGAAACAAGGATACATATTTTAGATTTTGAAAGAAACCATCACCTTACCTCTAGCTGCAATTCAGACCTTTATTATTTTCAGATTTTTATTCTTCTAATGGCAGAAATTTACTTGAGCCCAACTCTCTCTACCCTGCCAGCACCACTTTCACACAGTCCAAAGGAAGCAACACCTATCCTCGCTCTCTGTTTACATAACTGACATGTCCAAAGCAGAACGCCCATAGCAAGAAGTCCCATACCAGGCACGGCGCTAGCAAGAGACAGAAAAACAGGATACAAAAGCAGCTGCTTTACTTAAGGTAAGTGATGACAACATATGACGCATAAAAAAAAATAAATAAATGTTAGTAACTCCAAAATACTTCTGAACAAAAGCAAATTCAGAATGAGCATATCTTAATGCAAACTCACACTTGAGCTCATCAAAAGACACTGGATAGGAATAGGATTTGTCTCTCCTAATATTGTATATGGAGTGTATTTAACAAACAAATATCACAATTCCAACATCCAGCTCCAGCAGAAATAGAGACTTCTGAATCCACCTGCATGTTTGAGAGACTTTCTAAGGTCTAAGAATTCTTCTAACAGAAGAATTCCCCCCGCCAAGTGAAATCTTTAAGGTCTAGGTAAGATTGACACAAAAGACCCTGTGGTCCAGCAGCTTTTAGAAGGCTTCTCCGAAGAAATCTCTTCATACAGTTTATCCACACTGAAATTTTTTCACACCATCATGTTCCTATGTCTATCGTCTATCCCAAACTTGGACTTGCCTTCCTAGAAGATGTACCATATTTAAATTATTTTTTAAGAACCTAGGAAAGATGTGAAGAACAAGCTCATCGTGAGAGACAAGGTACAACCTTAACTGTGAAGCAGCTACGAGATTTCCAGTTGTCAGCTATGCTGCAGCATCTCTGCAAACCTGTTTTAAATGGCACAAAATCCCCAGCGTACAGATTTTATTTAAAAGTAACAAATATTGTACACATGCCTGCTTTATCTACAAAATGTTTAGAATCAAAAACAAAGGAAGAGTGAAGGCTAAACATTCATAAGTGGTACAGGTAATGGAAACATGGGGTCTTAATTTTCAGTGCTACACAGATGGTAGGAAACAAGGGCACAAATGGATATTAAAATAAAACACCATAAAAGACATTAATTTTCTGACTCTGAGCTCAGCAAAGATGTGGAAATACTTCCCACCATGTTAGTTAAGGTAGTCATAATACGCATGAATGCTAAAAGAAGGCCCAGGGCCGGGAGAGGAAACAAGGATGAACCGTCCGATGGTGTTCATTATACCAGGTATCATCTACCATCTCAGAAGAAAGGATTTTAAAACCCTCTAAAGACACAGAGCATTTTCTACAGACAACTTTTGAATATCAGCATCCTGTTTTGAGATTATTCAAACAGCAGTAGCTTCTATCATCCACTCACTTCTGGGGAGAAGGGCAACTACACAGCGTGATATATAAAAATACACAACCTCTTTGATGTTATATGCTGCCAGATAATTACCAGAACTGCACAGCCAGCTTAATGTTAGAATTACTTGGTTGCGTTTAAGTATTGTGGGTTTTAACATTGGCAGACATGCTCAAGGCCTCCAATTGGTACAATTTTAAGTCACAAGCAGCAATTGTAAATTAACGTTCTGAATGTGACTTGGTCACCCCATAAATTCCTTAGCACTGTAATACTTTTTTCACTGCACTGAGCCTTGACCTAATGAGTACCCTTTAGTGACCCAAGAGTGGAGTTCATGTCTGTAGGCACTGAACTTTAAGGACTCTTTGAACAAAAGCCATAAGGCAGATACGTAATGCATCTAACAATCCACTGGGGAACTCAGCAAACATATTAATACTTTAGCCAACCATGTAGCTTTAGGCTTCAGAAGATAAAAGAAAATAACCTACTTATTAAACCGCCCATTCTTCCCAATAATTTTAAATCACAGACTGAATAAACATTTTGACTAGCTCAATAACAACACCTCTCTCTCTCTAGGAAAGGAAGAGTTAATGGACACAGCAGATGATGGAGAGTTTCACCAGCCTTCCTAGAATACAACGGCTGGTAGGCCCTTGACGGCTGGTAGGCCCTTGACAGCAGCAGCTGCAGGCTCGCTCACAGCCTGCTCCCCAGCTCAGCTGTCATATTACATATCGGGATATAAGGAACCTCTCTTGGCCTAACAGCTGTCTCCCTTAATGGATTGCCCAGTTCACTGCTTCCAGACATCATCAGTTTCTCTCTGCTCAAACCCTCTTTGCACACGTTCGTGCGGTTTCCAGTTCAAACCTGCCCTGGGGATAGAGGAATGGTCGAATTCCAGACTACCTTTGCACAGGCGAGAAACAGAGTCGTTTTGTTCTGGCATTCAGGCCGGAAACCAGATAATCCTATAAGTGAGCTGAACCAGTCACAGTGTGAAGTTTTCAGAGAAAGCAGTTATAATTTCATAACAAACTTCAAAATAAATACAGTAAACATGTGCCTGTCAAAGACTCCTCTTTGAAGGATGCCACAGATAGCCAACTTCCTAAGCAGATTTTTACTTCCTTTAGTGGAAACAGAATAGCGTGGATAAGTGCCGAGACGTGTCTTTAAGTGAACTCGTATTCAAAAGTGAGGCTCTTATCTTTGCAATCTTCTCACTGCGGATAGGAGAGGGGTAAGCAAAGCCAAGGTTAGATACTGTTCAGCTCACAATAGAAGCATGTGGTGCCTTTCAGGGCATGAATGCCAGTTTTTTACTGCAGGTGCTCTTGTGGTGTGGCCACAGGAGGAAAGCGATAACTGACATCCTTTTCCATTCAATTTACGGTCAAAAGAGTTTTTGTAATTTGGTAGTTGACTGGCTGAAGCTCAGCCCATATGGTAGCTGTTGTTTGGCAAAGAAAAAAAAAGTACAGTACTTAAATCGGAAAGAACAGGCAGTCTGTGCATACACTCGGAGCTTCAAGGGGGTTCTGGCCCACTTTCATTCATATTTAAATGTGCATGTTCACACTGGGGACGGGGACACCAAGCCACATTTCCGAATATTGCAAATTACTGGTTTACTTTAGGTCTTGTGTGTTATACACAAAGAGAAAAAAAAGTGAATGCAGATTTGCATCAGTGTCCCACGAGGAATGCTGAAGGTTAGAAGCAAAACCAGCTGGAAAATACAGAAAGAGCACAACACAGACTACAGTCTGGTTCTTTTTTCAGAATATTTCTCTCCCATTTGATCGGCAGCTCTAAAAGGCCCAGAAGTCGCTGTCTACAGCACATAATTATGAACACAAAGAAAACAAACAAACTGCACAAATCGTTTTAAATATATCTATGAGGTGAAATGTAATTCTGAATGGAAACGTCTGGAATTATACGTGAAAATACACTGGTTTTTGTTTTCAGTCTTTTTAGGAAAAGATAGGCTGTTATCAATATTTCCTTAAAAGCATTTTAAAAAGTTTTAAATGGCAAATACCTCCCATGGACTCTTGAGGAAAAAAACAATGCTTCGATCGATAAACTGAAAGAATGACATTAAAATGAAAAGGGTAGAATGATGATTTCGGGTTAGTTTTAGCTTGGGGGTAGTACGGTAATATAAATGAATGATCAATACAGGGCACGCCAGCTGCTTGCAAAGAACACGCAATCTTGCTGGTCTTTTGACTTATATTCTACAGCTATGGAGCTTCCCAAGAAAACAGGGAATAAAGGAAAATGGGCAAAGAGAAAAAGCAGCAAGCTGGAAGAAAAGAAAGGCAAAGGGGACAAAGCTGATCTTTCTCAAACTTGGATTTCACTACTCTCCAGCCAAGGTTTTTAAAACATTTATGGTATCACCGGGGACCTGAACCACGACTCAAAGTGGAGATGTGGTTATTAAAACGGTGATTAGCAATCACAAGTGCAGGGCTTGTGAAACGATGCTTTTCCTTTGCAAACAAGTCTCAGAGATGGGAGCTTCACAAAAATTGTATTTGCACATCACTGTACAGATTGGCAGCTACTGCCAAGCAGCTTAAATTTTTGTCCATTTTCCCTTTAGTTTAGGATAGGACACAGATCATATTAATAAGCCAAAAAGGACATGTGCCAGCCTGAAATAAAAATGAATCAAAAATGGCCAAAAGTAATTTCTACAGTCTTCCAACTAGTTCCCAAACTGTCCAGTGTATGTGTACCTTGCAATCGTATCTTCTTAGGACCTGTTTTCTCTTCCTCTTGCATGTGAAACATAACAGGAAACTGTCTGAATATGCAGGAGAAAGTGAAAGTCACTGCACACAAATTGCTCTCAGACACACAAGTGATCTGAAGACACTGGTTTGATTTGGTTGATTTTAATTCCATTATATGAGGTATTAATTAGGCGTTAGAAATATGTACCAATAACACAGAAGACCCATATCGTCCCGAAGTTAAAATACACACAAGTCAACACACAGAAGGACCAATAAAGGAAAGGGGCTTTCTTTGCTTCAACCCAGTAATAGGCTGCGGCAAGAATATTAAGTTCTTCAGACTTAGAAAAATCGCAGCTCATCACCCCTTGCAATAGCCTGGTTGACAACAAGAAGGTATTTACTACAGAAACTGATAGGCACTATTCAGAGGTATTTAAAAAAAAACCCAAACATTTGCAAGAAGCTCCACTGAAAACGTGTTAAATGAGAAAATTGTCTTTATTGGTTCATGCAAAATTGGCCTTTTCTATAAATGAAGGCCATGTGCTGTAGGTAAACTAATACATTTTGATTCTTTTGCAATGTTTCTGCAATTTAAAAAATGGTCATTGTGGAGAAGAGTTTCTTTTTGCTGTTGTGTTTCAGGCTAATTAATAAAGCTATTTAGATCACAGAATTAAAAGAAAACACCTAAGTTACAGCTCAGCTCGATATGCATACTATATGGGTTGGACATGTTCAGAACATTTAACGAGGCTGTGACTATCCAAATTTAGTACCTTTAAAAAGCAGTTTTGAGCAGCTAAAAGTTAGTTACACATCTAACAATATTAATATAAGCATGCTGTTACTCTATACTATATTTCTGTAGGTTTTATTAGCAAGGCCAGGACTCAACATTAGTGAATTGCAGTCTGTAAAAAGGATGATGTCATTGAAACATGAAGAAGGTCAGAATCCCCAAAGACAAATTATCTTAACAATAGAGTGAGATCATTCCATATACTTATCTGCTCCAAGGAGCAATAATCAGACCTACACGTAAAGCCTATGCTGAGAATTAGATAAAAGCTACAGAGACAGCACCTTCTGCAACGTAATACAGTAGAGTGCTGTAGATTTTGTTCTGAGCTTCACTCACGAAAAAGCTTACTCTGCGAGGGTCCCAATCCCATTTATTTTTGCTACAGCACTACAAAGAAAATGTTATAAACATGTGTAAGCTTGAATAGAAGAACTGGTTCTATTTCTTCTACATGGAGCTAAATAATGGGGCTCATTAAAAAAGGAGTTTGCCTTTGAACTTTCATGTAAGGTTTAATATATAGCTTTTCCCTGCCCTAAAATTCTACAGGCCGATTAAGATCCAAATCTGCGTGAAGAATAAAATCCCCCACAGGTTCTCAACCAGAATAAATCACTTTAACTTCTTTGATATAAAAGAGCTACAACATTAACTAACGTTAGCTAGCAAGACAAGAGAATTACACACATTTATACGATCTGAGAAAACATCCACATCTTTGTTATTCCTTGAGTAATTTCTACAGAATCCTACTGGTTGTATCTCCATTACCTCCTGCAACATTTTCCTATGGATATGGGGGATGGAGGTTGCTGTGTTGTGGTAACAAGAAAAGCTGTCTCTACAGAACAGGGAGCGATGCTAATCATCTGCAACAAGAATGAGCAATTCATCAAAAATTAAGGAAGTTTTTAAAAATGATGAATTAGTTTGTAACACGAGGTCTCCTCTTATTTAGAAGTGAGAAACGTAGAATTGTTAGCTTGCCCTTTCATCTCAAATAAATATAAGTTGCCAAAGTTCAGTGCTTCTGAAATGAAAAAGAAGTCCTACATAGTACGTTTAATGAAGAATTGCAATTGTGCTCCTGCATGAGCTAACTAGCTTCCTGGATGTGGGTGTTTCATTTAAACTTCTAAGAGGACATCAAAACACATTTACATGAATATAGATCATTGCTTCCGCTGGGTGATTTAGATGCATCTTACAGCTGTGGAGAAGGATTTTCTCAGTATTCAGGACATCCTTCTTAAGAAAAGGAATTATTAACTTATTGCTTTCTTTTTATACACACCAGTAAAATGAGACCCACCTCTGAACTCCCATATTCTCTTAGCAGCAACCCTCATCCTCCTTCCATTTGCCCTGTACCAGAACTCTAATACTTTTGCCTGACAGACATTCTGTGGCACATTCTGAGTTTACAGTGAATGCTCTTCCAGGTGGTAGGCATGCTTCACAGCTATCCCCACCTAGCGCTATCACAATATCCCAGCACAGCCTACAGAATTTCTAAGATCAGGTCTTTCCACTACTGATTAATATTGGTGTACTGGAAGACCGACGATCATGAAGAAAGACACCCCTTCACGAAATATGTTGCCTCTGGGTATNAAAAAAAAAAAACAAGCAAGCAAAACCCAAGGCTGTTTCTTTAGCAGGAAGTGCTGAGTGTGGAAACTTGGTCACAGACTTCTTTCATGAGGTAGTTAAATGTTTGCTCACTTTGCAGATCATCTGTGTGGGTGAAGGTGAATGATGCAGCCCTATCAGTTGATCTCAGGAATGTGGTCCATTAAAGAACCATCCTGCCCTGAGGGACCCAACAGGGTGTATGTATGGAAGGCTGTATGAATTAATGCTGCATAAACCGGTAATGACTTCTGATTATGTATTATAATACATCCCTGAGCAATCAGCATAGAAAAAAAAACCCACCCCAGATTTTGCCACCAGTTCCTCCTCTGCTACACAATCCACAAATCATTCATTTAACTCCCCACAAGTATGCATTTAGCTTTTTAAAAAACATTGTACAGCAAATTATGTAGTGTTCAAAAAGACATTTGCCAGGGCTGAACGAGAAGAAAAAAACACATTTTTTGATAACTTGATGAGTTCCTGGGATGTTCTCCCCTATTTTTATATCTCAAAAGAAAAGCAGCATGCTCTTTCGGAGTGTCATTATAAGTCAGTGATGAATATCATCACCAACAGTTTTGATACAGCAGCATCAGAAAAGAAAATATGGCTTAATAGGGGAAGTCCCCATCTTTGCATTGAAACACTGAAAATATACCGATGATTCAAAATATTTGTTTAAATCCACAGAGTAAGAGATGCAAAATAAACAAGGTCCCCTTTCTTTGCTGTAATTCTAAAAAAATCTTTTTAGAGGATAAAAACATAAAACCAATGTAGCTCAAAGTAATGGAAAATATCCTCTGATTTGGAAATCAACAGAAGTTGCAGAATTTCAATCTCTAAGTATCAGGAAATCATTATTTCTGCAAACCTCCTCTGTGACAACTCCATCAGCCTTTCCAAAATAATATTTGTTGTAGCAAAAAGGCCTTTGAACCTACCAAATTCTTATTTTCTTTTCTATAAAGTTACCTCTAGTTGCACAACTTTCAAAAGTGAAGTTTGCCCATTTATCCAGTAATCACCTTTCTATCTTCTGGCCCTGATTACTGCTTCATCTACAACAGCATTTATTGTCAACAAAAGCAGAGTGAAAAGCTTACTCTGTGACTTTTTGTCTTTCTGTTACTTATTCAGGATGATTAAAGCCCATCTGAAATAATTTAAAATTGATTTTTACATCTGAAATACCAAACACAACAACTTGTCGTTTCTCTCCCTTTTGCTGAAGTGCTGGATAATGATGTTGTATAAGACTTAAACGTTAAGTCTTTCTCTCTCTCATTGAGCAAAGAAGAAACGCCAATTCGTAAGAACCAGGGAGAGAAGGAAAGCTCTAGCCAAGTTTGTGGTCTCATTTGGTATCACACCCAGTCCCCCAAAGATTTAGCCTAAACGCTTTGATTTACTAGTAAAGCACAGTACACACACATGTATTTGCTCCAAGCCAAGGTAGGAGGGTTGTATTTTGAGAAAATCTTTATAAAATGAAATCCAAAGTCCAAAAAATTAAAATCGAAAAAACTATTCTTTAAAAATTTACCCTGATAAAAACCAGCAGTAACTCAGCATACATCCAGCATGGAGGGAAGAATCAAGACTAACATTTCCCCCCACAACAGCTCAATATTTTAGCAGGTTTACTGTCAGCCTCCAGCCCTTCTGCTTTGGATCATGCAGACTCAGATCAAGAATTAAATCTAGAGAAAAAGGCATCTGTTCAGGGACTATTAGCAGCTCTTTGTTTTGTAAAGTGACCAATGTTTCCAAAGGATCCAACATCTTTTCTTCTTAAATAAGGATTTTGCAAGAAGCTTATCTGCAATGAAAAAAAACCCACCACCGCTTTATAAAAAGTATTACAAAAGTCACTTTTACAGTTACAGTAAACAACCACAACACAGACATTAAGAGTCTGTCCTTCAAAACCACGGGTCTTTCATTTACTCGGTGGTTTGGGATTTTTTGTTTGTTGCTTTTAAAGGAAAATACTATATTTGGGGGTTCTCGTATGCATTTGGTTTTTTTCTGCCATCATGGTGAAGCTGCAAACATTTTCATGTTTTTCTCTAATTTGATGCCAACATCAAGCTGGAAACTTTTTTTTTTTTTTTAATGAAAACAGAGATTCTGATGAAATACAAGACCTGAGGTTTTTAGGAAAAACAAAATATCACAAGATTTGTCATAAAAACATGGTGTTGGCAACAGTAATAGTCTCCTTATGCACAGTAGCTTGCTATTTATAGGAGTGCTCACAAGTCTGCAGACATACTTCTGCTCTCCAGTAATAAACCTATAAAGAAAAAAGGCTCAGCTAGCATTAACACAGATACCTGTCTCTTTGTAAGTCAAGAACAAAACAGAAGTGGCACAAAAAGCAGATCCTCCTCTGACAGAAATCAAACAGGACTCAACTGAAGTCACATACACCACAACGAATTACCCAAAATGAGACAGATTCTGGTCCTAAATCTCAATCTATATGTACTAAAAACTGAAGGCTAGGCTGTATTACATACCACACTTCCATGTAATCAGCTGCAAAAGAAGTGCACATCCTCCAGGGAGGCAACACAATTTGCCATACCCATGCCAAAGCCGCGCCAGCTGCATGCCTGCGCTGAAGGGTGTCCGGCAAAGTACGTGCAGTTTTCATACTGTTCAGCGATTCTTTCAAGCCTTCAGTGACTTTCTTCACTGAACAGCTCCTTTGCTCCTTCAAACCAAAGTTAAAGCTAATATCCAACTTCAACTCTTTTGGCCTCTGTTTTCCTTTCGCTGCCTGCTCACAGGACATCCGCTCTCTGGGTTATGAGGGCCGATAGTACAGACTGGGGAACTTGTCTCTTTTTATTGTCTAAGCGTGAATCACACATCGTATGACAATGACATTGCTCAAGTCCAAACGGCTAATATCAACAGTAAATCTGTTTATGCAATAAAAGCAAGGGAACCTTAAAGCTATTTCACCTTTCAGACATGTTTAGAAGATGCAGCTTTTTGCCTTTTTTTTTTTTTTTAGTCCGCTGTGAGGAAATACATAATTTAATTCTAGAGAATGCAAGAGAAATATATTACCTGTGAACTCTAGAGCAAAAGCAGAGCTCAGCTTGTCAGCCACCAACTCTTGTCTGCACAGTTAGGTATTTTCCTTTGTCAATTTTAGCATCTTCTCTTTGGCTTGGAAGAAATGATATTGATAAGCTCAAGCACAAGTGACAGCTATCAGAAAGTAGGACAGTTACTGTACTTCCCTTTTCTATAGCCCAAACTCTTCCAGCCCAGGTTGGCAGAGGCTTCTTCATGTCCTCAACTGAGAGAGAACCACAAGAACAACAACAAAAACTAAGGACTTTCCCTTATAGCATTCTCTTACATGAGAAGAGAGTAAGCTCTGTAATTTCATGACCTGTGGATCTCGGAACAACATCCCTTCAAAAAAATAATATATATACTTGCATGCAGATCTTCAGGCTCCACCTGTCCCAGCAGCAAGATTCAACAGAAGCCACAATTCAGTGCTGGGGCCTGGCAGAAAGGGATGAAAAGGTTATTCAGAGCTGCTTTGTATACAGTCAGTAAACTGGTACCCAGGGAATTGCTGGTGCTGGGAATGCACAGCTCCCTTCCACCGTGCTCCCTGAAATGACAAGCCTGCCACAGTCCACAGGTTTCTGTGAAATCTACAGGACAGCGAGGGAGACAGAGAAACAAGCTACAGAGGCTTGTTTCTTCATGGTTTCCTTTGCAGAGGCAAGGCTTTACAGAAGACATGCTCTGACGGGTAATTACATTCTGCCTGTCAATGCAGCGTATCTTCCATAGAGCATACTTGCACACTATCTATTATTGAACACTTCTAGAGCAACAAAGCAATCTCATTATGCAATTGAAACAGTTACTATAAAGGCACCCGTACAAGTGTGATGTTATTTTTTTCCACAGCATTTTCACATTTCTTCTCTAGCCTTTCCCCTTCACACCAGCTGCAGCTGAATTACTCACTGGCCTCGATGCTTACAAGGTTGGATGTGATAGGAACAGACTAGACATTGTTTTAACACAGGAAGGTTAATTTAAAATAACCTTCCTAAGCTGTTCATACTGCATGACAGCAACATTACAAGGAGAAGACATGGATTCATAAACAGGATCAGCTTTCAATCCCCAGACCAGTGATAGCAGCACTTGTCACGAACATACTGTGCCTAGTCTCCAGGGGAAGTGCAGCTTCAGCTGCCGCTTACACAGCTCCTTCTGTCAGTCACTCCATGAAGCAACTCCAGCTTGTTCTTCTAAAGAGCCATTCTCTTGACCTCCTAAAGGTAAATGCTACCATGACAAGAGATGATAGACAGAAAACAATTAGCGGCAGGTATGCCCCACAGCATGCCTGCTACTGTATTTCAGCACCAGTTGACTCTGGATATGCCCATACCACTGAGCAAATAAATCAGCCTTTGGAGTGAGGTTGATTGTTACAAAATTGTCACTTAAAGGAGCATTAGAAAAATTTTTAAAAAAGGACTTATTGTCAAACACATATATTAGAGGCAACCAGAAACCACAGCTTAATGGTTGCAACACTCCTGCCATGAAAATTTTTGAGTTTTTTTTTATCATCTCATTCCCTACTCCTGCTATCACTGACCTTGACTTTGCATCCTTCCCTTTGAACAAAGCAGGAGTAAAATCTCAGACTACCAGGCGGTAAGTCTAGCAAAAAAGTTGTACTGCCTTCAGATGTGGCAAAGGAGTAGGACTCCTGAAGCTGCCATGGACTTTGTTAAAGTCCTTTTTAAGCATGATGAAATCTGCCTCTTCATCATGATCAACCTTCCTACAGCTCCACTAAGGACAGCATTTAGGCTTGCATTGCATAGTGGCCACTCCAAACCATTTTTTTTTTTTAATCCTGCAATTACAAGACAGCTGAACGTTCCCTTTTTCAAATGCTATGAAATCACCACTACAGAAAAAAATTGCTTTCATAGGGCACACTGAGTTAGAAGGCCAGAGATCATTTTGTAATAATCCCATCTAAAAAGTGTGTTGCTTACTCCACAGCCGCCTTTTTACATTGAGATTGTGGGCTTTTCCTTCTTTTTTAAGCAATTTATAATCCAGATTTATTGTTTTCAGGAGAATATGGCAGAGGGGACAATGATACACATAACTGTCATGGAGTCACCACTAAAGCCCCAAAGTCTCTTAAAACCTGTCTCTAAGTCTGAGGCCTTTGCTACAGCAAAACAAAAGAAAGAGTATTTCAGGGTAGCAGTTTACACTAGCATAAATCATTCAGAAAGCAATGAAACAAGAGTGATTTATTCATTACCTGACTTAATTTATTACAGTGTAAAAGAACCATATGAAAAATTCTGGAAAGAGCTCTCCACAGATGGGAAAAATCCAGCACTGAATTGGTGATGATGATCAATCTGCCTCCCATTTGTAATTCCACTTGAGAAGATGCATATTTTAGCTGTGCTTTGTGGCCACTTCACAAAAAGTAGCATAACATTACTGCATTCCCCTCCCTCTCGGGGGATAGCAAACGTGTTTGTGAGCATGTAGGAAATGCAGGGTTTAAAAAGGCAATAGATTTCTTTGACAAAAGTCTTATTTTTGCTGCCTGTGCAGATTATTATTTATTGTTAGCCTTTTACACCAGCAGCTTTTCTGGGAGAAAAAAAGTGCATCTAGATATCTCACTGGAGAACAGTGTGACATGCCACTTTTGTAAGGGTGAAGGACAAGCCTTTTATACGGCCATCAAAAATCCTAACAGGAAAACACTACTGAATTTTGCTCCTTTTTTTTTTTTTTTGTTCAAATTCCAGAATCAGCAAGTCTTTACTGAGATAAGCAGTTTCAGTAAAAAGAAGTAAATAGGTTGATAATAAAAATATTCCTCTAAAGAATCAGTGGGGGGTTATGTATTTGGATCCTTTGTAAAATAGGAAATGAAGCAGGAGGGATGAGCAGAGGGGATGGAAGGATAAATTAACAATAAATAAATAAATAAAGCTCCTGTAGGAAAACAGCATCTGTTGAAACAGAAAAGCCTCTGCCAAACAGCCCAAACCACACTACTTCGTGGTATTTATTTTTTCTTCCTGTTAGTCATGGGTTGCAGGAGTTTTATAATCATGGAATGATACAGCTGTAAAAGACCAATGCCCCCCAAACTTTTCAGTTCAGCTTATTAACAGAAACTATAAAAATCAATATTAATTTTTAACTTACCTACTTTTCAGTAGATCCAAACTAGCACAAATCAAGTCAAAAAGCACACACTCACAATAGGGGATATGACTAAGCCACATCCAGCAGATAAGAGACCAAAATTCGGAAATACTGCTAAATCAAAATGGTATTTACATGTAAATGTTTTATCATACATGTAAACTACTTGTCTAAGTACCAGTAAATCAGCCAGGCCTACACAGACATCTCACGTTAACACTAAGTATTTTCCTTCTCAGGGCTGTACTGAAGAAGCAAATCACAGACTCTGCAAATTTGAGGAGTAAAACTGCAAACTGGTGAAGTATAGCACAATAAGAAATGTACCCACATTTTATCATTTTACAGACATATCTATGCATGGTTTAAAATAAAAGATTCTACTCCACATTCTGCCAACCTTTCCCCAACTTCACTGAATCCCACTCTGCAGGAAATTCCCAAGAAGCTCAAGTTGTGGCTGTGGAAACAGCATCAGCTTTTCTTAAAAACACCTTGTGCCTGCTAACCCTACCAACATGGATGTTTGTGTCTTATACCCCTCAGTCACAGCTAAGATGACATAAGTGAATGTGAAGAATTCAATTGTAAGGTTGAAGCTCAAAAAATAGTTAAAAATAAAAAAGCTGTTTCAGACAAGAATGTGCGTTTACTTGGATTTCTGCAAATTCTAATAAGATTCATATTTGTTGGCAGTGGGGGATACAGAAGAAAGTATTCCTGTCTGAAATTGACAGCTTTGGTGCATCCATGCTTTTTAAAATACTTATCTTAAAACATTTGTTTTCAGGTCACTTTTCCTGTCAACGATAACCTATATTGTACACAAATTTAATGAAAATACTTTTAGATCCATAGAAAAGCTTAAGTATACTCAAAATAAGAGAATAACAACACAAACCCCCTCAAATTACACTGCTGAGAGAACATTTATTACCTGGAAATCTTATGTAAATATTTGACCTTTAAAAAACATGTTTCAGAATTAGTTTCATTTCCATGGGTTTTACATATCAGAAGTGATGTCAGTTGATGGGAATTTCTTATAAGCATCCTGTAAGTGGCAATCTAGTAGTATGCAGTAAAAAAAAAAAGATAATATATTAACATTTAAGATCCTCCAAGGAAGGATTTCAAAACATTTTATGAATACTAAAGGACTATGTGTCAACATTACAACAGGTACTAAAAAGACCTTATCACTATTTTCTTGACTGCCCTTATCCTATTGCAACAAAGAAAACTACACTCCCTTGCCTAGTTTCAACTCTCGAGTTTTCACAGGCAGTCTGGTATGAACGAGAAACAAAATGAATCAGAAGCTATGTGAGAATTCAAACCAAGCATTAAAAAAAAATACGGTGCTGATGAAATAATCCAGCTCATTCACATCCTCTCCTCCACATGCTCTTCTACTTCTATTTCTGCTTCCAAAGGAAACTAGGAAGAACACAGAAAAGTCTACCCAGCGTTTTGAACCAAACTACAGTTAGAAAGGAGAAACCCTAATAGAAGAACCTTTAGATACCCTGCCCAAAGAATTTAGGCTGATATGATCAGGGCCAGGAGAAAAGTCACCTGAATTGCCAGTTTGAATTCTGCTGCCAAGTCACACTGTGGACAGTTTTATACAGACCTGCAAGCTTCTGTTCTTCAAGTTGTCTCATCTGTAAATGGTACTTATCTGGCACTAGGGTTTATAATTCAGACAGATATCTTTGTGGAATATCTCTTTAATCTAGAGCGCTGTTTTACTCCCAGGATTGCCAAGTACGGTGTATTTACCTCCTGTGTAAAGTAGGAGAAGGAAACTGATGTCCAGTTTCTCATTTATACTGGAGACATTTATTGCCCTCACCCAGCCTGTAGAAACAAAGAACAAGCAAGTACTTAGCAAAAGCAGAGGTTCTTTCATCCTTGAGAGTCTCAGCTAGCTGCAAACGCAGCTGATTCCCTGCACTCACAAAAATATGGGTTTTCTCAGGCATGGCAATATGCCAGGCCTGGCTCTACCAAACTCATTAGCTTAAGGTTCCCTTTCAATCTGGCTGTCTGAAAGATCAACTAAAGATTCCTCAAGTAGCATTAAAGAATTTTCCTGCCCACAGGTTTTCATGAGAGGAATCTCGTTGCTTATTTGTCATCTATTGTAAAGCTTCACTTCACCCACTTCTCCCCTCTTACGCTACTGGAAGGACTACTCAAGAAGATGGCAAGGTACTTGAACTGTGCTGCTCACAACCTTCCTATAGACTTCTTATGGCTTTCTCCATATATTTATAACCTAACACTATACACAGGAAAGCAGAGGGTTCTACCGTGCACTGTGAAAAATGTAAAGGACATTTATAATTGTGATTGCTTAACCAACCCCAAATTGTTAAAACAGAGTTTCAACTCAAAACAATGGCAATTTGGGGTCCAAGAATTTTGTCAGGACACCTCTGCTATCAGAGTAAGTATTCAATCTAATAAAGCATTCCAAAGCCAAAGCTACTCTTCCATGCTCTAAATGGTCTTTTATCAGAAGTACAGTGTACAGTTCAAATGTTGCATGTTTCTCTCTCATTAGCACAACAGCTGACATTATGGAGGAGTGACATGCTCTATTTCCCACAGAATAAGCTTCCAAATATTAATGCCTCAAACAAGAAGAGTTAGTTCCTAAGGTTAGTAGGGAGTCAAGAGCTTGTCTTCAGACCTAATTTGGGAACTACATGTTTTGGTACAGAAATATTGTGCTTCTCTGGTGCCTCTGTCTTCAACGATTGTAGTGTTGAGGCTGCAGCTGAAGTCCTAAACTAACGTGGAAATAGGGGTAGGAAAGAAAACACAGCACAGATTCCAGTTATACTTTGATTTCTCTTCTGGAGTCCTGCTTTAAAATGTAAGTGAAGTTTGTTGAAAGAAAGAAAAACAATATGTGGAAAAAAAGCTGGTGATCCAATTAAGATTACTAGCATTTGATAAAATGAAAGTTTTTTAAAGCAAGAAGATAAAAGAAGTGTGGCCAGATACAAAAGAAAGGGTCTTGCTGGTCACTGCTTGGTCTTTATTCTTCTCTGGGGATATCTAGCTCCTATTTTTGTTTTTTCTTTCTATAAAGTGGAATCATTTGGATTATCACATGGCTTGCCCAGTGAATAATTATCATCTTCTAATAAATGTTACCATATAGAAGCTGACTGTTGGTTTTATACATTATCAGGATAAGGAGCCTTCATTCTACTAAAGCCAATAGAGCCAGATCATGTCAATTAAGTGCACAGTTTTTAGAAAGTTAAAAGTGTACCGAATATTTATATATAAAATATTTTAAAAGCTGTGCATACTTATTTTAAATATATATTATATTTAGCAATAAAGCTGGTAATGGAAAATTAAATTATATAATGGCTAGCTCTCAATTAAACCTTTCCCTGGCTTGCTCCATCAGTAAGTTATTTATGCCGCTTTACAGAGATGTTCCAAAATTATGTCATGTTATTATGTATGTGTAACAAAGCTGGGGAAAACCACCTACATCGAATTTTTGCATGATCCAGAGAAAAATGGTTAGAGATTCATGGCACATAAGCAATTAGATTCTCTTCCCACTAGTAGCTGTTGCTAAAGAAAACAGATCTCAAATATTGCTGGTAGCACTTCTTGCAGGTTGGTTTGATTTTCTTCTGCCAGTTAGTGGAGTTTTTGCTCTTCAAAAATAATATTGTTGCAACATCCTGCATTATCATCTTTATGCTGTTTGAGATGCAATCCAAAATTATGCCATAACAAGATATGAAAGCCATTGTTAAATCTTTTTAAATCCATGTTAATGCTCTTTCTGCTTACTCAAGTATAGCAGATTACAGTTAACAATTACGCAGTCATAACAATGACCAACCTGTCCATCTCTACATCACCTATGCAAGCATCTTTGTGACTGTAGGCCAGACATACCTAACTTTATCTTGGATTCAGCTAGCAGGGCAGCTGTATTAGCCAAGATCTCATTACAAAACATTTATGTCTTGACTGTTTTTTGCAGGCTGCAGTGAGTTACCATGTCTTCCATGGCTATACCAGCCAGCATTGCCCAAACTATGTAAGTATGTTTGTCCAAGCTCTAATACAGCTGCTGTGCAGACATCCCTTGCAAAACAACAGCAATTTATAGAACAACCTTCTAAGGAAGGCAAACATTTCATTTGCTTGAATAATTCATAAATACAATCTTAAAAGGAAACATTTCCATGATGAAAGCAAACAAGCTGGTAAAGAAAAGGCTATTTAAAATAAAAGCTAAGCATTCAAAATCGTTCTATTTCTGATACAAATAACAGTTTTCTTTCCTGTAAGAAGTAAAACTGATAAGAGTAACTTCTGTCTGTTGCATTAATTCACACACAGAGAATATTTATTCAGAAAGACCAAGTAGGTGCTAAGGGACTACAAGGCAATTACGAATTAAAGAAATGGTTATATTCTGGAAAGAAAAAGACAACCCTTTTGCATGGGTATTTGAAACCAAACTCTTTGCAATTAGCAAAGACAAAAAGGTAGCAGAAAGTCAGCTGGCTCAAGATTTAAGGACTTATTTCCCATCCATTTAACTAAATACAGAAACTTTTCAAGGACACCTTTCTATTCAGTCTTGGCCTTCTAGAATTCTTGTCCTTTCCTTTTACAAATCTAAGCAGCCAAATGAGAAGATAATTCATGCATCATGTTTCTCTTCTATCCAAGGTTTCCATTTTCCTTAACTAAAGCTTATGCCCTTTGAGGACTTTTTTTCCTGTTAGTCTTGGACTGAATCATTTTGGAGCCTTCTGCATCCTTGACACCTGCAAACAGCAAGGCACTTTGTATATTTTCACAATTGTTTCCCTTCACCAAATTCAAGAGAACAGGCTGAATGGGTAGAAATTTCTGCAAGAGCCTGTAAACACACAGGATTAGTAGAGGGGTGTGTGTGCCTAATTCATAGACAGCAGCTCCCATCTTAGGATAATCATATGAACTTTTTAATAAGATGTGTTCTAAGAAGGGAAAAAGACTCATCTTGCTTGGTTTGCAGTGCTTAGTCTTTCAGACACGCTATTTTTGCCCTCTGATTTAAAGAAGATACATTACTCATTTAGATGACTGCTTACATGAGGAACAGAGTAAAACAAATAGTTTAGAAACTCCTAATAGGCTTACATCTATTTGCATATAGGTAACTATGGAAAGTACTGGTGTACAGTACAGAAATTAAAATGGAATTTAAAAAACACAGTCAAAAACATTAAGGAGCCAAATTCAGTGCATTGTTTATTTGCAACAAACTAGCTAATCAGCTCTAACTGTAATCACACCTGATAAATCAGAAAGAAACAAATTAAATTAGGAGTGCCTAATCCTGTGATAGAAAGTTCATCAGGGCAATAAATTGAGACCAAATGCAATGAATATACCTATATTTTATTGTAATATTTTCTCTGTATAAAAGCTGGAAAGGCTTCAGTTGATTAAAAGATAAGCCACAGATGTTATACCATGTAAGAAAAGTGGTGTCAAAGAACAAAGTCCAGATGAAATTTTGAATCTGCTGCATAGAAAATAATCCACCCACACTTAGCTGAGTCAGGAGAGAAAGGAAGCAGACACAGCTACTTATTTCTACTGAGAGTTCTTTGCTTTTCAGCATGCTCCACAATTTTTTCTTCTACGTAAAGTCCCTTTCGCTTTCTTACTGCATTCATGTACTTGCGGGCCTGGTTCTCTGAGTCTGCCTTTTCCCCAAAGTGCAAATATTCTTCCTCAGTGGTTGGTACCCAGAATGGGTCACTTGAAATGATCTATAAAAAGAAAAAAAAAAAAAAAGTAAAGTAGTACAAAGGTTTATTAGAACATTTCAGGCGATCAGTCTCTGAAGTAGAGCAATATGAAAGTAGAGCAGATAGTTTTCTGGAAAGCCTGCAATTAGCTATTTATGAAGAAAACAAGAGTTAAGATACACTATGTAGCATTTGCCATAAGAAGCCCACAATAGCTTTTCAAATTCACTTGCATTTATGTGCATACAATGTTTTTTTTAAATCAAATTTAATTGCCAGTCAGCAAACAATGCCAAGTAACACTCAGAAAATTCTCAGTTTTCAAGAAGAAATTCCTTATTTAGAATATTATCTCACTATGATTTTATCAGAATTTATAAGAACTGAAAGTTTCTGCTCATTTCTGTGCCCTATGTCCTTCAATCCCCGAGTTGGACAGATGGTTTAAAAATCATTGTTTCTGGTGCTAACGTATTTAGTAGAGCTGTTCTTGCAGCTTAATATCTCAGGGGCCCTCCTCTAGAAAAGACTTCAGATCTAACACGATCAGAGAATAAATGGATGTGTCTTTATCCCTGGTTCATCTTATATACCTCACACGTCTCAGACTACCACAGACAGTATGCCAAACATGTAATTATGTTACAAAGTCTTTAAAAGCTTTCCTCATTTCATCCTGCACAGCAAACCTACGTTTTTAATTCCCCAAGAAAGTCTGAAGAGATATTTACTCTCCAGCTTTGGACTACGTAGACGTCACACAAATTCTAGGCTTAATGCTTAACTAGCTAGGCAAAGATAATAATTTATTCCATTACTGCTAGTGTCTCTCATATTACTTTAAGAAGTGTTAGGCTTCCAAGTAAATGTTTTAAGACCTAAAGAAAAAGAAGGACCTCCTTTCAATTTTAAGCTCCTAAGAATTCACCTCAGTTCTTCTCATATGTTAAACTGTTGCAAGCATCAGAAATTACTCCTAAGTCCTTAAGAGTGATCAAGTCTTAAACTCACATAACACATATGTGTAATCAAATCTGGGAAATGCTCCCTAGTGAACCAATGTCTGGGTGACCAACTAAAACCATAGAGGGTTACAGTCTGGAGATTTAACTTTCCTTCCCATTAGTGGACAATTAACCATAAACCAGAGTAAAAAACACTGCAGTTAATAAGCATTAATAACAAGATCACCTTCCAAGAATGCTAAACACAAGCATTAGGAAGGGATCAAATTGATGTTACTCAGATTCTGTTGCAAAATTAAAAAATACTTATTGCACTTAAACGATTGTAGATTTCCTCACAAGATGTAGTTACAGGTAGTATGTTTTCACTAAAAAAAACAAAGGTAATACTGTATCCATTTCTTAAATAAAATCCTCAGGGAGAAAGGAGTGCAGACAATTATTATTTACTGAATTGTGATAGTTATGGAAATAATTGAGAACACCACTCTATAATAATTTCTGAAATACATAATATTAGCACTAATATTAATGACTGACAAGGAAGGAACACGCTTCCCTAAACTACCAATTTTAGCTTAGTATTATAAACCCTTTCTAGTGTTACACACTTCTTTTGACAAATACTTCTAGTTGCCATATTATATTTCAAACCAAACAAAATTTCGTAAAGCTTATTTAAGCTGCCCAAGCTAGCAAGAACAGGAATTTAAAAATGATGGCTTAAGATGGACAACTTTTCCCAGAAACATCAACAACTGTAAAGTCCTAATTTAATACCTCCTGTTAAATAACGCCTAACACAATCAAACAAATTACACTTTACGGGGAGTTTGGAAAATGACAATGGTAGAAGACAGCTATTTTGTATTAGGTAACATTGTAGGTTCAATCCTGCAAAATAGTATGTCAAGCCCCTAAACCAACAAAAATAGTTCTACTTTGTTACAGTTAACTATATACACGGTCCTGGTAAATTAAGTTGAATATTACTCATGTGCTGAAAGTGACATCCAATCTCAATTATTTAGGTGGAAAATTATTATGCCATAGGGTTGTCTGGCTGAAAACCAAAAGCAAGCAGAGCTCAGAAATAAACAGTATGAAACTTAGCTTTCCAAATGTTTCTACGTTTATTTTTAACATAGAAGAATCTGCCCGAGTCATATCTATTCTGATGTCCTGTGCAGGGCCTTATAACCAATACCTACGTGATTTCTTGACAGCTTACATCAATTAAAAAAAAATGGTCCCCCCCTTCTTGGAAAGCTTGAAAGTTTCACCATTATTTTATGCACTAGAAATAAAGAAAATTTGAGGCAGTGAAGAATACTTGGGTTTTCCCAACATTTGGGCAAAAATTGCATGTTGCCTTGATGAAGTTGTAGTGATATTCATACTGAACATCTTAATGATGGAAAACCACCAGGGACTTCCCCATTCATGATCTGCCTAAAGAGCTGAACAAACAAAAATTTCAAAGTCCAAGAACACATGAATAAGAAAAGGTGATTCACACTCAATGGATTTGCTCCAGACCATACTGCTGAGAGAGATTATACAGCTATAAACTATAACTTAAAAGGCTGTTACTATTCCCTTTGATGAAGTTTTTTCTACATTAGCAAGAAATCTAACACCCAGAAGCTATGCCCAGAGTCAAACAGTGAAACAGTGATTCTTGAAGAATGAATACAACAGAAGAGTCCAAAAGTACACAAAACTGAACTTACAGATCTAATCCACCAGTAAATATTTAGATACTGTGGTGATGGATGCTTAAGAAAATCCCCAGGCTTGACAGGCTGGCTCTTTCAATAATTTATGGAAGACTCATTCTACTAATGTTAACTGAAGTTTTGCACTGGATACTTCTTCCACTGATAATAACTCTTTATGCTTCAACAGGTACCTCTAGCTTTTAGGAAAGCCAACAGGAAGCTCAAATGTACATACTATTTAGTATTTAGTAGCCAGCAAGGGTAAACCTGCAAACTTATCGCAGCACGGGGCTACAGAATCCTGAGTGAACCTTGTACCACCACGTGATGCAGAGCAGCACTGTAAAGAGACATAAATTAGGTTGCAGAAGCCACCTCAGTACCCACAGGAGCTAGTTTTGCTTCTCAACCTGTCTAAATAATTCAGGCGCTACATACTCCTACAGCAAGTTATGGTGGCATTTGAAAATTTCTGCTAGAGGACCATGCCTATCAGAATGGTGCAGAAACACTGCAAAAGATGAGGTTAATTAGAAGACACTATTTGTATTAATACACCATGGTAAGTAATGAGGAAGAGGAAGCTAGATCTGCTGAGTCAGCTGGAACTTGGGGCATCAGCCATGCATCTCCTTTAAGAAGTCAGCAAATAGCCATGTTAATGTAACCCCAATATAACTACACAGAGGTGTTACTGACACAGCAATACAAAAGAAAGCAGGAAGTTTTCTGTTTTGAAAGTTCTGACTCTGTAAGTGAAGGTGAGGGCACAGACAAGACTCTTCCTCTTCTAGTCACGTCATATTAATGGATCAAAGCAGATGCATATAGCAGTTGGCATCCATCATTCCCTATATTCTGTTAACACAGTTCAAGCAAGCAAAAGGAAAAAAATGTTTCTGTATAATGCTCCAAAAGCATTGTCATCAATTTGCTTACAATGGTAGCTGTCAGAATGGTGGGTCTGGGCTTCCTGGAATCAGAGCTGAGAAGCTTTTTAGCCCCTGAGCTATTGTTTGTATTCATGGGAACCACATAGGCATGACTCTGGAATCTGTGACAGAAACTCAGTTTTTGTTTGGATAGAGTCCTAAATGATTAATTAGATTCCAAACAGACCAATACTTCTGGAATACAATGTAGCCATGTAACAGACAGCATTTACTGTGGGATCCTGGAAGATCCACAGGGTCAAAGCAGAAAAGACACCCAAAACCATTATTTATTCTATGCTCGTGTCACTTTTCATTTAAAATAATTTGAATGTTTCTATTTTTCAGCACAAAGCACTATTTTTCAGTACAAAACTAAGATGTATAGCCTAAGATTAATTTTTAAACCAGAAATGTGATAGCATCCTAACAGTCCTTTTCCAAAACATTACACTCCTAAACAAAAACTTTAGTCAAAACAGAACTGGAAATTCAAAATATCATGCCTTTCACAGCTGAAAATCTTTAAGTGACTCAAGTAATTCACTTAATCTTCTATCAATGGTCTTAGCCTTTCTCTCATTCTGCCTGTGTGCCATATGTGTCTGGGAATCACTGAGCAGGGGCAACAAGCAAATTATCACAGCCAAACTGTTCATACGCCAAGTATAACAGACAAAAGATGTAAAGAGGAACCAGCATTAAGAGAAAGACACTAAAACCAATGACATGATGGTAATGTTAGCATTAGAGTAAAGTATGTTTTAAAACGCCACTGTGTGCGATCTGACAACTAGAAAATACAGCATATCTGTTCTTCAGGAACTTTTGCTAGGACTTGGGAATTTTTCTTTATAACATCATGAAATAGCCACTCGCCTATGCTTATTTATTATTCAACACCAGAATAATCTGATGGCGACAACAGCAGCCTTAACTGCAAACAGCCCAGAATGAACACACAATTACTTCTCCAAAGTGTGCACGACAAAGCAGCAAGAGAGCTACTGCTTCCTAGTTAACACAGCTGAGTATTTCTGTACTACATCCACAAAGCTCTTCTGAAAACAATTTATTTTAAATAGGGAATTACAAATCAAGATTTGTGTAGTGGATCACTGGACTAGCATTTACTCTATTAGAGAACAAGTATTTTATCTAAATGCAATACAGTAAAATGATTAGTGCACAGCAGTTGATACAATTCTTAAATCTGTTATCGCAAATGTAATTCTTAAGTGATGGAAATGCTCCTTTATAGTACTGTTTGACAGTATCTTCATTGATCTACTTTAGAGAAGTCTTGGGTGATAGAATTTGTTTATATATGACTATACGTAAATCACTAGAATTTCATTATACTTAAAGAAAAAAAATCAGTCAAATACACGCTGAAAAGTGTGTTCCATAGCTCAATGCGGAACTATGAGCCCACTCTAGGTATAAATAAAACAGTGTTTATAATGAAGTCAGCTGGGATTAGGTATTTCAAAAGAATTCAATAGCTTACTTCAAATACTGTAAGTGCAAGTGTATTCTTGAGAAAAAGAAATCATTCTAAACCAAGATGTTTCATTAAATATCACAACTATTCAAACGAACACACCCAAACAATGAAGTCTCATAAGACTTGTTTAGTAACAGTATGCAGAGTAGCACAGGCAAAACAGCTGTAATTTTCTTTTAGCCTAACAACCTACACATTAATTATTAAACCAACAAAAGCCTTTATCTATATCAGAGACGTAATCTGAATACCTGTAATAACTGATCCATAAAAATACAAATACTATGAGTGCACTATGTTAATACTGAAAGAAAACAGTGTGTACTAAATTCTGCAAATGATTATGTCAGCTAATCAAACTTTTCAATAAGATTTGAGTTAGAACAGATCACTTCCAATTCAAGAGGACTTGGAATTTTAAGCCTTAATTTGAGGATGATTTACTATTTGCATTTCAGTGGCACCCAGATGGCTCCAATAGTGATCTGGGTCCCATTGTCTAGTGTATTTCACAAAATGATGGTATGAAACAGTCTCTGCCTAAGGCAGCCTAATTATGCAAAACAAGGTTGAGAGAAGCACCAAAAGCAAACAGAAGGGATCTGCCTAGTTCATCCAAAAGGTCAGGCAGATCTGGGAACACAGCCATGTTCCTAGTAGCATTTCCCCTACTGGTCCTTACTGCCTGATGACAGAAAACTTCTTTTGAGCCAGATAACATCAGTGTGGAAAACGCTTTAGTTGGACCATGATTAGAAAAAGCAGTCTTACACTGTCCAATGAAGATTTTAAGAACAGCAAGCAACATCATGGCCTTTGTGAACTTCTAGTAAGAAATCCCAAGAACCACTTAATTCAGTGTGACTGGGCACTACCACAAGCAGCCCTTAGCATGCCAGGAAAAACATCATGCCAGAAGCTGTTTTTTAAAAAAAATAATTTTCAAAAGAACTATTACACAGAATTTCAAAGATGATACAGGCTTCAGAATCCTTTCTACCTTAGAAAAATTGATACTAGAAAGATACTTCAAGAACATTCACAGTTCAAATCCTGTCCATCACTTAGTAATGACACAGACTATGCAACTAAAAGGGTACGGCTGATATGCATGTCTTAGATGTTTGAAGCAGCCCCGTCAAATGGAAATTACCTCTACCTTTCAGGTATAAGGACAGAACTTTGCAGAGTTTTATGTGAAATGTGACCTTGAAAAACTGTTATCTGCTGGGTTTTCAGTAATATGCTGGGTAATGCTGCAAAAGTGCTTCTGCACTGAGCAGGATCAAATTGTGCAAGGCCAATTGGATACTGGCAGTGTGCTTCCAGAACAGAGAACATCAGGCAGGGTACCCAGTAAGGCTGAGGTCAGGTGGACTGGGGTGGGCTCTAATCAGTGCCTTGTACATTTTTCGGGCATGAAGCAGAGCCATGGAGATGACAATCTCCACAGTGGATAGAGGCTAATTGTTTGACTATACTCCTCCTGTGACCTCAGATCCAGAAAGACCCATTATGTCAGTAATTAAGCCCTTCCTTGGGCACCACACACAGTGTAATGCAGAGGTACCCATGTGACTGGTTAATTCCTGTATTTAACCCAAGCACCTATGGAGTCAGGAAAGCAGTGCTGGCAGTGCGGCAGCGCACTACTGCCTAACACACATACCATGTCAGTGCCTGTATAGACAGGTAGTTTTCCAAGTCATTCCTTACTTCCAAGTCAAGGAAAATACAGTTCCTAGAGCGGTGTTGCAAGATGACACTTGGCAACTTCAAAAGCAGTCTCTACATCAACAGTTGCTTTCCATCAACCCCAGTTAAAATGCAGTGATGCTAGCATACGACTAGGAGCTGCCACAACTTGTAACACAGAGCAGTCTGAATACCATTTTTGAAGTCATTTCTGTACTACAGTGGAGAAAATACTGTCGCTCAGCAATATACAATTGAAGAATAGGTAAAAACTTATTACTAGTTTTGGCATTCTGCTTCAAAGCAGACAGGATGTCAGCCTGTCCTTGAAAGAAATCACAATTTGAAATCTCAAGGAACGATTCTCAAAGTTTGTCTCTTTTCATGGTTCTTGTTTAACCAACTATGGAGTCTTACTGGTTTTATTCAGTGAAAAACCCTTTCGTAACAGGTATCTTATTCCTGTGTAATCCCTTACAGGCCTGAAATGCTTCCTATTCAGAAAGGAAGAGAATATTCTCTCTGCAGATTCAGCTTCTCCAAAGGTATCACCTCCTTTCCTGCTTGGGAGTACTGAGTGACTGTGGGAAGTGCTGAGCACCTGAAACACTCCCACAAAACACCATGCTGGGCATGAAGGTTAAGTGGCAGAGGGTGGGAGGAGAAATATCTGCAATATGCTTAAGAATTTTACAGACGCACCTACATATAAGTGCTCTCAAAATAAAAACAAATCACAATTATTTTCTTAAAATACAGACTTGCACATTGTACCAAATACTTTGTGTACCAGCTTGCCTATTTTATAAATAGCTAATCTCTACACCACATCCTGAAAAAAAAAAAACCACCTAATTTTCAGCCTCACTTTTTACCAATTGTTTGACTACCTTGTAGTCAAATCTTGGCTTCACAGAATGCTGCCACTTTGCATCACTATAGATCAACTTATGTATGAAATAAACACAATATAACTTCTTCTCAAGACACTTTTATACAGACATTCAGAAGAAAGCGTGAAAACAGATTGCTCTCTTCATAACTAACTTGAAAAAATCTCCCAATTTTATTTCTCTCTGTATTCCTTAGAAGTATTTTCTCTCAATGGCTCTTGATTGTAAATTACAAGGTTTTGCAAAAATACAGTATTAAAAAAAAAAAGAGAGAGAGAGAGAGAGAAATCGAGACATGGAAGTTATAAAGCCAACAGAAAAGTTCACTTATTTGTATCCATAGCCATCTTACAAAAGCTTCAAAAATCAAAAAAAATGCATCAGATTTATAACGTTTCATTTTCTTTCAGGAGGTTTAAGGGGATATGGAATAACTTGTAGTCAAACTCTAGATATTTACCCTACAAATGTATAGGAGTGTAAATTCCCTACAAAGTAAAACAAGAATCCAAAAGTATTTTATAATTCAGACATCCCATTCACAATATATAAAGCGAATGGCCAAGGCCTTAAAATGCCTGAGGTCAGATATGAGAACTCCTCTTCCAATAAATATTGTAATAACGTACATTTACACATTTAGTTACAAAATGAACTCATACAAGTTTATTTGGGCTCAAGAGCATCATCCTTGTTTGTGCCTCCATCAGTGACAGCTGAGCTTTAGCCTTGACTTCAGCCAGTAGCTACAAACAGGAATTCAGGAATTGGAAAGAAAAAAAGGAGACATGTGGCTCGACTGTTGCATTTTTTCCTATTACTTAAGAAACATGTATTGAGAAGGAAAACTAAAGCCACACCGTTACCATGTTTATTTACTATGTTAATTAGCTTCAGATGTCCTGGCCAATACAATGAGCTTTTCATATTTGAAAGGTTCCATGTTACTCTTAGAATTCATTTACATGCCTAAACTGCCATTAGCACAATGATGTATGTAAAGTTGTAGTTCAAACCTAGTATAGATTCGCAGATTCTTAGAGTCTCTCTCATTACCTTAGTCTGCTTCCCATTTAATGCAGGCATAACAATCTCATCCAGCCACTTCGGTATTAAACCCTCATCTTTCGAGTTGTAAAATGACTTACAATTCAGAAGGAATGACTTAAAATTCAGAATATAAAACTTCCAGATTCAGAATGCCTCCTATTGTTATCACTTATTACAGGCAGTTGTTCTCTTACCTTTCTCCAGAGCCCTAAAGCACATTATAGACACTATTCTTAGAAAGGATACTGAAAAAGAATTCAGATTAAACAGGTGTTTACAATTCACGCGGCCCCCCCAAGAATAAAAGTCTGTTTAACAGCCAATTATAATGCAATTTAAAAGATACAAGTTAACAGAAATACTGTACATTTTACAACTTTACAAGTAGACGTGTTTGACAATTTCTGCACTTGCTGAGAATTAAATCAGCATCTGAATAGAGCCACACACATTATTTTTTTACTATTACACAGATTTCCCAAATGGGATTAGAGCTCCGTTATTCTAAGCATTGTGCAATCACAAATATCTTCTTGTTCAAAGAACCTTACGATTAAGACAAAATGACATTACTGAGTGCAAGATGTAACTGCAAAGAACCAAGAGAGAACAAAGGAAACAGGCTCAGGCAAAAATGTACATTAATTGAAGGTGTATTACTAATTCAAGGATAAAAAAAATAGAGGGAGTTAATAATAAACCCCAAGTTATAGATTTTAAATTAAGAATTCAGAAGAAAGTTTACATTGAAATCTAAGAAAATATGGCCAAGTAAACTCAGTGCACTTAACATTTGCCTAGGGATATCATAAAGGAGACCAAACTGGGTCTGGGACCAAACTGAAAGCTCCCACTAATGGTTATTTGGTGTCATCTTCTACAGGCAGGAATAAATTGTATAAGCATGACAGAAGAAACGAATGAATAAGGAGTATCTGACAAGATAGTCCTCAATACACATATTGCTCCATTCCCTGGGGCTGGAGTAATCTGAACTATACAAAGTACACTCATTAACTGGAGAAAAAAAATGGTAATTTCATTTCCACAGAGACCAACATGGCTCCATTTAAACGCTGGCTCTAACATTGACCTTCCTGTTTTTATAGTCTACAAATCATATTAACAAAATGTAATAATAATAAAAAAAAATAATTAAAACCTCATTTCTTTAAACATACTTTATGCATGTGATTTCCATGAGATCAAGTGTTCAGAAGTTTAAAAATACCAAAATCTAGTATAATCACTATCCGTAAAATGTTAGAAAGAATCTGTGTAGAGAAATACACTACCCAGGTACTCAGCTAATGAGCCAAGCATCACTGCCAATAGAATTAATTCAGAATGTCATGGAAGGGTTTGGGTAGTATGCAATTAAAGCAGCAACCATACACTCAGTAACTTAGGAAATGCAAAACAAAACCAAGTAGCTACCACGCTCCCTTTCCATCTTTAGCACTAAGGGAAAAATAGGATAAAATTACATAGACAGAGTTCACATCATATTGTCTTTAACAATGATACATTAAATAATTGGGATTCAAATATAATGCTCGTGTTTATCATGTATGTACATATACCATCATAATTCATCAGTAACATAGCACTGTCAAAGTCAAGCCTAATACCTGATGAAACTTGATAGGTTTTTTTTTGTTTATTTGGGGTTTTGGTTTGTTTTTAGCAGAATACAGAGAAAAGCTCTACAAATTTCACATGTGATCTGAGACACGAAAACCATTTTTTCTGGATTCTCTGTCATACCACCACTAGAGATTCTGAAGATTGTATTTATTTAGCAATTCTGCTGATGATGTGAGAGTAGAATGTACTCCCTCTGCCATCACTGCACAGAGCCAACATTGCTAGTAGCTTAGTAAAAGGCTTATTTTGTCAGAAAAATATGTGAGCATAACTTTCAATGTGACAAAAAAACAACCCTCCGTACCAACAGATTTGCCAGGTGGAAAGGTGACTGGCTTACACAATCATTTTTCCTACTACCACTACATTTTAACATAGTAGCTGTAATTATAGCCTCTCCTAAGGGTCAATTTTAGAAAATGTTGCCAGTTGTTCAAATCTCCCTCTCTATGCATATCTATAATTATGTGTGAGCATTTTCTTATGTGAAATTCATAAGATCTGACAGACTAAACATATATACCAAGGTTTAGGGATAGAAGGGAAGGTCAGAGAGGCAAGGGGTATTGGAGCACAGTAGCTACAAATCCTAAAGAAACTGGCACAAAACAACGGGTTAGCTGGAATTAACGTCCTTCTGACTGATATTCCTTTAGAGCACTGATATCAGAGGCCATTCAGACAAAAGACCAGTTAAGCCACTAAACCTCACCAGCTGCACTTCAGATGAGAACATCCGAAACTGACAAAACTACTGCATGCAATACTGCCAACACTCATTGGTTTGAGGTACCTAATCTGTTACTGGCTTACACCTAGATCCCTATACTCAAAAAGCTGTTGCTTTACCTATTTTTTTGTGCATACACAACCTATGCAGGGGGTGCATTTTTTTTTTTCTTTTTCATTCAGTGTAGCTCTGTTTTTCCTTTCTGTGGTCCTCTGTGAAGTCAGACTTAGTTACAAGAAGATTACATGAATCAGTATTAATATTGAGGGAGGAGATATAAGTCACTGGTCCACTGCATTTTCTAACACCAGAAAGGTACCATTGCCAAGGAAGACATAATATACTTTTCCAAGTGTACTGTTTCAAGGATTCCCAACTCTTTTGACAGCACAGGACTTGGCTGGTTTCCAGAGATCCTCCTTTTCCATTAGTATCCACATAAAATTCCTGAGGCAGTTACAACAATTACTAACAAAGAAACACTGGTAGTTAACAGCTACTATCTACTAGGACAATTTAGCTACAGGAACTAAGGAAGAATCCACACCACGTGAAAAATCAGCACATGCTTTGGAAAGAAACAGTTGTAAACCAACCATAGCTGGCAACTGTGTGGAGCATTACTGACCTCAAAAATCTGTAGTTGTTTGTACTCAGAGACTTGACATTTGAGGTCACAAAATAAATCAGAGTATGATACAAAAATAAACAAAAAGAAGGCTTTGTAATCCATTTACAAAAGTTTCTATGGTCCTAACAAATAAAGGAACACCTGACTAAAAAAACCCAAAACACCAAACAGAAAAACCTACACTTCTGTTATTTTAAAAATTTAATGTGAGAAGCTTATACCCACTGACTCTTGCCCTTAGACCCATTTTTAGCTCCTTCAGTGGAGTCTTCCAAGAAGCCCTACAATGCAGGTTTGTTTGTTTTGAACAAGGAACTCTGATTTATAGCTTTTTATACTTCTCCTTGAAGATCTACTATCCACATCATAGGAACAAAATACAGTGCACTCTCCGCTGATGACGCTCCTTGTGAGCTTTCCCACTTGCATATTTCCTTTACACCTTCACTTCTACCTCTTCCTTTCTGAATGAAGTGACAAAGATGACCAAAGGGAATGATTGTGAGGACACCTCCACTTACTATCACCAGACTTCATTTTGAAAGAATAAAATCTATTCCCTTTAGGTATGAAAATATACATTGACTTGGAATGTATAAAGACAAAAAAATACCTAGGTGTCTGCTAGCCCCTAAAAGGTTAACTTTCATAGGCATTAGATTTGTTGTTACATTTTCTATTAGTGGTAGGTTGGGGTTTTTTGTGGGTTCCCCCCCCACTCCCAAACAAGTTTACCAGATAATTCATTAAAAAAGGCATATAAAATTGAGGAAAATACATTTGTGAAGATTCAGTTTCATTTGTGAAAGACTTACTTTCTGTTGAAATAAAAAAGCAGCCTATCTAAACAAAATATAAATACATTTCTGAATATCAGACCTATAAAAGCCAATGAGACTAATATAAAGCTACTTTTTTCCCCTCTTCATTTCAAAAAGGAATTAGTCAAATGTCTTGACCAAAACTTAACCTTTTTCACTTATTATTCCAGTCTGCCACATCTACAGGAAATAGATCACCAAAACAGATGGAGTGAATAGATATTTTTACCTCCCAGTGGCTGAACACCAGCTGCGGACTGGCCAGGCCACTAGTTCTCTTCCTGATTTCATCAGCAAAACCAAAGCTTTCTGCTACTGGCAGGACTGCCTTAATAATAAACACATCCGTCCCCTCTTTCATCTCCTCTTGTAACACTCTGCCTTCTCTTTTGGACAAGACAGCATACACACGACCTGCAAAGACACAATTTTGATGAGCTCACCAATATATTTATATTCTGCATCATGAAGAGAAATACACAAATTTTTATTTAGGAAACTTCACCATTAAGTAAAATACATAATTTCTTTGGCTAAAATTTTTCCCTGTAAGTGGATCAACTAAGTGGACCTATTAAATGCAAACAAACAACATATTCCGCCAGTACAATGAGTACAATTCTGCCAAAACCCTATGAGTAACATTTAATAAATTAGTACTACTGTATGAATTGAGATGATGCTTGCACCAGGTGCATTTTATACAATCATATGGCTATTTTTTAAAAGGCAGTTTGCCAGATTATGTGCCTAACTTGCTTTATTTTTTTACAACCAAATATTTGAGAAACATTATTAAGAAATATTACTGTGTTTCAGGAATCATATCTTTAAAAGTTTGTTTGGATCACCATATCCCTAGATGGTACTTGTCCAAGATACTGCAGTACTGTTCTGACCACAGAAAACTTGTCTGAAATACTACATTTTTGTTACGTTTAATGTGTTCAATTTTTTTTTAATTAAACCAGGCTTAAGATAGTCATGGATAATTTTTATTTTTCTTTCCCAAATTAATACTCAATCCATTGAAATACAGTGTATATATCATTAAAGTAGCTGTAAAAACGCCTATGTTTGACTTTACAGTAGGCATTAAGTTAATGTTTTAAAATGTTTTTGCAAACTTATGGGCTAAGTATTCTACAGACAAAAACCAGCAAATACATTTGTGTTGATCTTAATGTTTTAAAATTTTTTTGCAAACTTATGGGCTAAGTATTCTACAGACAAAAAACAGCAAATACATTTGTGTTGATCAAGATAATAAAATCAAGAAAACTTATGCACTGAAAAAATGTTTTAGGAATGCCTTCATTTACAAATGTGAATAGTTAGTAAGTATGAGATGTACAAATTATCTTTAAAAGTACCTTGTAGTGAAGAGCAAGTTTATACCAACTTCTAAGTGGTTCAAATATTTTATATTATATTGTGGTAAAAAAAAAAAAAAAGAATGCATACTGCTACCTTTTAAACATCTGGGCAAAACTGACCCTTACTGGAAATAATTAGAAATACAGGTTACTTCATTATGCATGCCACCTATTCTGACTTGACAGAAAGATATCATTAAAGACTATAGCCACATACATTTATTTCCATATATACTGTAAGCCTTTTGTGGGATACCAGAGGAAATGGTGGAGTGGGTTTATTTGCTTTTATTTTTTAAATACAGAATCTGGTCCTTGTTCAGGAAATTCAGCGCAAGCACACAGCTAGTACAGTTAAATCTTCCTGTCAGATGCAGGTAATGAAGCATCAGTTCAGCACCAATCATTTCAGAGTTTATAGTTCTCTAATAAAATGTGGGTTGAAGTGCTCTTTCTACCATCACTGACAATTTTATCTGCTCATGCCCTTACCAGGACCTCCTCACTGTTCCTCTGACTGAACTTCACCTTGACTATGCACAATAATCTTCTTATTACTCATGAGGAAATTGAGGAAATACTTCTATATTCTATATTTAAAAATCACAAAAAGATTAAGGCATTCTGAAGATAAGTCACTGAGTTTGTGATGCACGTATAGCCTTTGTTAACATAACTAAGCAATTTCAAGGCTATGGAAATTTCAGTGAGTCCCGAAAATTCTCAGCTACAAAAGGGTCATATCTCAGCACAGCTCACAATTCAGTAACTGTTTTAAAATGCAAGCTTAAACATACACATTGCAAAAGAGCATCACATCACGGTCACTGTACGTATACTATGTATGTGCCACATAGTATATATTAAAGCCATTTGTTAAAGCAAGTAAGTTCAAAACCACTTTATAGGTTATTAATGTTATAATTCAAAATATTTATTTTACTAATTGTTTTAACTAGGACTTAGAAAACTTTGCACACGTATTCATGAGATAACTAAGGTAACATTTATCACAAAGCACTTTAGATGCACATATTTGATGGTCGTAATTCACTGAAGATTATTCTTTGAAAACATAAAAGCCAGAAGAAAATTTATAGCCTACTAAATGGTTTCTAGCTACATGTATTTCATCCAAGCAGTCTGGAGAATTGTTCCAGTTAATGCTATCACAAAGTAGTTATATAAGGTCTTCAGTTTCACCGCTATGGACAGACTGTGGTATACTGAAGATATACTGGTTCTACCTCTATGCTAATTAGTTGAATGGATTTAGCAGCATCAGTCACCAAGAAATACTATAAGATCTTCCTATTCAAAACAGTTAAAACAGTTATTTTGAAAATATGATGCTACTTCAAAAACAGCTTCAATGTGCTGCAACATACAGAATAAGTCTCTGCATAATAGGCTCACTTTAAATATGTATTAAGTCCAGCTCCTTAAAATACTTAAGTCCTGTTCACCACTTTACTGAGGGATACTTCAGTACATGAAGTGAAAACGCTAGCAATTTCAGCATTCCCTGCATACTAAAAAAATGAAACTTCATACTGAAAGAAATACTGTGGAAGGACGAGAGGATAACCAAGCAGGAGCCGCACTTCTGTTTTGGATTCTGCATGTTTTCACTTACACAACCAAGCCAGAGACAATACTATGAATTGATGTGAATTGCCCCCTGCCCCCTAAAACACTGTAATCTAAAATTTTAATAACTTTATTTTAAAAGAAATAAAGACATAAGAATTGCTATCAAAATCCCAAACCAAAAGCTACAGCGGTCTGGTAAAGTCCTTTCCCAATTAAGGTTCGCTGGCATCAGTAAAATGAAAAGACAGTCTAGCTTTCGGTCTCTCAAAAGAAAGAGGGGAAGAAGAGCTCAAAAAGTAGGAATATTAACAGGCAAAAGCTAATAATAATTAAAGATGTGATGCTAGTTAGGAACATTCTTCCACTTTTGGGAGTTTACACAGAGCTTCCATACAGCAGGAGTGTATAAAAATGGATTTTTCTAGTGAACTAACCGTAGGAACGAGATGTTCAAAGTGTAACCTACCAGGAAACATCGGGTGTTTGCAGGACCCAGGTCTAAACCCAAGGCCTGTTACACTGAACACGTATAAGCTTGCAACACATTCCTGCGTTCCTCTCCTTGCACCTCTCCTCAGCTCCAGTTGAGTATATTTTCATGGTTAGAAAAGTCTTCCATAAAGATATGGAAAAATCTTTATCTACCAAGACGACTAACATAAAAGAACTAACTTCCTCAGAAGCTAACATCTTAGAAACTACAAGATAATATGAAGATACATTAAACTCAACTCAATATGCTGTTAATTTCAGTAGTTAGAAGAGGCTCAGCTACGAAGCGAAGTTACTGAACAAAACTGGTCCAGTTTTACCTCAAACCAGGACAACTGGTTATATGGAACACCAGCTGAAAGAATTGAAGTTACAGAAGCCAGTTGTTTATCATGTGTCAATTGCTAAGTCTTAGTGGATAGCATGCATACTCTTCAATTCCCCTAACTGATAAAATATATTAGCTCAAAATTCCATAATAAAAATTAAACACATGAATTTAATTAACTAATAACCATGGTTATTACCACACAACTCACATTCATTAGACTGGACTAATTTGCTTGCATGTCTGAGTCCTAAATTACACTTATTTTATATATATATATGTGCAGTAAAAAGCCATGTTTCCATTTGGTTTTATGGCACAACTGACGAGCTGATGCATGTTAATTACATCACTGTCAAAACAATCATGCTTTATTAGTAGCAGGCATTTTTGAAAACAGCAATTTATACAGTGTTTCTGTGGTTTGAAAATCGCTATCTTATAGTTTGACATAGAGATTCAGAGGTATTGTGCTAATGTGCTCTACAAACAGTAATGTGTAACGCTAGGAAGTGTAATTTTGACAGGCATTCTTACATGTTAAAAAATAATTCAAGATAGTTTAAAAATGCAGCAGTTCTATGTCATAGTAAGTTGCAGCTTAAAGTAATATGCTAATAAGCTTACTGCAGGTCACCTTTTCCCAGGCCGACTAGAGTACCTCCAGAAAAGAACAGGATTACACATCTGTACAAAACAATTGCTCATTCAAAGGCACTTCTTTTTACTATATACAATTGTAAATTTTGCTCTTCAGACCATTTTGTTTTGTATAACCGCTATCATTATGCTTGTGTGCACAACATTTGAGATTTTTACAATAAATAACCAAATCTTTAATTACTGTATGTGGGATATACTATAATTTCTGTCCTGAGTCAAGGTAAATTTGCTGATAGCTTAAATTCAATGGAAGTCAGTTTTAAAGGAAATCTTGGTGCATTGGATCAGATTCAGTGTGCAAGCAGCTCCCACGGAAAACTCCAAGAACAAATGTTAGGGTAAGTTAAGAGGTGTTTTAAGTAGGTCACAAAACCAAGTTTAAGTAGGTGTAAGTGGTAAGGTAATATAAATGACACAAATTTGGTATGCACTGGGTTTGCAAAGGCAGCAACTAGCATACCAGAAGGATAGAGATGCTACTAAAAAAAAAGTCTAACAATTGGACTGTAACAATCATTTAACAATCTCTCTTTTTTTCTGATTTTATTTCTATGTTGATTATTATATTAACTTAAAACATCTTGAAATAACATTAACTAAGATTCTGCATTCATTTTACAAACAGGATAGGCTTCTTCATCTCTTCATGGAACTAATGCTTAATTATGTCGCCTAATATTGGTATCCATGTATACTGAAGTTACTATTACAGAAATTTCATAAAAAGGAAACATTTTGTATCTTGCACTTCCAAAAAAGTGTAGCACTGCTACTTACCCATATGTTTCAGATAAGCAAGAACAATGCTAAATTTTCATTTAGAATAGCATAAATACTACAGGCATCAGAGAGTCGTTGTACAAATCTACTGAAGAACGATAAAATACTTCTGACAAAATTTTTAAGTTATAATTTCTGATTCTGTCTAATTTATAAAACCTCACCTTAGAACTCAGAAAGCAAATTCTTGACAAATGTTTCTTTGTCTGTCTTACCTAAAACTTCTGCAGTAGCCATAATTTCACACGTGTACATTGCTGCCATAAGCCTCTGTGGTTTTGCTTGCAAAGCGTAACGACAAGCTTCCTTCATGGTGGCAATCAGTTGTCCAGAAAAGGGACCGTAACAATCTGCAAGTAGAACTTCTCCCTTGTGTTTACTAATTTTCTCAGGTGATTTTGGAACACTTCGACTACTGTCCTGGTGTTCATTTGCACTGCAAACTTCATCAGTGCAACTGCTTGTTAGAGTAATATCTTCATTTTGTTTATGTTCTATGGCGTCACGTTCCCCTAAATCCTGACTACTAGTTGACAGCACCTCTCCAACTTTATTCATTTCCCATTTTTCCACTGTAAAACAAACACCCATGAGGGGTTCTTCACACATGGGTCCTGAAAGTGTAGCCAGCTGAAATCCACTTACTATGCTGTTGTCAAAGTCTCTGTATTTACTCACTTCTTTCACAGTGTTCCCAAGGCACTGCCACACAGACCTTTTATAGCCCTCAAAATTATGTAGCAAAATATTGGGCCCACACTTCCTTGGTCCAAATGACCAGATCTGATCAACAGCATTTCTCCACTTTCTTCCCTGCAGATTTTGCTCCAACTTTTGTTTGAATTCCTTGATCCTATCAAGAGTCTTCTGATTTATCTCATGGTTTTTTTTATCTTCATTCAGAGATGTGTTGAGTTGCTCCATAGTTCTAATTAAGTCACTGTTTTCTTCAAGAAGTCGAGTTACCTCCTCAGGAAGTGGCATTGCTCTTACACTGAGAGTAGCTTGTTTATTTGGAGTAGATACTGTAACAAGCCCATCTGAATCAACTTGAATTCCTTCAGGAACTTTATTTTGGTCCTCTTTTGTTTGGTGTATGACAGCAACTTTCTGCTGTTTTCCTATTTCTTCATTCACCATATCAACTTTTGGAGGTCTTGTTATGGTCTCTCGGAATGGTATAATAGGTGCTGACACACTAATCTGTACCTTTGCAAACCTATAAAATAAAGTTTAGAAATAGTTTGAAATTACAAAAATACTTTTAAACTTGGGGAGGGGGAAGGTAAGGCAATGGCTTTAACATGGAACAGATCTTCATGAATAAATCTGATTGCAAAACAGATTACTAGATAATGGACTTCAAACTCAAACTCTTAAAAGCATTACGTACTTCAAAAAAGAAGCATTGCCTCTTATGTCTTTAGAAATATTTGGAAAGGAACTGAAGAAAATAAAAGAAAAAGCATTGCTGTGGCTCTGTGTAAATCACCAGTTCACCCACATCTTGGAAACTACGTGCTGTTGTTCTCTACCCTCAAACGAGAGAGATACAATAGAACTAGAAGAAAATGAGCATAAGGACAATAGAAGGTATGAAAGTACAAGTAGCCTTCAGATGGTTCAAGGATACAATAGAGGTCTACAAAATTATGAAGGGCATGGGGAAGGCTGATCAGGATTAACTGACAAATCAAACCACAACAGGCCCCAAAATGAAAAGAATTAAGGCCCAGGAAAGCATTACTGTTACTCTGGTTTTACTCTTTCCCAGACACGTGCTCAAGGCCATGCTGCTGGAGATATGATACTGAGCAAGACGGACACCCTATGTGAACCAGTACAGCTGTTCTTACAGCTGTAAGATGCTCCAAAAAGAGCACTGGGTAAGCTGAACAGGCTTCTGTAAAGTGCGGAGCCATGGTTCTATAATCTTGTGGGTTCAGATCAAGCACTCTGCACCTAAGAGCGCTTGGAGAGCTGATACTCCCGTTTTCTCCATATTCCTGGCACAGCAGATTCAAATCTGTGCTGCCCAGGTGCATGAAACTGGCACCGCAGCACAGAAGCACAAGGAGGATTAATGTAGGGAAAAAAAGGCCCCTGGTGACTTCATACTGTGATTAGCTAGTGGAAACCTTAACCACTATTCTCCTTGCAAACCTAAAGGATCATTCATAATTGTGATCTTGTAAACAAATGTAAATATACAAACCACTATTCTGAAGGTAGAAGTCAATGACTGCCTACATTGGAATGCCTTTAAGTTGGCTTGAGGAAGGGAAAAAATTTCAAGTGAAATAGCTACGCCTGACTATCACCAGATAGGGACACATTCGTTATAGAATAATGCCAGACAATTATTTCATGTATAAACCTGTCATTAGTAGCAGCCTTTTCTCTGCTATAAAGCAAAACACAATCCTTCTCCCTCACACATCCCAAGTAGCTTTATATTGTACAGTTGCTTCAATGAAAATTAAGTGGTAATTATTTTTTTTATAAAGTTGCATTTGAGACTACAGCTTTATACAAAACTAAAACATAAACAGAAGAAACCAGGGGAGATAATTAAAATAAATTGACCATTAACTACAGACAAAAATTAAACCATCAACTCTATACCAGAAAGCCCTATTATTTCAGGTCATTAAACACTTCTCAGTTTGTTAGAAGACTTTATATTGGAAGATTCACAAAGATAATAAAATTTCCTAACGGAAGAAAACAAACAAATTTTAAATGCTGTGGATGAATCTTATTTTTTGACTAATTAAAAAAAGGTAAAATCAATCTTTGCCTTTAAAGGACCACAGAAAGCACAAAGTAAAACGGGGTATGAGACACTAGGTGAAGATTTTGGTCTTTTTCCATGCTAAAAGAAAGGAAAAACTCTTACTAATGCAGTTCAGCCTGTTTAACTATAATTTATAGTCTGCTTTGTAAGAGTACTAGCAATTTTTAAAGGAATTATTTTGGGTCAAGATTTGAAAGATACAACCTAAAAAGCTTTCTTTTAAAGTAAGTTAGACAATACCTGACACAGTAAAGAAAACCTGGAAGTTGGAAATAAAAATATTTATAAAAAAACAAGTACAGTAGATCAGAATAAGACAGAATGACAGAAGTTTAAACAATATTGTAGTATTGGCATTTAATACAGTGATAAAGTGTGATTATTGAGGAACTGACATAATTTTCACAGCAATGCTATTAACCAGCAACAATTTTTTTCAGAGTAGTTTGCATTTATTAATTATTTGTCTTGAAGTCCGTACTCTGCAGGAAAACTTTCACTGCACTTTAAAGGGTATTTCACAAGATGAGAAAATTTAATTACTAGTCATTAAAATGCTCCAAAAGTAAAAGCTTCACATCTTTGGGTATGCCAATGTATTATTTTACGACCCAGCTAGGAAGTGCCAGATTTGTTAGCTCTTTCATGTATTTAATAAACATCTCTATATTTATTCATAAAGGAATCTTATCTTCAAGTACAACCTCATGACTTCAAAATATACTGTATGGTATTTTATCTGTTTACTGTAATCACAGGAGCTGAAAATTGCTAATGGGACTATGGCAAAACTCTGGGTTTTTTACAACTTGGAAATGGATGTTTATTAAGTGCATATAATCAGCATCTTGTTCAAATACATTCAGGATTTAACTAAGCTGAAGATACTGGAATGTTGAAAGCTTCCCATCAGATCTGGAAAACAGCCTGTATTTTTCACCTCATCTGAACGGGAAAAACAATAGTCTTATTGCAAAATCTCCCAGGAAACACCTTGTTTAGAAATGAAAGGTTCCTACCACTGGCAAAATGGTAACCCTGTGTCTTCAAAGGTTTTTAACAGCCTTTTCAAGCTATATAATCTATAAAAATTATACTCTGCTGATTATTATCTCACTGCTACAATTACAATCTGTGGTACAGCCAGCTAGCACCAGATCAATGAAGAACAGGTTTTCGTTTATCATTTCGGTATGAAAATAATGTTTTTATGCCAGCTGATTAGGCTCAGTTTTTGAAACACGTGAAGAAAACAAGACCATAATTGGAATGACCTGTGTCTAAGGCCCAGATGTTATTTACAACATTCCTGCTAATTAATCCTTATATAGAACTATTTTACTATACAAATAGAAAGTTAGTTTTTGGATAAGTCACTGATCCTTATAAAGGAGGTGCAGCTAGATTTTCATGCTGCTATAGTTTACATTCAAAACCAAAATTAACGGCAATCATGTTCCAGTATGTGTGGCTTAAAGGATGAATTACATGACTGCATGGACATTTGTGAGGCTAATACAATGCATTCAGGAACACTCACAGTTCAGTTCGATCTCATTCTAAAGCTGAAATATTTTGCTGTAATCAGTTTTAGAATAGACACTATTCTGCACCAAGCCTCAGTTCTAATTAGTAGTACCCACAGCTGAAAGCTCATGGGTGAATAGTTACCTGCAATAAAACAAACACAACTGCTGCCACTTGAAATCATAGGTAATTATATCCAAGCAAACACAGCTTAAAGTAATCCATCAGTTTCAATCTTTATAATTTCAGCCTTGAGAAACAACCACAGGTTCTGTCTATTACACTGTAGGCTAAGTGGACCTAGGAGCTCTAAAGCAACTTACCTGAAATACTTCACAAGTCTGGGAACAGTGATGATTAACATTATCTCTGTGATTGGTAATCTTGGTATTTGAAAACCCCCTTTTATTAACCTTTGCACTAAGCCTTCATATGAGGCACAATTCATTGCATCAAAAATTGCTCTGAACCAGATTATTTAAGAAGCTGTTAGTCTAAATTCCAAGAAAAGTACAACTAGAAAAAAAAAAAAAAAAACAACCTCAAGCTAGGATTGTGTCCGGACCTTTCTTGTAACTAAGCATGAATAAAAACTGCCAAGGGTTATGACAGGGGAAATGGAAGTGAAGCATTCAGGCAAACAGCATTAAGTTAAAAGAAATAATTTTGTCCTTTGAGTCTGTCACATAAATGTAATAAATCATTTTTCCTTTTTTTCTGACCATCACTCAAATCATTTGATATGCCTAAAATGTTTCAGCTGACTTTGAAACAGCACTTTATGTCATGAAACTGTTATAAGAGTGGTTATCAGACCAAAGTTGAGAGTTGTGTATCCTTTTTAACTACCCATGAGGTCTGAGCAGGTTGATGAAATGACAACAAAAGGACTAACCAAAATTTCTTAAGTTCTGGTAAATTTTGGCAGAGTGATAAAAGTTGCAGAGGAAAAGCAAATGTAATCGTAAGTTCTATTTCCATGGACCTCAAAACCAGGAGATCTACCCTTTTTGCATTTTTTCCATGCAAAAAACAAACACCACCCCCTCCACCCCTACTACTACCATCTTCATTCTCTTTGTTTCTCATTCTGAACAGGGTAATTTAATCCCCACACACTTAATATTTGCAATGCTCTTTGGACAGGAAGTTCTAAAAATTTCCATTGTAAAATGCAGAAAATAAAATGTTCAGAGTTACAATGTCCAATTTATTACTCTATTCACAAAGAGCTAATTAGGAAGAAAAAGTAAAAATAAATTTAGGGAAATTAAACAGAACATCCAGATTTAATAATTTAGATAAACGTGGATGACTGATCTTTTATTTGTTTCCATGTCTCTTCAAATCTTTGACAAGTATCACTTGAACATAATTTTCTAAATACATACTGGGAAAGCTAAAATTAAATATTTGCCTTTGGAAAAGTTTGATTAGAATCTTGACAAAGACAATTCAGCATAGTTTCAACTCAGCAGAACCTCCTCAGTTTCTGTAACTACTCAAAAAATATCAAATGTTCAAAACCCAGTTGATACAATTACAGTAGATGCTAATATCAGAATCCTGCCCCACTACTTCAAGTGGGACATTTTGAATAAACTTTCTCAATATTTTTTGGGAAAAACTTGTGGGTCACATTTTAAGGGTGTTATACACTGTCTTGATCCCTAGCTCACAATTTGCTACTGCAAACAACATGCCCTTAGAACAAACTAAACATCTGTACAGAACATACATATAGCCAATATAACTAACACTTCAGACCACAACTTTTCCTCTTCACACTCGTTAACTGATGTAAGTTTACCACCGTCAGAACTCACAAGGAATGGTGCAAGACAGGGATCCCATTCTTCACTTTTCCTTCCACAAACTGGAGAGAGAAGGAAGGGACAATTCTTGTCCCAGGAGCTGTGGGAAGGATGTGAGGGATGGCAGCTAAGATACACTAAGTCCGCAGAGATGGCTAGAAGGAGCACGAGCTGGTGAACACGCCTGCTCGCAACTCTTTTGTGAGCTGGTACCCAAGTGAGAAAAAAGGCATCATGAACCATATCTCAAGTCCAAGTGAGTCAGTGGTGGGAGCCCTGCTAGTCTGTGCCCACAGGTGTTTCTTGTTTCTGCTTATGATGCTACAAGCACAGAGTGTTTACATACTTTGGTAGTTTGCAAAACTGACAACGTTTTCTTGAGGAATACAAATAAGGGACACAAAACAGTCACTCTTGAGAGTTTATAGTTCTTTTAAAAAAAAGCCAAATTAGATGAGGACTCAGAAAAAAAAAAAACAAATTATGTTTACAAAAGGTTAGATATTTAAATACAGGGACTGCTACTGGCTGCTCACTACCATCCTATTTTCCCATCACATAGCTATTATTATTTTTTTTCAGATTTTGATCAGTGCCCATAATAAAGGCATTTATACATCTTCCTATGCAAACTGCAGCTGAAGACAGGTGCACCCAGTTTTGCTCTGTTTAACATGTTACATTCAAGTGACTTGTATCAATAAATAAGACTGGTTTCAAAAGTGGTAAAAATGTGTTGCACGAAGTTGTAATGAGGATAACCATTAAAACATACATCATATTCTACAAGTGATCCAGTCTAACTTCCGTAAGAATTGACTGGTGTCTGATATTAACTTGAATGAATATGGGCACATTAAGACAGACATTCAACCATCCATCATCAGGTTTGCTTTTTGGTTTAGGAAGAAAATGACAGTAAATGCATGTGGACAGAAGTATCAAAATTTTTTTAGTAAATGAAGTTATAGGAAAGGATGGTTTCAGACAACTGTTCCTCTACTATTTGAAGAAACATTAAAAGATACTAAATGTATGCATTTATGCTTGCAGAAAATGTAAGTAAGAACAGATTAACATTAAAAAAAAAAAATCAATGTGAAAAACAAAGGAACAGGATAGAGTGTGCACACACAATTTTAGCCTTGTTGCTTTCTAATTTTTGAGAGTTCATTTATCAGATTTGATTCCTTTCAGAGTTTTTATTTTGCACAAATGGTACGGTACATTCTTAATTGGACTCCTGGACCTATTGCAATTTATCATTTCTAGAAAGTGCCCAAAAGGTGTACAAGATGTATAAAAGTGATGAGCTAGTGGCTTCTGCCCAACTGTAAGTAATTTTATAGCTACAAAAAGGTACATTTATGATCCAATGGTAAAAAGTGTTGGTGGGTGAAGCTTCTATTTCACCAGAACATAAATCAAAGATATGCATCTGACAAAGAAATACAACAGACACCTACTGAACTAAAAATATTTCTTCCTCCTTGCCCCTCTAACCTTTCTTTCAGGTCATCCAAGCAACGCTGAAGATGAACTTCTCCTGCTGTCACTAGCACATGCTCTCCTGTCTCCTGGATTAAAACTTGGACACATGGATCAGCTTGGTTTAAAAGCTTCATTCCTCTGACCAGCTGAGGCATATCACCTGGCAAAATAAGGTATTATTATCAAAGTAATACTAAAGAAGAAACACTTGAAGTAGGATATACTTAAAAGTAGAAACAGTAACACTCGTTTTTATGGAAGTCTGAAGACAAATACATATTTTAGGAACACCCAAAAACTTTCAGCTAAGTTCTGAAATCTTTCTGTGGGCAAATTTCTGCTTACAAATCACAAAGAGCGGTATAGTTAAAGAGCAGCAACTGAAGACATAAGATATACTCATAATTTGTCACCAAGAATTTATATACTGATGATAAAATTCACATTATACAATTATAACCATGCTACACATTTGACTACGACTGTTATCTTGCTTCTTATATACAATTAACCACAGATACAGCTCATAAATGCTCACAACTAATAAAAAATTTCAATGTTATCAATATGAAGTGATTAAAAATTTAAGAATTTCACTCCTCATTTTCACAAATTATCAAGAGATGTAACCTCTCTTATTTATTAAAACTGTTTAAAGTAATCTTTCAGTAAATAATTGTATTTCCTTGCAATCCTTCATGGCTAAGTGTAGCAACGTGCAAATTGCTAATGCTTAAAACGCTCCAAAGACATAAATAATAACGTGTTAATTTTACTAAAATAAAAGCAAACATTATTCCACATGGATTACTTAGAAGGCATAAGACTGAATGAAGCACAGGAAGGATTTAAACTAGCTGTAAGACACTGAGAAGTTTTAATGATATTACAACCTGACAAGGGGAAAAATTGGGAACGTGAGAGCTTTTCAGTGAAACCAAACACAGCTGTCCCTAAAACAAAGGTGTTTAAAAAGAGTTGCCTTAAAGTTAATGGAACCTGAACAACCACAGCTGAGTCAAATTTGGCTACGTTACATCAAAGCTATGCATAAACACCTGATGTCAGCAGCCTTTCATAATTAACACAATTTTAAAAAATTAATTATGATTCCTTTTTCTTATTTTACATATGGGGTAAAGAATACCCACAGGCTTTCTAGGAATGCATATTCATATAAAGAAGGAAGAGTGACATTAAACTTGTCATTCACTTGGAGACTATTAAAAGAAATACGATATTGTAAGCTTGTAAAGGTATAATAGAAAAGTATCCTTGAAAACCACACATTACAATAAACAAAGAGTGGAAAAAACACACTGTTAGTTCGCAAGGCTAACACAGTTGAACAATGACTTTCAATGTTGTCTTCTGCACTGAGAGGGACGAACAGGGTTGTTTTTTTTCCTTCTTTTAGAGCTTAAGGTAACCATATATGAAGATTTTGACATGAATGTGAAGACATGCAGTAATTTTGTAAAATATACATAGGGAAGTAATTTGTATTTATTTGACTCAGTTTTCCAAATAAGCAAATGCAGTTTTGAGTTAGGTTTGCTGTGGAAAACCAGGGCTCTCACATGAGACAGTGTGCTAGGGCCACCTCAAGAATCTATGCAACTCACTGGACAACTGACTGCTTTCAAGCTGAGCCTGCAATGGCCAAATTTTGCTTATCTTCCTGTTACTGGAAGCAGCAGCTGATTTTCAGGAAACTTTTGCAAGTGTAGCTACCTTTGAGGCTTCTGTCCCTCTAAGAGATTTAATTCAAACCACAGATTCAGAAGTTACCAGGGAGGAGAAATTAAGCAATGGTATAAGAATGATACAGCTTCATCTCCTTAAGGAAAAAAAATTACCCAAAAATCAGTCAGTAGTTATAGAATTACATTCCTTTAACATTTTCCACTTATTACTACACTCAGTAGAACCAGTAATTTCCAATACTTTCAACACTGCTTTAACAAATGCAGGATGTACTATATGATTATCTGTTATTCAGACACTTGGGACAAATAGCTGCTAAACTGTCCAATCACTTTCTAAAAAACATGTAATCTTAGTGTTAGAGTATTTCGTAACTGAACAGAAAGCCAGTTATTTCGGTTGTACTAACACTACAATGACAAATGGAAATTGGGCTGAAATTCAAATACAGCTGGAGATATACTACTCTCTGGTTGGGAGGGGAATAATCAGTATGGCAAATCTGTACCACGAGCTTAATGATGTAGCATAAAAGAATGTCAGCAGAAATTAAAAACCCAAGGCAATACTTATCTTCAGAGTAAAGGAATACTGAACCTTGAGCATCACGTAGTGCCTTACTTGTGGAACAGCTAAGTCTGACCATAAAGCACACAACAAGGTCTTCTGTATCTCCTCACCTACTGAGACATGAGCTAACCAGCTAGAAGAATTCACAAGGACAATAAAGTATGGCCCTCTAGGCGACATATTTATTTATTTTATACTGGGTCAGTCTCTGATTCAGTGCATGCATCATAAACAAGCCAAAGGTGGGAAGCTGCATTGCTACCACATTGAATTTGCATTACCTCCCCACTTTGCTTCAAACTTACTTGGATGTTTTGGTTCAACAGCTACCCGCACTATCGGTGTAGCTTCAAAGTTGAGAGGTGTAAACGGTGGACAGGCTGGTGACGTTGACAGTGTTGCAGACTTTAGCACAAAATCTTGCAGGCCTCCTATTCCTAATAGGAAATTTGGGGAAAAAAAAAAAGCAAAACAACAAAAAAAAAATCACCCACTGTCATATTAAATGAGACTAAAGACATGATCATCAAGCTAAAAAAAGCTGGATTCTAATTACAAATATAAAATTCAAAAATTCCTCACCGTTCATATAAAGTATCTGTTAAAATATTTGTGCATAATCTGGGTACTCAAGTCTCTGGTGTGACATCTGATATTTAGTCTCACAGTTCCCATTGCATTCCCTCTGTATGTTAAAAAGGCATGTTTATAACTCTGAAGAACAGAAAGGACATGAAGACTTTTTACCCTTCTAATACGTCCAATACTTTGTACAGCTCAGACTTATTTTTGGTGGTTTAAATTTAGAAAAATTTAGATTGCAAGAGCCCTCCAAAGGTCATCTAGTCCAACCTCCAGCTCAAAGCAGGGCTAACTTCAAAGTTAGATCAAGTTGCTCAGGGCCTTGCCCAGTCAAGTTTTAAAAACCTTTAACGACAGAAACTCCATAGACTCTGTTGACAAGCTCCTCCAGTGCTTAATTGCTCTTATTGTGAAGAATGTTCTATTTTTTCTTCCCACCTCCCCATGCCCATTTGGGATTCCCCTTTACTGCAACTTGAATCTTGTAAAAATGTAACTTATCATATAGCAAGCTATTAATTCTAATCCTAATATATTTTATAATGCTGGCAAGTTGGAGAAAACTGAGCTTAAACTGTAGTGATAAGAAAAAAATATGGAAAAAAATATTAGCTATAAATCCGCAAAATAGCTGCTGTAAATGCTTACTGAGTCTTGGCTCACTGGCTGGCACATTTAAGACAATTTGAAATTATTGCCTTCAAATTCCTAACCAACAGGACATCATTCATAATTTAGTTATAGCTATAAAAACACTATGAGAAGTGGTTGAGCAATAAAGACAACAAATAAAGCTGATACTGATATATACAGTCACTTTTCCTGATTCTCCCTCAGTCATAAGCAATAAGCATTGCAGTACTTCTAATGGAGTATAAATTAAATGTACATGTAACTTATTACAAGAAAACTAAAATCTTTAGATCATCATCTATACCTGCTTAAAAATTAAATTTGCATTTGTAGATTGTTGTATATTGGTGCCCCTTCCTCCTCCTCTACTACATGCCTGAGTAGTAATAAGCAGAGAATTTCTTAACCCTAGCTCCCCATTATCACCCTTTTTTGGCACAGTCGTCTTTATTTGAGGCCAGAAACAAAGAGGGTGAGCTTCCACCCAATGAGATCATGTGGGAGTTTAAATTCTGAAGAGCTAGTCTTCTGCAGAGTTATTATCTGCAGAATCAGGCTGTTTCTACAGCTCTGAAGGCTGAATGTCTGGCCAGTAGGATATGCCAAAACCCAAAATGTCCCTATTTAAGAAAACCTGCCTCAAAATAACTGGAAGCAGAGCAACATTCAACGGCTTTAAATGCAGGATAGCAGATGCTGCAAAGAAAATAAATCTGTATAAACTCTGTGTTGCACCTGACCTATGACCAGCGTGTATTTCCTCTTTTTCACTTATTCAACATGTGGTTTGAATGAAAAACAAATGCTGGATCATCATCACCACCAGGGACTGAGAAAAGGGATGGGTCCATTTTATTCTGATCTTCTCCAGCTGGTTAAAGGAAAATGATTTAGAGTGGGAGGTGAACAGCTTCTTTTCACAGCGTAATGTGAACCAGAGAAATCAAGTTCAAAATCTTATTTCAGATAGACTCACTCTTTTCTTCACACACTTTACAGTATTCTTACTACCATAAAGAAAACTTGAAGGTCTCTGCTCTTTTATTTCACATTTGAAGGTAAAAGTACATGTATTATACTAGTGTCTGGCAATAATAATACACTAAAAATCAAAAAATATCTATCAGTTTTTGTGAAAATCTGTTAGGCTTATAACCTGGGCATTTTAATCGCTTAACTGTGTGAGCTCACACAGAGCAGTGTCCAGCCCTGATGAATATATTTAATTTACAAATACTTAGTAACGAATGCTGGCAAAAAAATCCATGAAGATTAAAGGTTCTTGGACACTTTTTTACATAACATGACTAAGTAACTGCTTACGTATTTTCTGAATAATATTGGACAAAGAAGTAAGATAACTAATTCCAAAGTACTCCATGACATGTCAATGGAAGAATTCTACTAATTATGCTGATACATCAATCTTGAACCACCTTATTGTTCATCCCACTGAAATTTACACATACTACTTTAGATCTTAGATGTATATTAATATGTTAATTACTTGAATAGACTTAGAAAAGCCACTCCAAAATTAAGCTTATAAATACACCTCCCATTTTAAGATTGTTTTTGTTCTGTTCAGCCCTTGAAGAAAGACATCATTATGACACACACATTTTACTTCACGTTTCTTTTTGTAGTACAATAATTTTCAAGAAGAAAGGAACCAAAGAAAAAGCTACTTAAGCAAGGAACGTGAGACAAACCACTGCCGTTTTGTTTTAGGTTAGCTTACAGACTGAAATACTAAAAGGCATTACAAGTATTTTTGAATAGTCATCTCTCAAAGAACAACCTAGTTTACAAAGTATGCAGTATGTCACACAAATAAGCATGCATGCCAGTAGGCAGTTTGTTGTACATTGCTTTTATTTATTTATTTTTAAAAGAAGCTGGAGTTAAAAGTGTCTATAGGAATTTTTAAACGTGAGTTTTAACTTCATCAGGAAATTGCTTCTTTTTATAAACTCTGCCTGTAGTGTGTCACCTAATTTGTATACAAAAGAAAATGCCAAATTCTGCCTGTTTGGGGGAGCGTGTAAACTTCAGACACAAAAGTTTATTAGAAACTCCGTATTCGACATATGCCATACTTTGTTTTATATTGTGTGGTACGACTTCTAACATTGTACTTGGTAGCAAAGCCTTTTCTTCCCAGTTAGGAGTCAAATCACCTTCACAGATTTTATGATGTAAAGCAAAGAGCTGTATCTACTAAACAGTTACTACTACAAGTATCTTTTTTTCTTGTGCATAGTCCTGTTGAGATTAAAGGGATTACAGCGTAAAGAACTGCAAAGCAAGCTACCCATGCTGAATAGTCAAGCCTACCAAGGATACCATATGAGATTTGATAGTAAGTATGAGACTAGATTATTTTTTCTTAAATTCACCATGTGAATTCTTTGTGTTGCATCTAAATGCTCCTACCGCAGAATAGTATTTTTCTTTTGAAAAAGCATTCCTACATACTACTGGTCACTAAAGAAACACAGCACCTGAACTCAACTGGACTTGAATAGCAGCGGACACTGAAAAATACCACTCTCTAGGGTTCTGCATCTACATGCCAAGGACTTCACTGAAAGAAAGGTAATTTTACAATGCTTAACACTCACAGAAACACGCAGACGGACTAGCATTAGTTCTACGAACTTGTTACCATCTTTAAAAGAAACATGCAAGACTTCAAATATTACATGGAGATATAATTTTAAGAATTATTAATAGACAAGAAACTCATTAAAAACCTGTGATATAATGTTAAGAAATGCCTTCTGAGTTTGGTTGTCGTTTAAATGTAGACCAAATTATGGTGTACATCAGGGAGAATTACTATGCAACAGAGAAATGTTAGATGTACAGAGGTCTTTCTTTTGTTGAGTCTTTTCTCTTACTTGCCCTAAAAGATAAGAATACTAAATCAAGTATATACCTACTTGTATCACCAGTGTCTTTGCCTCATGATAGAAACTAAATGGTAAAAATAGATAAGAACATCATGACTGAAATTTTCAAAAGGAGTAGGAGACTTAAGACAAATCTCCATTTACTTTTTGCTTCTGTGTCTTGCTGGTAACCACTACACCTTAGACACTAATTTTGTAGCCTTTAAAGATGAAGTACGCTCTTCCAGCTGAATTCAGCTATAAAGATCTGAACACATAATAGATCAATTTCAAGATATATGTAATTAGTTTCCTTTGATGTAGAAAGATTTAGCATTTAATATTCTTTCAAGATGCAAAAAATGAAGCAGACACCACCACCATGCATAACTTTTTCAATCAGATAAGGAAATAATTTAGTTTGTAGCGTGAAAATCAAACAAAGAAGAATGAAAGCTGTTTAAATTTTAACTTCTGCCACATTGTTACTAGCCTCAGCATATTAGTTCAGTGGCTCTTTATCTTCTCTTACTGATGATATCACCACTTAAGAATCCTTGGCTGCTTTGGAATGGAGACATGTCAAGCTTTGGACTAACACCGTAAGGAACTAAGTAAAGCAAAATGCTAACGTTAATCTTCCCAGCAAGGCTCTGTCTCCACTGAAATATATCATTTCTTATCAACATTGTTTGTTTAGAAAGATTAAGACTTTTACAATATGCAAAGCCTCCTGGTTTAAAGGCTCCATGCACTGCACTATGTATCAGTGAAGAAAGACCATGCAAGTTCATTAGTAAATCATGTAAAAGGAGGTGTGATGCAAACTTTTGTAAATCTACACAATCTGAAATTTCAAAATGAGCATGTGCCTTTTGTTTCAAAGGGAGTGTGCAAACAGACTAAGACCTCTATAATTTTCTTCGGGCAGTAATACAAATACAATCTTTTCCTCCCTAGTGAGACACGTTTGAAATAAAGTATTTTTAAAAGGTGCTTTAAAAAACAAGTATGAGAAAATAAATTCACAAATCCACCTTAAAAATATGATTGGCCCTTAAATGTTTCCAGTTTCTCCTTAAAGTAAATAGGCTAAAAGCCAACTAAAACAAACAGGAAAGCAAAATGATATCAAAATTATCAAAAATAATTAAAATAACTCCATATCAATCATCTTTCTCCTTTGAATCTATCCACAGAATTCTCCTTTTCTCAGTATCTAGCACGCATCTAGAAAAGATTATACCATTAGCACAGTTACCTATTAGGGTGACTAATATTGGTTCACTGTTTCCATGTACACTTTAAGCATCAGCCTCCATCCTTCTGTTACTACCCGTAATTAAATAAAAGGGGGGGGGGGACGACGACAAAAGAAAATAGAGGAGGGATTTTGCAAGGGGAAACTGGCTTTTGGTAATATTAAACTCAGTTATCGTAGTATGCCTTTTATATTTGAGGAATCTTAAAATGTTTTACAAATTACTGGGATTAAATGATGGTAACTGTAGGGACTTTGGACAAGTAGCTACTATGGTTTAAGCAGACCTTGTATTATACATTTATCGCCTCAGATTTTAAGCATGTTTCTCTTGAGTCTCATGGGCACTGCACAGAGACATCTGAGGGCAGAACTTGACCTTTCTATATTAGAAACTGTTTCTGGAAAGGAAGGGAATGTAAATCAAGACACAGGCCACATTCTAGTCGAGATTTCATCAACTTTTTTCCATAATACAGACCACATGTTAGCACAGATTGCCGGTGAGCCTCCTCTTCTCATCTGTAATTGTGCACTTTCCCCTCAATTGTTCTTACTTTCTTCTGAGGCAAGTGAAATTGCTTGCATGGAAAACAGAATATTATGAAGTATGTACATGATTTCAGCTATTCTCAGTACTTTCCAATCATTTTCCAGAAAAAGTTAATTCAACATTTTCTTCTGTATTTCTTTTCCTCTTTCCCAATGTGGGTTTTTTTGAGCTGCATCTTGAAAAATCACCAGTATCCAACAGACTGTAGATGTCTCTGTCCCAGTTTCCTCAAGAGTTTCAAATAAACAAGTTCTACCTAAATATGTGCTAGTGATTAACAAGCAGGAACATGAATTCAGTTCCTCAGTCCAAAGTTGTTAAATTATACTTTTGTTGTAGAACCTTACTTTTAGGTTCACAGCAGTTTGAAGGCAAACTGAGCATAACTTTCTGATTAGATGAGAGTAAACTCAGCCATATTGTTAATACTGTTATAACAAAATTCCCTCTCCCCAAGGGACACAATCATGCGATAGGACATTTAATTCAATAAGCGACCTTTGACACAAGCACCTCAATGCTTTATTACTGAATCATCGAGTAGTAAAAGATGAAAGAGCGCTAAGGCACCCCATAGAGTTCTTTCAGGAAAAAGACTAGCAGTTCAAAGAACAAAACTGTCTGCTTTTAGAAGACCTGCAAGGAAAGCAATAAGATGATCTAATAGCATGTTCCACTAAAAATCTCCTATTGCATGATTATAGTTTTGAAGAGGATTGCAAACATATATAATGAGTAAACAAGCATCATTTATCTTCTGCTGAGATTCTTCAGAAAAAAAAAAACATGTGTTCAATTAAGTACTTAGACCGCGTGATAACATACAATTCCTAACTGTTGACTGAGTTGACCAATTATGAACTTTCCTATACTTTTCTCAGAGCAGACTAAAAACAATATTCAGCAAACTATAAAAAGACTTTTACACTAAACAGTAATGTTTTAAAAACTATAAAGTGAATTGATAAAGATCTACCTGCACTTAAGTCTTTGTGAAAAAGCAGACACCATGGCTGAGTCAGGAATATGCTTACTAAAATACAAATTTAGCTTAAAATAAGCAGAATTAAAACAAAATCGGTTAACATTCCAAATCTGACTTCTGGGTTTACAAATAGGTGTAGTCAAAATGAAATATTGATTTCCTTAAGTTGCTTAATGAGGCAAATAAATATAGAAGATGAAAGTATTTCAGATAATTATTTTTTTTAATGCGACAAAATTATTTCATTTGTCATGCCATACTAATTTTTGGCGCTCAAAACTAAAGTAAATGATCCTGATTTTAATATTTATGGTTACACTTCATTTTAGCATGCAAACTTAGAAAGTTCCTGCCTAGATCTGTAACCCGCCCCCATTCCTCTTTACATATTATGTAATCAATGCACTTGTAGCTTCACCAAAAAAAAATCCAACAAAAAAAAAAACAGTAAAAAAAAAAAAGCATTACTCCAAATTAAGTTCCTTTAATCTTTTAACTTTAAAGTGTTCTTGATAAAGGCACTAAACAGTACTTTTTTGGTTTTATAAAAACGTTAGTAGCCCTACTCAGCAGTATATATGTAACATATTTTGCCTGAGCCCACACATTATAGTTGCTTTCCATATATCAGCTCAACTTGACATCACTTGATAGCAGCAATACAGAATAATAGTAAATATGTGGACAGATCTTTGTACAATGGGACCACATAGGCACTGGAACACACCTCAGTGATCCTGTACATCAAATTAAAACTTCCATTACTGCATGTGGAAAGCATTTAGCACCATACAAAACTCTTCAAGGGTTTCTGAAACACAAACCAACTTTTAGATTTATAATTACTTTGAATAAATTATTTTAATTTGACCTGACAGCAACACATCTGAATTTACTTAATTTTTTTAAAATGACTACCAGAACTTCAGAGGCAGTTCAGCACAGCTGTTGTTCCAAACAAACCAAACTTAGGAATGGGTGTTTCAACATATTTACTTTGATAATCTAAAAGTCCTTTGAAGTGCTGATTTGTTGGGGTTTTTATTAGTAGTAGTAAATGTGCTTTCGTATATAAATATATGAAATTGCACATTGGACTGGAAAACAGATCAGCTGAATTCATATGGAACATCCTATGCAAGGGAGAAAGTTTTGCCCAGCAATCCTCTATGGAAAAAGAAAGTATTCCAGACAACAGAGCATTAACTATGCTCTCTAAGGAGAATATGTATTTTTTGGAGATGAGAAATGTCTCGCAGGTGTAGCTCTGGGTATTTCTAGGAAGCCTCCCTACTTTGTCTCACAGATAAACCCATGCTAGTCATCTACTGATGATTTCTAGTGGTTCAACGAGAAAAGTATTTAACAAAAACCAAAAAGTTATTTCGTTTGTAATACCTAAATTGAAACTCTCCAAGACTTCAGCTATAATGTTGACATCTGCCTCATAGAAGACACAAAAAGATGGGACTATAAATTGATAATAAATCTTATCCATGAAAAAATGTCAACAAAACCCAAGAGAATATTGAAGTGTTTGGTAGAATGCTTTAGTTAGGATTGTTATCACTACCTAATTAAGTTTGCAAAAGGAACATATACTAAAAGACCTAAGATTTTTCACCTACAAAGTAGGAGAAGAACAAGACAAATCCCTGTGTTTCAGCAGTCCTCTAGCAAAGGCATAGTTTATATTGCTTGTATTTTGGATGTTACAGAGGAGAAAATTCAAAATATTTTAAAATAAAACTCTCTGGCTCACTAAATATATCACAGTAGTTACATTAGATGAAAGTCAAGAAATCCTAATTCTTCTCTGTTGCACAGCCACCATTAATAACGTTAGCTATGCTCACATGCTCAGTTCTGGAAGTCTATTAAAATAGTATTCTCTTTTCTTAGGTCTGTAACATGAATAGATTATATACTGGAAGTATTAATCAAAATGTATTAAAATGTTTTCAAAATATTATATTGACATGCATATAGAACTTGTGAAAGCAGGGAAGGGGGAGGCAGCGGCAGCATTGAATCAACTGTTCTCTACCAGATTGAGCGTGAAAGTGTTTAACATTACATGAAAGGAGATGGAGGCAAAGCCTTTCTATTCAAAAATGTAGTAAAGTTCAATATTTATTTTTAAGTAAACATTGGGAAGACATAAAACTCCATATAATATTTTAATATTTTTATGAGAGTACTTGAGGCAAGATGCAAGTGACTAAAGATCTAAAGTCCATTGGGGTTTTGAGCACAACAGCAAACTGGATTCCTCTCATTTCTTGACCAAATGCTTCCACAACAGAGCAAAATAACTAGTCTCAGCTAATAGATCAATAAGAAATAATTTCTTCATAAACCAGACTAGCTATAGCATAGTCTAAGAACCAACCTACCATCAAAAGAAAATGCCATTTTATTGAGTTTTATTGAGTTTTAGTAATGTGTCCTGAAAATGGGCAGACTCCACGTATATAACTGTTTTCTTAAATTGAAGATTATAAAATATAAGTAACATCTGTTACTTCCCAGAATCAATTATAAGTGGTGTTAAAATTAATGAAGCCTTCAGGCACTGATCTTGCAAGGAATTCATTTAAATCTGTAGAAGTCTTGGAGGTTTTGTCATGTTTGCCTAGAAAAAGCTACATGAACATATTGCTACAAGTTCTGCATTACATATACTAAGTGCATGGGGAATTTAAAATCTACTACTAGAAGTGCCAATTAAAAAAAGACAATGGTAGTTGAAAAGCTCATTAAATTTTGTCCGCCCTTGTGCTGATTTTAGAATTTGTTTAACGGTAGAATCCCAATATACTTGATTTACATTTCATCAGTTAAAAAAGCATATGAGGCCTTTATCATTCAATACATCAGGTAAATGCAAAGATAGACTTATCAGTTACTAGGATATTTCAGACATCACAAGTAGAAGCAGCATACCAATTACCAAATGTGTACAACATCCTGTGGGAAATGCCCTACTGAGTCACTGACCATTCTCCCTGTTAACTTGTAAGACATGCAAGTAACTAATTAAAATTCAATTTTCTGAGACCTGACCCAATGCCTAAAGCTCCCATTTAAAGGCAACCCTCCTGCCCTCCCACTACATCTGCCTACAAGTGATTACTGCTTGCTTATTTTGTTGCCTTGGGAAATACAGCTTGAAGTGTTCCAAAGAACCATGAATAATGGATCATTTCAGTCTACATTACGCAGAAGTTGATATTTATTTTAAATACAATAATTTTCAAGAAAGATAAAGAGTAATATAAAACTTGACTTCAAGCTAAAAGAAACCTTTAAATGGCTCATTTGTAGTTACAAGCAATAATATTCTGGGGAATAATTAATTAGAAGAAAGATTCTACAAAAGACAGCACCTTTCCAATGTCTTGGATTAGGACTATTTGACATAACGGGTATACAAACAGATGGCATAAGAGGGAACAGGGAATGCCTTAAATACACCTGTTCTATCAGCAGTCTAGGAAGTTACTGATGATTAGTTATTTATCATGCGCTCCAATTTAATAGCAAAACAAATGCCAAAATAAACAGAAAATGCATTCAAATAAAAAAAAAAAAAACAACAAAACAAAACAAAGAAGTTATTGCCACATGAAAACCTACGACTGGACCATTGATACTGATCTCAGATTGAAAGGCAGAGATATACTCCAAACACAACAAATAAAATTTATCTAGAATAGCGACAAATTTTTAGTGAAAAGTAAAGACTGAATTCCAGAAAGTTATTTCAAAACACACATATTAATCACTGGCAAAAGTACCTAAGAAATAATAATAATAAAAAATAGAATTCTGGAGAAAAAGTTCTGCTAGATTTCATTATTCTGGTTAAAATAGGTTTTTGTCACAGCAATAAAAAAGTTGTTATTTTTCCACAAAATTAAAACTATATTGAAATCATGGATTTTACAAGTAAACTTCACATCAAGTATGTCTGGCAGTCTGCATCTGTGTAAACTAAGCATACCAAAATCATGTCTATTTAAAACATAAAAAACCCCTAAAAAATAAGACTGCAACTCTTTATCCGCAGAACCTTTCTTCCCCAAAGGAAAAGAAAAAGGACTGCCATTTCCCTCCTAATTTCTGATTACTTCAGTTAATGTATCATTGAGAGTTATTACTGTAATTCATAGTCCATATAACTTTGACTTCCTGAAATACTGCAAAATATTGCCTTTTTTTAGCTCTAGGTCAAGAAAATGGGGGAAAAAAATATACACATCATTCCTAAGATACAAGAATTCTTAAGACTAGCGCAGAACACCACATAATTGAATTGGGCTTTGAAATGGTCCTCTATTTCAGAATGGAGAAAAGAAATGAAATAGAACTAACCTTGATTTTTAATACCTCCTTTTTTAGTACCCCCTTGCAAAAAAGTAACTAATAAGATTTAATTTTATTTATATCCCGTCAGTCTACATGCAATAACATCCCCAACATTGCTTCCTCTGTTAACAACAGGCATGAGCCTCATACAGACAAAAGACACCAGGAAGGGAGCTTGGAGCTTTGACATCTCCAAGTCTGGAAAACCCCTAGTAACTAATAAGTAACTAATTCCTTTTCAACACGAATGACACCAGTGCTTCATTTGCATTAGAGGATAAAAGGAAAAGAGACCCCACCCCAAAAGGCAGTCTAAGAACACCATCTCAAATACAGCGAGGAAGATCTAGCAGCCAGTTGCCAATCACAAAGAGCATGCTTGCCCGAACTTCTGGCTTCCCAGCAGCGGCGCTAGCATTTGCCACACTTTGGGTGAGCCAATTCAGGATACTAAATAAACAGAGTAAAACTAACTGAATAAAAAGGCAATTTTCCTTCTCACCCAATTTTCACTCCCTCAACTAAGAAAGCATTAATACATTTCTAAGAGACACTGCTTCTGACATGTTGTCCAAGAAAAAGCAAATCAACACATTAAACACAGTGAAACTCCTCTGGCATGGCGAGGCCAATCAGAAGTAGAGGTTTAGCCGTCAGCATCTTGTAAAACTAGTTAAGAAACCTTTTCTTTTTTCAATCCCATCCATGTATAAAGTGGAGCTAACACCTCATGGTCCTGAAACAAGTTAATTTGTCTCTGTGTCCCACCGCTACCCCCTCAGAAACTACACCAGCCTGGCTAGCATATTGCTGACTGACCAGAGGAGCCCACAGATGTGGTATCTTGTGGCACCCACCAGCATCAGCAGTGCACTCAGCTTTGCTGCTTCAAGACAAAGTAAAACCTTAAAGCACAGAACGTCAGCTGCTTTTCTGAACAAAAGAAACATGGCCATTTGCCACTGCTAACTATTAGCTTTAAATCCTTTGGAAGAGGATAGAAAAACCTTTTCTACTAAAAATGAAAAGCATTTCTGCTAATAGTGGCTGCTTACTTAAATGACTCTTTTTGGTTAAGGAGCAATGTTTCCAACACAGTATGTCATACTTCCTGATGGGATTATGTACACACAAGAATCTGTTAAAAATGGAGTATGCTTTCATTCTCATTTCCAAAGTAAATGCAACTCCTGTAATCACAGTCTCCCCTCAACAACATGTTGTCAGCTTCCACTAAGTTTACCAGCGAGAGAGAGGAGAGGGTTCAGATATAATTAAGTTTCCACAAGTTATGTAAAATCAATGGCTAAGTACTGAAGGGAGACCAAAATTGGTGAGCTCACTGAAAAAAGGGCAGGCAAAACAGGATCATTATATATCCCGCTTGGAAGCAGCTGCCTGGCGACCAGCGTGCACATCCTGGCTGGCCAACTGGGACACGCACAACGGCAGGATAGGCGTAGCTTAGAGGGAAGCTGAGGATTTTAAGGACACCAGTCCACAAGAATCCAGGCTTTGTTAGTACCACTGCTCAGAGAACTTGCTTTTTGAACGTGTCACAAAACAATTAGTCTTTTGTGGAAAAGCTCTGAAAAATGTAACCATCAGGATTCCATTCATCTTGGGTCCTGTTTTGAAAGCTTCTCAACACACAACTCTCAGCATCAGTGAACCATGTAGTCTGTCTTTAGAATTCAACACGTTTTCAACTTCCTTGTCCTCAACAGCTCCAGCAGCCTAAAGAGCGGGGAATCACTTTGAATGTCTCTGCTGAGGTGTAAGTGCAGTAAACTGATGTAACAAGAACCACCAGCAGGTTCGCATTTTCATTTAGATTAATGGGTTCATTGTCATGCAACTCACAATGGTTGACCCAATACTTCAATATTGCATAAAGCATGATTTGTACAAATCTTAACATGTGACACCTGGAAAACACCAAGTATTTAAATGAATATTTGTTGCTCAATATTATGTTTCAGAAACCTAGTTAGTCACCAAAACCGGCTGCTATCAAAGTTGGCAACAATGATACTTTAGCCAATGAAGCTTAAAATGACAGTAACAGATAAACTGACTTATCCTCCCCACATTAACTTAAACATCTGTACAATTTATACATTCTGAGAGTGGTTTTCCTATTTCCCCTCCAGTACATTGTCTTCGCTCAGGTCTGCCTACATTCAAGTCAACATTAGCATGCTTAAACCAACACCAAGTGCCTCTGAAAAACCTGCCTGCTTCAAATTCATTTGGATGACAGAAGTCTCTCCATTCTGTACAGAAAAGCTTTCTCTTGCATCTCAGCTGGACTCCTTAAATTCAGTGCAATTTTCCTATTGTGATCTCACTGTCTTCCCACAAACAGGCTCAGAAACAAAGACGGCAATTTAAAATGCTCACTACCAAATTAGGTGAATTATCTACCAAAACATGCCTGCACAAAGGAAGGTTACAAACGCAAAACCCCACAAGAAACACTAGCTACAGTCCACGACAGTTATGACAGAGGACCAGCCTTGGAAAATGGAGCCTCTCAGTTTTGAATATCATTGGCTTGAATTTTGCCCAAATACACAACAGAACTTGCTGGAGAGACTTAGGTAGTAGGGAGCAAGAAAGGTTAGAAAAGAACCATATTTCTTTTAGTCTTAATTAGATGCAAAAAGATACTAAATTTGGTTCCACATATCGATGCCAAAATTTCAAAATCAATCAAGTAAAGTCAGCAGCTGTTCTGCATCTTAAAACAAAAACTCAATGGTAACAGCCCCTCAAACATTACCCTTATCTACCTATAACTGCAATTAAACAATTCTTCACTTACAAATTCAGATACTAGAACCTGCAAGATGAAACTAGATGTATTATCTATGCTTGCTATTTTCAATTCATACAGTTTTGACACTGAAATTCGAATAGCTATTATTAGATAAGTACAATGGAGCTGAAACTCATACTGCTTGGCTTGCAACCTCTGCAGAAGAATATTTCTAGTAAATATCAGTTTTTCCAATTATTTGCTAAATGATAAACCACTACAAACAATCTAAACTTTGAGCCTAAACTCCCCAGTGCTGTGCTGCCCCTTTAACACTGTTGTTTAGCAGTGCTCCACAGTTTGACATCAGTTGATACTCCTAAATATAGCTCTGCCTTAACTCCCCCCCTACAGTTCACAAGCCAGACAAAGCCAACTTCATGACTCACACCCCGATACAGGCCAACCAACCCCCACAACACTTTTGCAATTTAATGTGAAGCATGAAACATCATCAAAATCTAGGGAAAATATTTAGAAGATAACTCACTAAAACACAGCCTTTATTAACAATCTCTTGACTTTGTAACCTTCCCATTCGTTACACAGGATTTTGATTCTCTGACACCGTGTCTGTGTTCAGTGGGGTTGTGTGCAGAATTAATTCCAAACTGGTCTTCCTCGCTCAGACTCCCATGCCTACACTGCAGCCCCCTCCTTGCTTTTTCTAAACACCTTGAAGAAATTTTGGTAACAACAGACAATGGAAGCAAAAGAGAAACATACAACGTAATAAAAGGCTTTTGTGGCTAGTTCAAATGTAAAAGTAGAGGCATTTCACAACCACAGATGGTATTTATGGCAAGAATGCTGTATATTACAGGCACTAGGTCTATTACACAATAAGACAAACGCTTCTTCACATGTGGGTGTGAAAGCGTGTATCCTGCTCCTCTCTGTTACACAGGAGGCCTGGCTAAGATTAGGAAGTGCTCCAGCAGGAATTTAGCACACATTCAAATAAATTGCCCTCATGGATTAGTGGTTTATATTGCATAAACAATGCCAGTTAGAAGAGCTTTTGCATTTCCTCAGGTTGTGGTTAACTACAATATTCTCATATAGTCTTACTTTTTTGACATGGGATAACCAAGGTAAGCAAAATAAAAAGCTGAAGTAGAGTAATAGAAGGAAAGGCAGAGAGAAAGGTGGAATCCAAAGAGAAAACAGGAGGTTAACGTGAAGTTTTGGGGTGGGGAGCTTAGGGGAAAAAGGATAGATTTCAGAGCCATGTTAACACTCCAAAGACAGCCGAAGGAGGTCCAGCCTAATTTCTACACCCTGGTTGTTACTCTGTGCAGAAGACAATTAGTGTAGCCATGAAAGTTAAAGAAACATTCAGAGAAGGGAATTTTTCCATCTCTTTTTCACATAAAGCAGTAGCTTTTCTCAGGACAAAGGAAAGTATCAAAGAAAAAAAGGAAGCTAAACAAGATGTTTTCATGACAGTGGTATTACTTAACACTACACTGCTTCTGAAACCAGTACATTATTTCTGAGTTGAGCTAATAAGTAAGCAGCACACTGATTGCAGATTTTTGCTTTCAGAATACACCATGAGATTAATTTAATTTAGAGTGAAAACATTTGTAGATTTTCTGCATGAAGAAATGCACATTAAAAGCCATAATCCAAAGTTTTCACTAGATTGACAGTGCTGTGAATCCACGTGAGACCTTTACCCAAAACTGAAATAGCAACACATTTCAGATTTTTGCATTGTATGAAAAACAGTGCCCTCTGGCTTCATATTAAATGGGAATAAGAAAACAGGTTAAAGGATAAAACAAGTTACCTTGTTCCTGTTTCCATTTCTGTTAAAGAAACAGATGGAAAATTGCATGATAGTTCTCTACCTACCCTAATTTGTCAAGGAATCATCATCATAATTCAGATGCTCTGAATATTGAGATCATTTGATAGTCACCTTAAAATATAATCCTTACCAGACAGTTGTGCATATGTCATGAGAAACTGAAACTCAGTGAAAAACAAAGAAAACCACCAATTTTTTTCTTCAGAACTGTTTTGTTCACAGGATATTTGTTTAAAGTATAACGATGGGGAAAAGTCTTATTCAATCAAAGCCATATAAAGGAGTTTCAATTTTGCATAACTTGGAAAAGAGATTATACAGAAACAGAGAACACTACAAATTCAAGAGAATTATAATTTTTCTATTGCTAAAACCCACATATACAGAGAACAACTTTCTGAGGTATTAAAGATGAAAAAGGTAACATTTAAGAGACATTACTCAGAAGTCGAGAACTACGCAAAACTAGATTTAACCAACAAAACCTTCAGTGCCTAGAAAAATTACTTTTATCCACCGCTCACTGACTGCCTCCTACAAGGCAGAGAGAGGATAACATTGAGACAACTAAATGTAATTTCTAGATGCAAGTTTCTTCTCCCACCAAGTTACACATGGTATATATATTTCAGCACTGATAAACATCAGAAATGAAAATGTTTTGTATCATCAGTACAATTATCTAGGCAGGAAATTTGTGTTATTTAAGGATGTGCTGGGAAAAGCACATTGTCCTGATTGAGAATGCAAAAGGATAAAGCAGCAGCACTATATACAAGGCCTATCAAGACAGAAGCTATGTTAGGAATGGAGATGCACACAAATCTAAAATACAACTCCAAGATACAGAAAACAAAGATTACCCAAATGGATAAAAGCAACTGACATCATCTACCTGGACTTGTGCAAAGCATTGAATACTGTCCTGCACTACATCCTTGACTCTAAATCGAAAAGATGTAGATTTGACAGATGGAGCACTCAGTGGATAAGGACTTGGCTGGATGGCTGCACTCAAAGAGTTACGGTCAATGGCTTGATGTCCAAGTGGCGACCAGTGACGAGTGGCATTCATCAGGGGTCAGTATTGGGACTGGCGCTGTTTAACATCTTTGTCAGTGACATGGACAGCGGGATAGAGCACACCCTCAGCAAGTCTGCCAAGGACACCAAGCTGTGTGTAGCAGTTGACACATTGGAAGGAAGGGATGCCATCCAGAAGGACCTGGACAGGCTGGAGAGGTGGGCCTGTGCAAACCTCATGAAGTTCAACAAGGCCAAGTGCAAGGTCCCGCATGTGGGCCAGAGCAATCCCAAGCACAAATGGAGGCTGGACACAGAATGGATTGAGAACAGCCCTGCCGAGAAGGACGTGGGGGTGCTGGTCCATGAGAAGTTCAACATGAGCCAGCAATGGGTGCTCACAGCCCAGAAATCCAACTGCATCCTGGGTTGCATCAAAAGAAGCTTGGCCAGGTCGAGGGAGATGATTCTGCCCTTCTACTCTGCCGGCTACTCCACCCGGAGTACTGCGTCCAGCTCTGTAGCCCCCAGCATAAGAAGGACATGGACCTGTTGAAGTGAGTCCAGAGAAGGACCACAGAGAGGATCAGAGGGTTGGAGATACCTCTCCTATGAAGACAGGCTGAGACAGTTGGGGTTGCTCAGGCTGGAGAAGAGAAGGCTCCGGGGCAACCTTATAGCAGCCTTCCAGTACCTAAAGGGGTCTACAGGAAAGATGGGGAGGGACTCTATCAGGAAATGTAGCAATAGGATGAGGAGTAACAGTTTTTAACTGAAAGAGGGTAGATTTAGATTAGATATTAGGAAGAAATTCTTTACTGTCAGGGTGGTGACGCACGGCAATATGTTGCCCAGAGAAGCTGTGGAGGCCCCGTCCCTGGAACCATTCAAGGCCAGGTTAGATGGGGCTTTGAGCAAGCCAGTCTAGTTGAAGGTGCTCCCGCCCATGGCAGGGGGATCGGAACAAAACGATCTTTAAGGTCAGTTCCAACTCTAACCACTCTATGATTCTAATTTCAGGATTTAATGTAAGCTTTTACACACTTCAATGTCTTTGCAATTTCACACTTAAGTAAAAGTCTAGCCTAAATGGTACCTACGAGACAGTATTCCAGCTATGTTTTTATTTAGTTATCTGCCCCGAAGTATTCTATGACTTGATATCTGTATCTTACAACTACCTTTTAGTACATGAATTGACTGCTCTTGCAATGAAGCTGAAAAGCTTTATTCATCTGATAGAAATTGAACTTTATCTGACCAGAACAGCTAAAGAGGCTGATTAAAAGTACACATTTCTCCTCAAAAATGTCACTATCTGATTCAAGTATATGAGAGATGTATTTTCCACAAATAGAACTGCAAAACTTAAAATCCTTTAAGAATAAAACTTCTTTTCTGCATTGGTAATTGCACACATTCCTAAACAGTTTTGATTTATGGTGTCTTTTTTACGTCTGAATTGCTATACATGAATTTACATGTAATAAGGCATACATTTTCAAACTCATTTGTACTTATTCCTGAAATGAGACTGTATGTTCTCAGTTTGAATTTCAGAAAACCCACAGCCACATTAAACAAAAGGAAATGTATCTTTAAAACAGCTTTCTGAAAGTTTGAGTTCTACAACAAACTACTGCAAAGGAAATTCTCCAGTGTGTTTAATTCAGAAATAGGAAAACAAGCCTAATACCATTTTGTACAGAGGGATAAAAGGTTCAGTTATAGACTATAAATACAGATCCCTGGTAAATCACATAATTTACACCTCTGTTGAAAACTGAACCTTAAACACTAATTCTTCAAATTAGGCATCCTTGCTGAATCTCGCAGCCATTTACTCCAGTGCCCCACTGTCCAAGTTCATCCCTGAACTAATGTCTCCCATTTCATCATAAATATTTCATGGCGGCACTAACAGGCAGGAAATTCCGAGGAATGGAATTCTGACAACGTTGAGTACAAAACTGAAGTCACTTTGGTTCATCTATCATAGATCCTCATTTAGTAATGGATACTAGAGTCTCTTTAGAGATTTTCAACCAATCAAGACAAGTTAGCTGGTTCCTGTTTGAACCACTTTGTAAGAAAGGAGAGAGCACACAGCTGTACTATAAACTGCCACCTACTAAACAATACTAACATTCTAGTTTTAAAGAGGATACTGGTTTAAAAAAAAAAAACAACCAAACAAACAAAGCAAACCACAACAACAAAAAAAAAAAAACACCAAACCAAAACACCAAAAACATGCTCCAAGTAATTTTTATAATCAGATTGAGGGAGAGTATAGTTTTCAGGCTCTTCAAATGAAAATGTGAGGTAATTTCCCCAAATCATCAGGGATGTATCTCAATATGACGGAAAAAATCCCAAACGCAACATTACGGATGTGAGCTCAGCCAATCATCTCAAAACTTCACCTTAAGGCTTCTATTACCATTCTACATCGGTGATACTACTTTTTCCAATACTCTACGAGAACAAGAGTGTTAAAAACAAGAGGTTCATTAGCCAAGTAATAAATATGGCTATTTCTGTAGATAACTGTTCTCCCTCTATTTATACATGGCCATATTCCATTTAATAGAGAGACTAAAAATAATACATTGATGCTGACTAAAGAAAGTAACTGTGAAATACTGGGGAAAATCCCTATCCTCTCATTTTAAAAAGACTTGAAAAATCACACCCAAGCAAGTACTCACACAGAAGATTTGGAAATTTTGGAGATAAGCCAGCTAGTGTCTGGGACCTAAACCCACAAACAACTATTGAAAGGATGAGTAACATCTGCCCAGAGGCAATTACTAAATAAATGAATTCTCTACCCTTACATGAGGAAAAGGAGTTGGTCTCCTTTAACACTGGCCCTGAATTCTGATTGGTGTGTATTAGTGTAATAATAGGCATCTAATAAATTTGAAGTCCCACGGCCAAAAATCATTTCTTTCTGAAGCAAACACAGGGGTGATAAACAGAGACTGCCTGCACCTCAAACCCTCTTTCCAGTCTATTTCTAGATCTTTTCTATTAAGTAGCTGCAGAGCACGTGCCTGCTACCGTGCTGTGAGTTTCTTCAACCAGCAATGGTATGAAATTGTCTTGATTCTTGTTAGTCCCACTGCTGCCCACAGGCATATAAGTAGCAGCAGCAAACACCGACAAGTCTGGGCAGTTTTCCTTCTGGTACTTTTTGGGAAACCTCAATTATCAGCAAGTGTCTGTCTGCATACAATCCCAAAGAATCAAGAGCACTTGGCCTCACATTTGGAAGATTATTTAGAAATCCAATTTTCATTTACATGAAAGCTCAGATTTTACAGATTATAATAACTAAAAGTTGCTTTAAAACCGATACACAATGTTTCATTGCATTCTCTCCATTTCAGTGGCAAGACTAAACACATTTTTAAGATCTCATAATAAACTCCTGAAAATTAGAGCAGAGAACATTCCAGAAGTACTAGAGAATTTACAAGTGGTTTTCTTCAGAAAGAATTACTGCACTTATTATTTCCTTTTATAGTCTTAAGAAGCTACAGTCAGAAAAATAGAAAAAAATTAGCTGCTCAAAAAGCAATTTAAATTCTTCAATATAAATTAAAAAAACACCCAACCTAAAAAAGCTTTATAAGGAAACTATTAACCATTCAAAGTATTCTTCCCAAAGAAACTTTAGCTGGGTCAATAAAGACACATGTCAGTGCTATACCTCTGATCTACGACATGTCATATTTTTTCCCCTCCAGTGATATGTTGATATTGATTTGAAAACAAGGTAATGAATCACTTATTTCTTTTGCAATAAAGTTTGTAAAGTCAAATCCCCGGAAATGGAATCACAGATAAAATAACAGAAATGGTAAGGCAAACAGGGCAAAGGAAACTTGTCAGATGATCAGCAAATTACACTCCTAATTTCATTTGACACTAGTTCATTAGCTGCACACCACGTTATGTTACATTGCCCAAAAAGCAAAACAAATTATTCAGCCTGCTTGTTGGAACCACACACAGCAAAAAAGCAGTAACCACAAATGGACTAAGTCCACTACAGCAAAAAGAGTTAAGAAAATTGTTTCAGTTTCCAGCACTGGAAGAGGCCAAACGACAGATTAACTATTATGTCTTTAGCTCTAAGAAACAACTTGAACATATTTAATTTTTTCAACAATTTAACTATTTGTAAAACATTAATTGGGTAGGAAATTGATATAGATACAATGATGTCAGGTAAACTCAACAGTTCACAGAGATAAAACGTCATTCAGTAACACAATCCATTCAATTGAATACCTTTTCCTGAATAATGCTGGATTACTATAAATTTGTTAAAAATGCAAGGTTATTTTATTGGGGTTATAAGATGGCAGTTAGTGATAAAAGTTGTAAGTATTCCAAAACTGAAGACAAAGGTTTGAGTTTTCTTTGTTTCATTCACTATTTTCAGCTAATTTCAGTAACATTCTTGAGAAAGACTGCCCTCCTGTGTTCACTGATCATAGTATGCTGAGATAAGACAGCCCATGCAGCTGGAATCACTTCAAGCTGGCTATTTTATTTTTTATTTTTTTTTAAATAATCACATTACTGATTCAGAGAGTGAAATTAGCCCACCAAATGTTTGCGCAGAAATAAAAGGCTGGTGCAACAGCAGGACTGTTCCTAGGGCTTTCACAGAAGGTGGTAATGCTTGCTAGTTGGCATCAGTCCTAGAAAGCCATTCTGGGCCTTTAAAATGGCATCGCTGCTTGCAGCTGCTCTTTGCTCTTAACAGAGGCTGCTTATTAAAAGCTCCTAAATTGTTCAGTGAAGTCCTAAAGGAATAAAAAGCTTGTTAGACACCTTGTTATGAAGTTAGCTACACTACTTCATACCAGCTCTTCACGCTGACTGCAGCTGTATGGCACTTATCTTCAGAAAGGTACAAAAAACCCCAGATGTACAAATCTGTAATTACCTATGTTTCCCATGTCATATTGTTTACAAGTCAACAATCCTATAAGTGCTTTATAAATAATTAAAACATGAAAGAACAATGTATGGGAAAACAAGCATTTTAAAAATGGAAAAAACAAGGTACACAACAGTCTGTCATGTAAGAAGCCAGTTCGCAGTGAGCTAGCAACAGGAGTGACTTCTAGATTCCTGCTTTTAACAACATCATTTGGTAAGTTAAAGAAACAAATGCTCTTAATTTGGTAGAACACTAGATATTCACATAGCTAACTGCATTTGAAAACATTCAGGAAATCATCTAGCCTCCTCTGAGCATTACACTAAAGCACTACAAATCTAGTGTTAAGGGAAAAAGCTTTGCTTTTAACAGTATTCAACAAAACACAAAAAGCACTTAAATAGTCACATAGGCAGCTCTAAGAAAAATCTGCGTTTTGTATACTAACAAACAAAGACTATTGTTATGGTATTGTGGATAAAAAGCAGTATACATGTCAATTTTAAGATGCATGTTATTCTGAAATCATGTGTGCACATGCATGAGTGTGCACGTGCAACATGCCTTGAGATAAACTTTATTCCAATTAACAAAAATGTATCACTTGATGATCCTTCAATTATTTATTCAGAAAAACATGACACTGAGCCAAGTTCAAAAACCCCCACAACATTATTCGCTTATACAGGTACCTAAACATGCTTGTACCTAAACCAGTGTTTTCAGAAACATGTTCCTTTGTTTTTACATCAGTGTTTGCTTAAATTACTTAGAAATAAGAATCAACATCCAGTATGGGAATTCTAGGCCTTTCATTTGTGCATGGTATCATAACAAAAATCCACTACTTCTTTTTGCCTATTTAAAATACATTTTTATACTGCCTCCAACAACTGTTTTTGTTACTACCCCCCCCCTTTTTATGCATAGAACAAAAAAAGGCATTTTGCCTTCAATTAGAGGACAACAACAAGAAAAAGAACAAAAGGAGGGGAAAAGGAAGCTATTATGCACACCTGGAGGGAATGCACTTGCTCAATCTTTAGTTATTAGCCCAAATTACTTTTTCCTCACATATTGCCTTCTAATTTTTCCTTTGTCACTTTGGGGATCACCCACTAAGTTCTTTTTATCGTCTTCAACCTCAAAAATATAAGAACAAGTGTTACAAAATGACGCTTTTCCTGTATTTGTACTTTCCCTTTGCCTGGTTTAAATAAATAAACAAATAAATATTAAAAAAGAGATATTCTTGCATGGAAACAAACAAATCAACCATCCCCACTTCCTCTTGCAGTCCCCAGAATACAGACTTATCAATGCTTCAAAACTCTTACTGTTGTGATAGAGGTAGTCTTGATTTAGAGGAAATATTCTTAACACAGAAACATAACTGAAACCATATAAAACTTGCCTGTAATAAACTCCTTTGTGGAACTTCTAACACTTTTTCAATTTAAGTTACTGTTTTTCCTCCTGGTAAAGTAGCGACTTTGTTTCATTCATGCAATGACATAATAAAAACTGCTTCCCCAAACCTCCCATTACCAAAAAAAATTCGAAAAAAAAAATTATGTTAGTGTTAATTTTCATATTTGTGTACCTGCATTATCAGTCTCTACAGTTTGTTAAACAATACCTAACACTACCTGACAAACAGAAGAGCTTACATACAACATCCACATTAAATCAATTAACGTTTCTTGACCGGACCGTTTATAGTTCTCTGTTTTATAAGTAAAACTAAGCACTAGTAAGAAGATCTATGATAACTAAACCAGAGATCAGTGGATTTCACGCTACAGCCAGGGGTTCACTTCCTGTTAAACACAACACATCTGGAGAAGATGTTTGCACAGTAGCAGGAACCTCCAGTACCGTACATGTTCCCTGTACAACAAGGAGGAGTGTCCCAGCAAGAACCTAAGAACCTACTCAATAAGCTTCTATAGTTCTCAATAAACTAAAGAAGCTAAAGACATCTGGATAGCCAGATGACTGTCTTTATCGAGCTCCTTTCTCTGACATATTTTTGTCATAGCAAAGAAGGACAAACCCTTAAAGAGAGTAGGGCAATTACAGTAGCTTACTATTTGCACAGCACTAGATTATGCAAATACAGGTCAGTATTAATTATCGTGTCACTAAGAACACACAATGATATGTCAGTCAAGCAGTCTCTGGAATTTAATATTCAAGTACTGTTTGTCTCCTTAAAGACACAGAAGGACAATATTTTCAAAACAGCACATAGACATCCAAGGTCTATGACAGAACATTTTATTTTCAATGGATATTCAAGCAGTGTTCAAAAGGTGAGCACAAAATGTGCCCGATATGTCTTGGAATCAAAAAATCTCAGCTGATTTTGAGATGCCGATTTAGGCAACATACGTATTGCCACAAATAATGTTGGCAAGCACAGAGTACTGCTATATCAGGAATGTAAGCATGATTCTGATATACCTAGTTCAAATTTACAAAACAGATAACACTATTTCTGTTAAGATAATAAGGCATCAGCCCAACTGCAAGACAAGTGAAGCTGGTACAGAAGTTCATATGGCCCTTAAGGCAGGACAGAGTGATACAGAGAAGACCAGCACTGCAGTAAGGACAAATAGGCGGACTGTTCGCAAGGCAAAGCTCTTGCTCCCAGGACTCTCAGAACTGATGACCAGAGGGAAGTTCAAACTCAGCAACTGCATGCCGTGCTGAAGGTCTGCGACACGACACAGAAAAATACACCTTACCTGAAACACTACATCGAGACACGTGATTTATTTTTGGATCAGTACTTCAACATTTTTCTAAATTAAACCTCAAGATACTTTTCATGGCCCATTCCAATGACTATCATGTTTTTCATCCAGCAGTTTCAACTAAATACAAGCACCGTTTGGAACCCAAGGGCCCATACCTAACCTAGTATAACCTCATCTGCTGCTCCATCAACTAGATTCTCCTCCTGCGAGGTCTCTGTTCATTCATAGTACAAAGCAGAATCTAGTAGCACCAGTTACCAAGTATAATTTCCTGTCTGCTGGCACAGGACCTCTAACAGAAGTGCAGCAAAAAAAAACAAGAGTGAAAAATAAGACAGTACTCTCTCCTCGGAAGGCATTTTGTTCACATACTCCTTTTCAGTTCTCAAAATGGAGAAATCAATAGCGCTTCTAAATTAAAAATTCTACAAACCAGGTGTTTTAGTCAGAGATAAGAATTTACTCTTTTCATAGACTATTCTGACAAATAATTTTTAAAATAAGATTTATTACAAAGACTTTATTATCCTTTGTTCCCCAAGAACTTTTTCATTTTTTAAAAATCGTATTTCACCTCCTACTCACGGACTACAAAAAATGTATAGTAGTCACACAGACTGTAAAAAAGAAAAATTGTGAATTATAAACAGCTATGTAGAATGAGTTAATATTCTTTGTTTGCCATATTACTTGAAAATTACATACGGCTTAAAGTTTTTTGACAAACACTTTTGACGAAACATTTGAGCTACAAACTTGCAATACAAATTAACTAATGCAAAGCAGTTTGTCTCTCCTAACTTCCAGGAACTCCGAATAATACCAGAAAATAACTTTCTGAAGTTTGCCAGAATGGCCATGCTTATTAGACAGGGCCATAGTATTGCTTTTCAGCTGGACCTTCTGAATTCTGTTTGTGCAACAGCTTTGTAGTTCCAATACAGTATGCTTCATTACCTTTTCCTTTTACAATACTTTGCTACAAGTTACTCAGGTTTTTAGTAATTAAAAGGAGATCAGTATTTTAAGGAAATATTAATTGAACACGAGGAACAAGGGATGAAATCTTTTCATCTTCAGTAAAACAACCTATGTATGAAGCCATGCCTTTGATCGTTAAAACTTTGCATAAGCCAGTATAAAAAATAAAAAGGCTGCTCACTAGGACCAAGTAGATTCTTCCTTGTAAGAAACAACCTATAAATAATAGCAAAACCTCCCTCCCTCCCCGCCAAACCCTGAAGGAAAAAAAAAAAAGTATCTGGAAAAACCCTATTGCATGAGTTTTAAGTGGAAATAGGCAGTCGTGATTAACTGTGTATTCCTTATGACAATAATTTAATTATACAGAGTAAAACTACAGAGCTTTCAGAAAAGCTTCCTTAATTTACTAGATAATCTACAAGCAATTTCCTTATATGGCTGGAGAGAAATCACTGCTGTGTGCTTTAAAGCTCAAAGATAAATGGCCTTTGAAACAGAAATCATTGTTACTAGCTGGAATAATAAAAGTCTTGCATCACCATTGTTACAGATTCCTTTCATATAAATGTATTGCATTTTCTCCAGAGTGTGGTAAATCATCATCAAATCACTAAAGGTGTATGTTGAATTTATGTAAATTAACAATGCAGCTTTACAGGGAAATAGGAGAAACAAATGAAAAAAAAAAGGTATTTAGGGCTCTTAGTTTTAAAAATTCTTTAAAATGACATCAAATTTTTAAAAAAACAACATACATACTTGAACTTGTATGTTCTAGGCAAAAAATTAAAACCTGTTTTATTAATATATAAAGAGACTAGACAACAATCTGGTAAAAAGAGATGAAATACCAAACATAGTCTGGCTAAGAGCTCTGATTGTTAATTCTGATCTTAAAATTCTAATGAATTCTTCTAAATAATAACAAATCCTGTGTCACTATTTAGAACTTTCACATTACTCAACTAATCTGCTTTTCTTTATGGAAAAGCCAGACCCCACTGAAGAGCAGCCTTCAGCAGTAAAGACTACTCGCAGCTTTTTGGTAGAATTAATTAGTTACAAAAACATTTCTTGAAATTTGGTCTGACTCTTAACATTAAATATAATTGTCACAGTATATTCTTCTCTGCAGGAGGCAGCTCCAGGAGTATTGGGCAAGCATGAAGATGGTATCATTTCAGCCTTAGTACAGAGTGTTTTGGGGTGGGTTTTTGTTTTTGTCGGGTGGGTTGGTTTTTTTTTCCAAACTTTTAATCATTTTTTGAAGTAAACAGATCATATATTTAATACATTTTGATACTGGAAATGGTGAACTTGGGCAGACTGGAGTAAGGTATAATTCAGAATTTTAAAATATTAAGCTTCCACACAAAACTAATTCACCATCTGCTTCTATTCTGAACACAAGGCCCATGCTAAAAGCAACCAGCATGGCTAATTGCTTAGATTAACAAAATCAAACCCTGATGCAGTACACCTATTTTTAATTTACCATATATTTACTATATATTTTTAAAAATTAGACAATAAACATGAAAAAAACCCTTGTTTTGTTGTATTTCATACATTTTTCACTCACAAATTGAAAAAATAAAGAACCAAACAACTTTTAAAGTTTACACTTTCTAAATTCTAAACAGTAGTTTTGATAGTTAAAAAAAAAACAAAAACCAACAAATGAAGGACAAAACCAGCAAAGAATACTATTCATACTCTACAGCAAAGCAGCTCAGAATCTGGCACCAAAGAGCACAACTCATTGATTAGGATGACTTATCACTCAGAACCTTGTCTATGGAGAAAGCTCAAAATTTGCCACAGCCATAGAAGAAATAATTTTTTAGCACCATCGTTCAAGCAGACCCATAAATAAAACTACAATTATCCACATCACTAGAGAAGTCATATTACAGAATTTCCACTGTGGGGAAAATATTATAAATAATCTTTGCAATTTATGAAATACAAGACCTTTGTGCTGCCTTTGGCAATTCCTGGCAGCGATGCTTACCTGGCAATACTCCAACCTGAAGATAAGAGGCTAACGTAATCCCTAGTTTTCTCCTATTCATGCAACTTTTCCCTCCTTACAATTCAGAGTTCACAGAAATCACAGTTTAATTACAGTGTCTTCATTTTTTGCACACATGAAATACCTTCATAGATTTATTTAATTTTTCTTATTATTAATCACATCAGAACAATTTACGTGTATTTTGGATGATACAAGGATTCAAGCTCTAGGAAATTAAATACTAGTTACATCTTACCCAGAACATTTCCTGCAGGTACTTCTTCAAGATCTTCAAGTTCTCTTCCCATAAGCAAGTACAGATTCTCCAATGTACAGCAAGTCATATGAGGTACTAATGGCATATCATTTGTAGCAGAACACTGGGATGACAGCTACACAGAGTAAAACAACCAGTATTGGATACTTATCACTTAGTACTCATAAAAACTTTTTCCTCAAAACCTCCTTGCATTTCAAAGCTAAGAAATACATTCTAAAGTGTTTTATTTTTTCCCGTTCCAAAACTCCAATCTTGTGGCAAACAAGCAAATGTTACCAAGAAAATAAAAAACAATGCTTTCTTTGGTAACTTTTAGGTCTGTACTACCACTAGCTCACTTTTAATTGCCACTGATAAAACAAATGTTTTAAAGTAAATTCATAAGTAATTAACTTCTACGATCACAATCTCTAAACATTAAAGATCATTTTTTTCAATACTACTATGTACCTTCCTGTTCCCCAAAAGAATTGTTTTTTCCTTCACAAGTTTTCTTTGAATCAAAGTATGCACATACCAGATTTATTGCTAGCTAATACAACACTGTACCTTAAACTATTTTGGAAATGTTAAGGTTGGTAATGAGTTCAAGGACACAATCAGCTATTACCACAATCACCTAAATTACTTAGATACTTTTTGGAAGTTTTGTCTTGAACTTTTTTTTTTAGTTTTGTAGTGAGTAACGTGTAAAAAGTTAAGGCATCTGTGTTTCAAAAGAATCCAAAGTTACAGTAACAATTCACTGTCACCTCTTACCTTATGCAAAGACTCAGCAGGATCATATTTTGGTCCTAAAACAAAGATCTTCTGCCCTCTTTGCACCACGCCACTGAACACTCGAGCAAAAGCAATGAAAGACTCCTTGTTGTCTGCTTCCTGTTTCATTGCCTTTGAGGTCATGACCTCTACTTGACCAGTGAGCTGTTGCTCTTCACCTAATCAAAGTTAAAAAAATATATGAAGTATAAAAGCAGTTTCTGCCTCACCATCTGAAGAAAAAGAAATAATCAATTACATATTATCCTATCACTTCTGGCGATGCATTAAAAGACAGCAGAATGCCCCATTGTAACTCAAAATCTGGTCCTGTTGGTCATACGCTGCTTTTGTACCAATTTATGATTAAGCTGTTCAGGTTTTAGTTTTGTTTTTTGGTTGGTTTTGTTTCTTTGGGTTTTCTTTGTTGTTGATTTGGTTTGTTTTTTTTTAAGTTACTCACATAAAAGCTTAAAGGAATTAAAATTATATTGGCATAAAGTATGCTAGTAACAAGTCATAGAATCATAGAATCCTTAAGGTTGGAAGGGACCTTTAAGATCGAGTCCAGCCATTACCCTAACCTGACAAAACCACTTCTAAACCATATCCCCAAGTACCACGTCTACCCGTTTTTAAAAAACCTCCAGGGATGGCGAATGCCCCACCTCCCTGGGCAACCTATTCCAATGCTGGATAACCCTTTCAGTGAAAAAATTTTTCCTAATATCCAACCTAAACCTCCCCTGGCTTAACTTCAACCCATTTCCTCTCATCCTATCACTTGTCACTAGGGAAGTCCATAAGAAAGTTTTAGCAGTAAGCTAAACAAACCTGAATCTTTCTCTCTCATACGCAAGGGCAGAAGTCAATCGCTACACCCTTCTACTTGGAGCGAAAATTATTTAATTTTTCAGCAGAGCATCTCCTTCCAGCATCATCTATCTTCACTGACTCAAAGTACTGACACTAAGCATGTTCTCAGACTATAGGAACAGGTATCCACGGCGCTATTACAGCACTTACGAACTATCTGCTTTCTTACAAATCCCTCCTCACTCTTCATTCAGTTCCATCTATAGAACTGTCTGGACTAGCAAGTGGACGATTCTTTGCAAGGTACACAGCCCCTTGACAACACCTAGACAATACTATTACACGTCCTCTGAGAAAAAACAGATAGCGGACCATTACATACCTTTCGTATCACCGGTGTTCCCAGTTCCTTCAGATGAATTTTCACTTGGGGGCTTTTCTGACAGCTCCTTTCCCTGATTTGCTGCCAGTTTTTCTGCATGCCTTCGTTTCGCAAGTTCACGTCGATGAGCTATTTCTTCTTGAGTTAAAGGCCTACATTAGATTTTAAAACATTAGTATTTGGAAATGTCATTTATTTTAAAATAAATTAAATCACAATAAACAGAGTACTATATTTAGCATAAGTAAAAACTTATGCAGAATGCCTTTTGTCCCTATGACACTATATATTTTAAGTCAGCTAAAATTAGCAAACTCTTCTATCATGTTTAGGAAGAGGCCACCATCTTAAATTTCTGTTTATTTTATTAAAATAAGTCAAGTTTCTCCCAATGATGTGTGAATTCTCACTTTTTCAGAAAACATCCAAGCCAATTTTTAAAATTGTTTTTTAACACCATGTCCAGTATGGTATCCTGAGCTAGAACGACAACTAAGACTAAGCATACAGTGTACTAATCTAAGCTTACCTATACCGAGATAGTTAGAAAAAACTACCAGACTTTTCTACCAAATACATTGGGATTGAATACTGTCATTTTAAATTACTTGTGGTTTCTTTATTATTTTAAGGTAGTCTTTACGGCAAGTATTCAAATGCAGGGAAAAGTCTTTGCTTGCTATAGCTACATTTCCATAAAGTGATTAACTTCATAAAGGACAAAAGACTTAAAACTGAGACAACAACAACAAAAAATAATTTTAATATTCTGGTGCAATTTTTAACTACTCACTGATAACCCTGCCTTAAAATAAAGTGCTTTAACATAAGATTTAAAGCAATAAATAATAAAAATTAAAGAATTACATTATCGTTCTTACATAAGGCAATATAAACAGACTTGGTTTTAAATGCAACTCTTTTCAAGCATTTTAAACATCAGTTACACATATATCAGATGTAACAGCTGAAATTGTCCATTTGATCTTTAAATCTGGCCCTTAATAAAATCTGTGATATGAGGTTATCTTCTAATTTAATAAAGTCCAAGCAAGGAAATTAATTTCAGATACTAGTCAACTTCTCTTTCCAATTCCTCCTCTGTTTCTATTAATTTCCCATATAAAAGAGCTGAACCTGTTATCCTGTTATAATCACTACTGCTATTCTCTTAAGAATAATCTGTTCTGTTTAGTAGTTTCAATATCAACAATTTCTCATGTAACGTGCTGTCAGGTGCCTACATTTAAAAAAAAAATAATCTATCACTATGGATTAAAAGCAGGAAAAAATAATTCAGTTATGCAGATACAATTTTTTTCATGTAACCAGAACGCATTTGGGTTGGGGTTTTTTTTTGCGTTGCAAGTAATGGAAATATATATTGCTTTCCAGCATTAATAAATAATTTATTTCCAAAATAATAACCAATGCATTTTTTATATTATACAAATAATCCTAATGGAATTCTAACTTGAGAGAAGAAACAGAAGAATTCTATCATAAAACATGCATTTGTACAACACAACTGGACAAACTAATCACAGGCTTAGATCTTGACTTCGGCTCAAAAAGGTGAACATAATCCCACAGCAAAACCCCGTCTACACGATGTGTCCTTACATCTACCTGCATTTGCTCATATGACGGCGGCAAGAACAGCCGTTCGTAGTATTAAGATGGTTTAGGATTTTATTGGTCAACTGTATCAAGCACACAGTTTGATGAACAGAGCATTAAATCCAAACATGCCCTATGAGTTTTAGCTTGCATAGGAGCCTTGCACAAGTCACTTCCTCTCTTTAATTTCCACACTTACAAAAAGAGTTCAAGATTCTCTGAATAGCAGCAGTAGTAACAAATGATAAGAGGAAAAAAAAACAGTGGGAAGCACTACAGCGGTAGAGTAATTTTTCTTTACAGAACAGGCATGTAAGTATGATCTCTAGAAAAAACAAATAATTTGGGGGAAAAAAAAAATTGAATCGCATCCCCATATCAACTATTCCACACCCCCAAACAGAGAAACAACCCATCACTTAAGGGTCAAAGTTTTTATGTGTAGCCAGTAAAGGAACTTACCGGACACTTACTCTGCCTTTAACTGGATTATTAGGGGCAGAAAGCCCCGAATGTATTATGTGGCTTCAACCAACTCACTGCAAGTAATATTTTTTTATCACATAATATGGATGCTTTTCTGCATACAACACATTCTATAAGAGACTTAATTCAAAAAATGCTTAATCAGACTCTGCATTTTATCAAAATTCATCCTAGAACTTGAGGAAATCACTTTGAACAGTTATCATGCGTACCTTGAATCCACACATTCAACTCAAGAGAGTAAGAAAACTATATATGAATAAAAAACTATGTCTAAAAATTACCTAAGAGAGGCCCCCAGGATAAAATGTCAGAATGTGAAGCACAGACTTTCAGAACTCAGAACCTGGGACAGACACATTACATGTCATAGAAAATGTAAAAGTAAAACAAAATTGCGACTACAAACCTCTCAGCAACTTTTTTTTTCTTTAAAAAAAAATCATCTCTTAAACAATCACTGTAACAGAATTAAGAATACGTATCTCTGAAATTTGGGATAGTGTAGTATTTCTGTTTGTTTTGCTTATTTTATTGCAAAAGAGTGAGGCTTAACAATACAAAATGCAAAGCAGATGGTGGAGAAGAAAACTTTTTTATGATGAGATTTTTTTTTTTCCTAAAGACAGCTGTTCAAAGCTATTTAAGGGTTTGGAATGTCTCAGAAATTCCCAGAGGAGAGAGATTGATAGGGAAAGTACAGATGAGACAGCCAAGGGTGTCATAAATGCAGTTTATATATGATGGCATAGTATACACATGAGGACATATGTATGCATTCCAACACATTTTATTGTCCAAAAATACTTTTCATTTGCGTAAATAATCCTGAGAGTAAAAGAAAAGTTTGTTTGCCTTTTTTTCCCCCTCTTTACATGGTATTTTTAAAAGTGCCAGTATATTTAGGTGTATGATAGTCCTAACCACAAATGTTAAAGGTACCTTAAAATTCTGAATGCATTGGAGTAAGTTGCAATACATATAAGTACAGTTAATTATATTCTCAATTTGATAAGAAGCAGATTGAGTGTGGGTGGGACTTTAGCTAGTAGGTACAACCTAGACTTCCATCCTGGTTTCTGTCAGCGTCAATTTCTACAAAATTAGTCACTCCCGGTAGTATCATTAGAAACCACAAAAAGATAATGTTGTCAAATAAATCCTTATATAGAATTGTAACACACTCAAGCACAACACAAAACAAGATTAATGCACAAGAGGCAATGGATCTGCAACAAAACCAGTTTTAAATTATACCCTGATTTATTCAATTTCTCCAGTTGGCAAAACCAATCAGAAACGAAATCATTTTTGAACAAATGCTGACCAAAGCAGAATAAAGATTCTCTCATCTTCTTCCCTACCGTATTTCTTCCCTCTCTTTTTTTTTACTCCGTAAGAAAGGATCTACGGCCTCCTAATGCCGGCAGAAAAAAAAAATGGGACCATGCGGTCACACAAAAAACAGTAAATGAAAATTCTGGAGCAGAAAGAGAAAGAGTGATTCTCTACCTCCAGAGAGATGCTACAGCATCCAGACAGCACACCCGTGAGCCACGCACAAGTAATAGAGCTGACATAAATGGGTAACCACATTATTACTAACTCATCTGAACCTCAACCATGTCGTAAACAAATGCTATGGAAATAACAATGTTGAAAAGAGTATAATATACATACTATTAACATTCAATATATTGTTGACTAAATGCATCAGATTTCAGGTAATGTAAGTAAGCTACTGCCGATATCTTTATTCCCACATTCCCGTGGGATAACTCATTTAGTTCAAAGTGAACAACTAAACTTCTTCATGCAAATCATCCTCTGAATATGATAGCTTTTCTACCCTTCCATGTTATCAAAGAGACCCTTCACTTCATTCCAAAACATTTCATAAATTCATAGTGAATAATCAAAACAAAAAAATCCCAAACATAAATTGGCCTCTGATTTTTAAATAAAGTGTTATGGGTTTTTTTTAACCTTTTAACTTTCAGACCATTTTAAAAAGGAATCACCACAGTCAGAACACCAACTGATTTCCAAAACATTGATACAACCATCAACAAGTATCTGTGCTGCATCTCCCATGCCATGAACAATGTTTTTGAAGTACCTGAGAATACTTTCTCTCCGTACAGTTTTTACCAGTTTAAATTCCATGAGCTCACGGACACATGCTTGACTTCATGAAACTAAGGGGGTAATTTCTGCTAACATCTTTAAAACCAAGTAATTTATAGAGAATCTTCTGGATTACTCGTCATTACTCTACTCTTCAGACAAGTTCTAGTTAAATCATTGGCTGCTGTTCTGCCCACTATGTGGCACTCAAAGACTTCTGACATCATCATCCTTACAGACAGCTCTCTCAAGCGCAGCTTGTTTGCTATAATTCAGCACAGAGTATGTCCAGTGGTCTTCCTAATCGTACTGAAATTAATTAATTTCTGGATTAAACTGCTTAATGTCTATTGAACTATTTCCACTCACAAACTAATGTGTACCTACTAACATTATTTCCTGTCTCTTCTATTGCAACTGAAAGCACTAGGCAATTCCCAGTAGAAATAAATGTGTATACACAAAATGAACAATTGAAAATTATCCAAATCAGAATTTACATAAAATTTCATTACAACAATCTTACAGAGCTCCTGCAAAGGGGAATACTTGATAACTGTTTTGTATTATATCATATAGCAATTATCATTCATTCTGAGATATGTAATAAAACTAAGATATCAATGTCAAGCTGTCATACACTGCCTTGAAAAACACTCTTGACTGACCTTTGATTTATCTCATATACTAAATGTGCAATAAAGAAAGAAGAAACTTGAAACAAAATTCTTCCAGAATGTTACAAGCTTTCTCTATTAAGCTTGCAATTACACAAACTAAATTATGTCCAGAGAGTCAAATTTCACCCATTGCTACATATTTGTCTCTCAGATCAGTTCCAAAGGTCTTAGTTGGATTCAAATGTATACTGCTACAATGAAGTTTATTTCATAATAACCATAAGTAGGGTTTTTAATTTTTGAAAAGTATATATTACAACTATGTAACTGGGTGCCATCGTCAGATGTTAACCTGTAAATCTGACAGCCTGTTCAGATGACTCATGCCACATTCATTTCTAATGCACTAACTACAATTTAAAACAAACTATTAATGCAAACAGAAGATGATGGGTTCAGATCAAACCAAACTCACTGAAAGTCATATTGCCTTTAAACATAAACATTCATTTACTTGCAAGAAAATAGTAATTTCTTACAGAGCTTCATAAACATTCTCTTCTTTTCATCAATACAAAGTAATGTCTTTTCAGCTGAAGGCTGGACAAAAAAATCACAGCATTTACATTCTTTTCCAATACAGTTTTTAGGAAACATTAGAAAGGAAACAGATGAAGTACACTACAATCTGTTGGTTAAGACATGCAAACAAGCTGTACCATAAAACAAAGAAACAATTATCATCATAATATCATGCAGAATTGTATGGCAAAGTGCCTACTTCATGGTGACACCTAAGAAAAAAAACTATTTCTGATTTCAAGCTGACTGAGGAGAAAGAAGTACCTCTCATTATCTGGAGGAAAACGGTAAGGGTATTATAGATTTTATATTCCCTAATGCAGTCATGAAATATAATTTTAGTATATCAGGTTTTTTGGTCAATAGACTCTTCTTTATTACCACTAAAAAGCAGAAATGGAATTTCCTTAGTGTACTTGACTTGTTTACATAATTCAGTAGAATTGTAAGAGCAATGGACTTGAAATAAATGGTTTGCCTCCTATTGCTGACATTGCATCACATCACTGTGGCATTTATACATAAAGCTCTACCAAGTTAGCAGAGGATTTCATAACAAACGTGATATCCAACTTACATTTTCTCAGTATTTTATATTAAATACACATAGCAGCAGCTAAAATTACTTGAACATGATCGTAACTAATTACTAAGTATTCCTCTTTTACACTGGGTTAGATAAAGACAGAATTCTGAGAACGTTTATACTCTATACCTAAATGCCAAGATCTGCTTTTATTTCTACACCTACACTCAACCGCTCTGTTTTAGACTGCAGTTCAATGTAAAACACTAGTAGAAAGGACAGAAAGAAACAGCATATGCTGAACGAACACCTAATTCTGCACACAGCAATACTTAAGAATAAATAACCACGGGCATCATCAAATAACCATGGTCTCATTACATAAAGCAAGTAGCTCCAAAAGAAGCACATATGGCCCTATTTCCTACTGGGTTTGGTTTCAGATATTTTAATATCTGAAGTGAAGGAGATCACACTTACACTGTCTTATAAGGAGTCATAATTTGTTTGTCTACTCTGCCCAACCACCAATTTTCAGAAAAGTTACACCTTTGTCTGATTTGGTTGTAAGTAGCAAATAATTTCAGAAGTTCAGACAGAAGAAAATGGAAGATAAAACATATTTGCACAATTCTCGTTTCTTTAGAAAACCTGATAAAAAACTCAGGGAATTACTGGTACCATATAAAAGTCAAATTGCAAATCTTTCCAAAGAAAAATAAATATAAGCTGCCAACCTATTGTAACCTGACAACAAATTATTTTCCTATGTATTCTAGTGTTGTAACAGCTGACAAACTTTGTTATTTAAACAGTAAAAGCAAAAACATAGCAGTTTTAGTATAAAATCTATTAATTTTTAAAGTCACTTTCTAGGAGATATTAGTTGCCAACAGCAGTCTCAAAGGAGGTTGTTTTAATTAAAAATTCAACCTTTGTTATCATTTAATGTACACCCTGGACTTAGAAGAGCATTTTGCTTTTCCCAACCTATGCTTGAAAAGTATTATAAGCAGATGGAAGAAATAAGGCAAACTAAAATTTTGCAGCTTCTAAGAAATTGACAAAAAGGTAACATTACCCAATACTACCTTATAAAAGGAAAGAAAAAGACAGTAGCATGGAGGTACTTTTTTTTCCTCTGGAAGTAGAATAGTGTAAGTCTTGCCAAAAAAACCCACCCTGAAACAACAAGCAAAAAACCCCACTAGAGAAAAATCTCAGACTTTTTACGTGCTTTAACATGCTTGAAAATACCCCCTCCCCCACGCCCCCTAAAGGATGCAAATCACCTAGCAGATAGGTCCAGCAGTCAAACATCAGAATACGCAAGAACACAGTTATGGCTCCTCAAAATTAACATGTAAATGGAACACATAACATGTATTAATGTTCTTAAATAGGTAAACATGAAATCACTGTTAATCAACATAGTGTACGTATTCTTTGTTCTTCCCTATGTTCAGTCATTCTTATGGAGCATCCTCATGGAATGTCAATTTAAATATTGGATCTTACACACTCCACACAATCATCACTCAAATGTGTTAAGCACAATCTTCACTATGTAACTGTAAATAGCACATAGTGGCCAATAGAATTCAAAACATGTGCTTAGGAACCACACACACAATGCTGTGTTTTTAAAGCACACCTTTTTTTTTTTCCAAGGTGATAGCTTTCCCTCCTTTTTAAAACTAACCTCCTTTTCCAATTTCTTCAAGAGCTGCTTACCTGTAGAATCTTAAAAATATGAAAAAAAACAAACCACCATATCAAGAAATACACATTTACCTGCATTACTATTTTTCAAAAAATGGAATCCAACTGTCACTTCAAAACAAACTTGTTAATATTACCTAATCAGCAAAAATTACAGGGTGCTGATAATGACTGGTTATCTCAAAGAAAGTCATGTGATTTCATTTTAACACTAGCCAATTAGTAACTAATTGAATAACTTAATATTAAGGCTAGCAAGGCTTTTCACACAAACTACAGAGCAAGACACTACAATTTTCAATTTACTGAATAAATAGGGAGAAAGGACATGTTTACAGTCATCACTAATATGCCTCAAGTTTCCCAGAAAGAATTCCAGTCCTCACTCTACTGCAATATTATCCCAGAAACCCTAATTTATCTAAAATTTGTTTGGATTTTTGGATCAGCTCTGCATTACTTGGACTATCAGCCTACTGCAACCTTCCAGTCAACTCAGTAAGCATCTTGAGGTTTTTCAAAACAGATTGATGAACAGAATTACAGATTTGCTACACAATATGTATCAGAGTGCAAAAATGCAATCATATTTGTGTTCTGAAAACCAATAAAATTGAGAGCAGCACATTTTTTTATCTCGGGAGAAAATACAACCAGCAAGCTTCTGTACTGAATGCATCATTCGCAAGAAAAAAACCCAACCAAACAAACAAAAAACACGGAGCTGGTAATACATATATTATGAACCACAATACATGGCAAATTTCTTCAACGTATTCTTTTGTCTATTGGGGGAACTTTTTGTGTCTTTTAAAAGAATAAAAGTTTAACACATGGCATATAACCACACAGGTGAAACAGCTTCCTTCCTGAAGGGAGATGACTAAGTAGAGTAGTACAATACCCACCAAGAAAAATGTAAGATGAATATCAGAGGAGACAGGGAAGGAGAGTTTATCCATGTCACAAAGAGCTCATAAGCAAATGACATAGAATGAAAACAGATAAGAGCTATCCATTAGTCTTGGGAAAGTCAGAATCTCTTATGAACAGTCCTTTGTTTGAAATCCCAAGTCGTAGTCACAAAACAGGACTTGCAGTAGCTAGCTTTTCTTTTTTTAAAAATTTTGACTAAAATCTTGAAAATATGTCCAAGACTTTCTGTGTCCGCTGCATGTAAAAGCCACCTTTGCCTCTATGTTACATTCTCACCATATTAAAGAATCTCGATCCTCCCAACAAATAAAAGAACAGGTCATCATCAGTGACAGAACAGCCAGAAAGTGATGGCCTCAGTGTAGTCTTCTCTGATAACTACAGTATATATGCAGGAAAGCAGACAAAGCAGGAATGGCACTGCTGTGCTACACCACTACCCAAGCAAGAACTCTTGTTTCAGATACCTTTACGGACAGTAAGTGAAACTGCACCATCTAGTGTTTGGTCAATCCATAAGCACAATCCATCTTTTCCCTGAATTAAAACTTATTGCAAGAAAGATTTTTGGTTGAAGATTCACAGATAAGCATGATAAGAAAAAGGTTATGTATATCTAGGAAGTGTATGAAAAACCTAAGATAGTAGTAAAGCTTTCAAATATTACTACAGCAACAGTACCATTTTTTGCATAAAGATTTAACAGTCACAATAAAATTTAGTAGAAATAATTTTCTATATTGCTTCGCTGAACACTGACAATCCCAGAAAAACATGAAATGGCCAGTTAATACAGAAGGTGACTACTGAAAATGCTCCAGAGGCTTAAAGTGATGAAAAGTTAAGATGAACTCCATTCTTACAAACTCATCCGAAAAGTACATTTCTTATGTAAAAAAGCAGATGGTTTCAGCTAAAAGTAGTACACTTAACTATGTCAGGGAAATGAAATCTACCCCTCAAAGAAAAGATGGTCATTAAACAAAAAGCTGTAAGAAGAAATCTTCCAAACCTCCCAGAAGAAAATCTTTTGAAGTGCAACAATGCCTTTCAGTTCACTGCAAAAAGTTACTCAAGGTTTAGACTACTTTAATTAACCCATTTTATTTTGCACTTGTAATGGACTGGGTGATCATGTAGCCATTATGCCAGAGTTGATGGGAAGTGTTTCTTGGCACAAATGCAAGCTGTTATGATCATGACAACACAACCTTACTGAGGAACTAAGAAAGCATTACTACTCAATCACATTTTCATCCATACACCCTGAAACTGCATACGATGTATGCATTAGGATGATATATTTGGACAAATGTATTCTCCAACAAATATGGTTTTTACTCCACAACAAATTTGCTAAATCTTCTAAAAAACTAACATGACTAAACAAATCATCTCTTGAAGTCATTCAGAAAAATCTCTACTTGCTGAAAACATTTCATTACATCTCAAGAATTTGTGAATTTTCTTCTCAGGTCTAAAATAGTAACTTGCAACATAACTTTTATTCATAAGAGTATCTAATATAGATCAGAAAGTTAAATGTTAAATTTTCTTACCTTGGTTTATTGTGTGGTAATGCCTTTGCATCTACAGCAAACATTTTGGAAACAAAGACAATAACCGGGGCTGTGCCTTCACTACTGCATTTCATAAAAGCTGAGCAAGCATAAAAGAAAGTTATTTACACAATTTTTTTCCCAACAGTATGGACAGAACTACGGCTTTCCATGAATTTTCTAGGAATTACTGTTTATTTTCTATTTCAAAGGATAATATGCTAAAGACATTAACAGGATACATAGAAAATTACTCTAATCATTTGATAACACTGCCCATATCCTCAACACTGTTTCACAATAAAATAAAGTGAGCAAAATTTTAAAAAGAGAACTCTTCATAACAAACTACATTTACTCCAACTAAACATACTGTTTTGGTACTTAAAGTTGAGTTCATAGGCCGGTTTAGATTACAATGAAAGAGAGCAGCTTAGCATTAAGACTGAGCTATTTTTCAGTACCTCAAAGTATTCTCCCTCCTTTCAAACTAAAGCAGGAAGTCCTGCTCATGTCTTCACAAAATCAGAACAACTTAACTGCAAGAATGACTTAACTCAACTTAACTCAAAGAACAAGAGTTCCTCACAAAACTCAATACTTATGAAATTTCCATAAACTATTTTTTTCATCCAACTTGGAACACATTATCAAATTCAAAACAGACAATACCATTCAAAACTTCTAACATAGAAATTAAATAGTCTTCTCCTACATTTGTCCCTTTTATCTGATGTATGGAAAGACTATATTTTAAAGCGCTTAGACAAGCAAAGTGCAAGACTACAACTAAAAATTAGCAAGATATTCACTAAATGTGAGGTACACTATCTTTTCATAACCAAGAGCAGCAAGATCAAAGCAGTAGTAAATTTCTTCTAATTAACTTACATTGATACAGTACTGAATACTGTTTGCAGAATGCAATGTTTGTAAATATTCAGTAAAGGATGAAAATATCAGTCGCCTCACCCCTGGGAAACAATACCTAACAGCCTGTCAATTTGACATTCATATCTCATCTTAAATTGACATTTGATAGCTCATCGCTTCAGATTTCTTGATGCTCTTTTCAAAACACTGTTCTATAAACTCCTTTGATTACACATACAAAGTTCAGAAATGTTTTTACCTGTTACTATCTCAAGCATGGTATCTTCTTGTAATTTTAACTATACTACCTCTAGAAATATCAGTGAATATTTACTACCTTACAGGAAAATGGTATTCTGTTATATTCTGTTCAGTCAGAAAGAATGTTTGCAGAACAAAATCATACATATAAGGCCTATTTGTCCCCTGCAAACCTGTCTGAAAAGATCATCTGGGAACACTTTTTCAGACTGCAAACTCTGGGGGAAAAACATCACTTCATTTTATACAGAACTTCCTAACCCACAGAGGAGATCAGCACTTATACGTGGCGAATTACAAGCTTTGCTCACCTCTGAGCATTACATCCATATAATCAGTTTCAACTTTGATTTTTAATTCTGCTAAATATTTAATTCAGCTTCAGCAGTTATCACCTGTCTTTCAGGAAAAAAAACTCAGAAGTTTCTCTCCTTCCCAAGGCTTTACTATTTTTATGAAAGACATACATAAACACAGAGTTTATGTTTATAAATAATTCAAAGATAGAAAAAGGAATACGAGCATTTTACAAGCTCTCCTGCATCCTGTACACCAAGTTTATTTTCATTACTGCCTACATACAGTTCTTTTACTTTTTACTACTTTTACGTAGGCTTTGCAGTCCCTATTACAATTTTATAGCACAGGCCTTGGGGATTATCAAACTTCCTCTTGCTTGCTTTTGCATACAGACATCCCAACATTCAACACAAAAAAGTCTGAATATACTACTAAACTCTTCTTGAGAAGGAACTCTTCAGTTAAAGCTGGAAACTCTGCCAGAACTGGACATGAAATCATGGTCTCAATGAAGTCAATGGCAAAACTTAAACTAACTTCATAATATCAGGATTTTATACCTTCATGTGGGTAACAAAACATATTTATTGCCTTGGAAGTCTTTTGGCTGTTGGTTTTATTTGCTAACCTTTTATCATTCTGGAATACTATGAAATAACTAAGAAATCAAGTTATGAGCTATGGAAATGTTGAAATACTCAATGACAACACTGGTAGTAACAGCTAAGCTGTATCTTACCAACTCCTTTTCAGTACACAAACTACTTAACAATAAATTCAACAGAAAATGTTTTTTTTATTTTAAATTACCAAAACTTGGGCCTAGTTAAATCAATATATTTCTAAAAATGAAACCCAAATTCAAACCCCTACTGGCTAAAAATTAATGATTTTAATATAGTAGTTAGTAAAATATTAAATTCTCAATTACATGATAACTTCTACTGTTTAGAACTCAAAACAAATATTAACCTCATAACCTTCCAAAATCCCCAGGGTCAGCATCTTAGACTTTACATCACCTGCAGCTTGAGTCTTCTAAAAACCACAAATATGTGGGATTGAAGAAAAATGTATGGCCATAAAAATAAGACATACTACTATGACACGTCACTGACAAACATCAACAAAGCTACTACAAGTAAAATAACTATAAATCTAAGTAGAGATTACTACACATCTTATGATCCAAAGACAAATAAAACCACCAAGACAGAAACAATCTTCAAGTTAATGGCAGAACACCAACTCACCACTTTTCAGTTCCTGAGTTTCAGGTGGTAAAGAATCAAATGTTCTAGCTCCAACACACATCAGCTTTTCCACTCTCTCTGCAGTGATGTCAAGAGGACTGGGAAGTTTATTACACACCATGGCTAAAACACATTGCTAAGGATATATATTTATATTTCCTTACCAAATGCAAATAAAGGAAGAGAAATGCTTTCAATGTTTGTTTCTTTTAATCAACCTCATCCACTAACTGCCAGCAACAACAGGTAGCTACAATCCAGCTCTGCCTGTTACAGCGCATACAGCTCCCTCTCAAGTCAGCAACAATTTCTAGCATTTATCCTGGGGCAGAATACATAGTTAAGTAGGGGTGGCTTATCCTATGTGCAACTGGGATACTAAGAATAGTACAATTGGGGCAAGATTTATAGAACTAATTAGTATTTATACATCAGTAATTTGTGCATACCTACTATGGTTTATAATGTAATACATACTATATTATGAGAAGACCATCTACACAGTAAACAGCAAAGGCTGATCTTGGATTAAGAATGCATATGCCTAAAATGTAACACCAGATACTTACAGAAGCTCATGGACAGAAGACCTAAGATACTATTATAAGGAGACTGGCGTATCTTCCAGGGAAAACACTAAACTTTGTATATAAAACTACATAATGTATGTGTATTGTTAAAACTGCCTCCAGTTTCACAAGTTATTTTCCCAAAAAAAGGATGCATGCAAAAGCACGAAGCTGGTAGAAATGCAGGACTAATTGTAGATATGCAACCTAATATTACAAGTGAGAAAATGGGTCCAGCTAGCATAGGCACAGACATGAAAAAAGGGAACAAATCATACCAAATAACTCACTGAAATATGTGAGCACTCTTTCAAGCCTGAGAACTGCCAACAGAACCAAAAGTAGTATCTTCCTTAAGGATACAGAGGACTGCATCAGATATTGGTAGCCACTGGCTACATATGGCATTAAGATGAACTTTGGGATCTGCGTGCCGTGACTCCCGTGCACCAATTTTCAATCCCAAAGAGGTAACTATCTTTTCAATTTTTTCTTTGTCTCTGTAAGGAAAAGAGTAAACAGATAAAAAACACAGTAGCAATACATAACAAGCATCTACATTATTTGATTATTTAAAAAAACACCATAGGATATGGAAAGAGATTCCGTGAAAATTTTATAGATCTTCTCACCTTTTCATAACAGCTTCATACAGACTCCATATGTTGTCCAGCACCAACTGCACAAACAAAGGTTTCTTTCCTTTTGACTGGTAGAACATAAACATACAGCTCATTACCAGCAATTCCTCACTTTTACAACAGGCTTAAGACTGCACTTTTAACTGACTATTTTCATAAGGAGAAGGTAAAACCTTTATTCAAAGAGGTATCTGTTTCTACACAAGCTCACTACTTCAACAGTCTGTCTTATAAGAATGGTACAAGGCACAAAACAAACATGAAATTTAAAAGTGAAGGACAACGGTTTCAATTTCAGAAAGAGAGCCTGATAAATACGGAACATGTCTACCTTGCGCCTGGTTATCACCCTCTTTATAACTATTAATCCTCACCTATGAAAACAAAGAAAAAGCATCATTGAATGAAAACAGGGAAACTCCCTTCTCTCTTAATTTACAGTGGTGGAAACCCTTAATGCAAGAGAAGTGTAGTTTTCAGGCCAGGGTTTCAGTATAGCATTCAGTGGGATTTCACAGAAGCAAAAAAGATTTTCTAAATCATAAGCTAAACGTGAATATCCTAAATCCTTAGCTGTTGAACAGCTCTTCAAGTAAGACAGAGACCCTCTCGCTACTCTCTACATTGATAGTCTTCCATTCACCTTGTGTGTTTCATTCTATGCTGAATCCTTGAAGTTGGAATGTCCTTTATTTTGTGAACAGAGACATTTAAGAGCAACTGTGAGCACTGTTAAACAAGATTTCCTCCATGTAGCTTTTGAATAGTCGATTTTGGAATGTTCTCTTCTCCAAGGGCTGACGCAAGGCTATCCTAGTAACTTTATACTTCCACTGATTTTGAGTGAAAAGGTACTGAGGTCAATTTTCAGAATACGCTATAAGGAATAGAATTAAAAAAAAAAAAAAGGAAACAAAACAAAACCCAGGTAATATTTTTTACAACCTCCCTACCTGATCACCTTTCATTATCTTCTTTGCTTTTGTATTTAGATAGTAATCTCCCCATAATGTCCTCGTAAGTACTGCAGGCTTGATTCCAATCTTTTGGCTGTACAGTTTGGCGAAATGCTCAATGCTGAAAGAAAGCAAAATGCATCTTGATAAAAGTGTAATGCTGTTTACATGTGCTTATCACCCTGAGCAATGGACAGCTTACGTGAAAATCATGTAATCTCAAACCCTTGTTTTACTCCCATTTTTCCAATCTTTAGCTGACATTGCTTAGAATTTACAGCTGCAAAAAAAAAAAATCTAGTCATAAACAGCTCAAAAATGTCAGCAGTATTTCTATGGTTTTGTTTTGTTTCAAGTCAGCTTCAAGGCTGAACTTGTTTATTTGAAATCAGTATTTGTGTACTATCCCCCAGTAAAAATTCAAAAGCATAATACAAAAGTCCTAAATATTTATGTGATGAATCTCAAAGATCCCATGACACATTTAACTATGGTCTGTGACCAGAACGGCACAAGTTAAAAATCAAGTGTTCTTTTACGCAACACTTGAGCCATCAGATGGTGGTAATTCTTTTTTAAATTAACTGCTTAGGACATTTCTTGTTTGAATCATTGCTTTAATAATGAGTAAACCCCAGAAAATAATATAAAAACTGTAATGACAAAATTGTGTTATAAAGCCAATTGTGTTGTTCAGTGGTCCCCCTGAGTTAATAAAAGCAGGCTGCTGACGACCTAAGGACGGAGTCCTGAACATTCTACGGTTTTCTTGCTGAAAATGTTCAGTGAGCAGTAATAGAAAAGATCACCACATATTTGCTCCTTGTGCATGCAGAAACAAAAAATATACGTTTACAAGAAGAACAAGCCTATTTACAGAACAATGATATTGGATAATCTGTTCTTTGAAATCCAGAATTCTCAAATTTCTACACACCTAAAAAAAGGTCTGCCCACGTCAGCCAGAATAAGCTATGAGTTCTGAACTAAGACCAAAAAATGAGATGTTTTTCCAGAAACTACCCCAAACTCTGAACAGGGCAAGAACCTTCGAGATTCTTGTGCCAGCAGCTCCTGCATATGTATTTATGGCATTCTTTCAACACTTCAGGATTATGAGAAAAGCACATGTATAAATTGCACTGGATGAGGCTGGCATTGCCAAATGGCTTGAAACTAATTAAGGAAAATGTTCCTTTTCCACCCCATTATATGATTTATCAGAACCAGGGCCCGCCAGTTCATTATAAGAAACAAAGTAGTATCTGTAAGCCAACAATCTTCTTTCAGCTTCAAAAAATACATTAAAATATTGTAGAGATGTGAGGGGAAAAAAGGAGAGTTAGGACAGGTACAAATAAGAAAACTAGCAGACAGGAGTCCTTTTATTTGCCCAAGCTGTAGGCACATTTTGTGGGATAGAGAATAGATTAACACAAATTAGTCTATTGTGTAATGTATAAACAGTCTGATCCAGACCCAGTAGCAGAATACTAACACTCCTTGCCTAAGTTAGATGCATAAATGTACATACAATCTTGTACATGGATAGTTCAATTAATATAATATTTAAAAAGTTTCAATATATAAAGCAGAAGGGGATTAAAATTTATGGAATCTTACCAAACATGGTTATTAGTCTTATATTCAATAAAAAGCATTATAAGTTTTTTAAGTTCATCTTGTATCAGTATAGTATTGGTGAGGAATAAACAGAAAGCCTATCAGTCCTCTCTAGTATAGCAATATACTAATCATAAAACTAAGAACAGGTCATATGTGGCCCATTTCTTCCCCCCATTTGAAGCTAAATTACAACCAATATTTAGATTTCAGCCTTACAGAAACTCTGCAAGTAAAGTTCAAGCAACCTGACAAACATTTCAAGTGGCAAGTACATAGCAAATACAAAGAAACAACTAAAGCTTGACCAGTTATTCTGCTTCAGATTACCCTAGCATATGTCATTAACGATCTGTCACATATTTCATGCTGCAGAAATATCAGTTACCAACATATACCAAGTGCTAAAAGCTTTGGGGAAAAATAATAAAAAAAATTAAAAAATTAACACAAAGTATTACCTCTGAAAACAACAAATAAGAGACTCTCAAGCCCTAAGCACTATTTTAGAGAAATTTTCTTCTCCACCTCTTTGTATGTACCCCAACGTTATTACAAATAAGATACACGATCTTAAAGGTCCCTTCCAACCTAGACAATTCCATGATAACCCGGAAGTACATCAGAGACCAAACTCCTGTGTCGAACAGTTCAAAATGAAGTATTTTTTTGCTAAACTTCTGAGCTGGAGAAACAAATCATTTTTCTGCCACATATGTATGAAATTTAATTTTACCTACAAAGAAATTATCAGAGGAAAAGAAGTCATGAAAGCAAGACAACTATCTCAAGTCTCACTTTTACAAAAATAACCATTATATTCCCCTACCATTTAAGGACAACATGCTTGCTTTCTCATTACCAAGGTGATCATAGCGTGTTTATGACCACACGCTTATATCAGAACGTAGTTCTGTAACGTATAAATTTTAATAGTTCATTATTGACTTGCAAATATCAAGTAGCTTGATCTAAAGAAATAGCTTCAAAATTGCTTTTGAGCTTGTAATTCTACTTATTGTAACAAAGTACTCCACTGTATCATTTTCTTTTAGAAGCATTTTTCTTGTTGTTTAGCATTCCCTGGCAGTATACTTAGAGTACTAATGCTAAACCTAGGCCACCTTTGAACTCCCCCAAACAAAAACTTAGCTTTTTGTTTTCATTTATTCCCTTCCAGGGGCTTTATCAGTATCCAAAACAAAAGTAAACTTCAAAATGCCCAATCTTTATCCATACAGGACAAAAATAGCAGATAGCAGATAGCAGTAAATCATTTCAACATCTGCTAAAGAAAATGATCACATTCTGACTCCGAACTTGAGCAAGTTTGTAACAGTTGCATCCCAAACACTACATATAACAATAGTTTACTACCATAATCCATTTTTTTCAATGGAATTTCAATGAAAAGTTACAACTCAGGGAAGCTAAAGCCTATGGAAATCAAATACCGTTTCCCTGCACATCATAAAACAGAAGAGTGACTGTGGGCACCATATGGGAATGGAGGACTTCAGATAAGATGTGTGTTAATGTGGAGATCACCAAAGGTACCAGAAAACCCCCTCTAGACTTCAGAAATGAAAAGGTCTCCCCTCACCCACATCCTTTATGAAAAGATCTCTTTCAGACTAAAGAACATGTCAGAATTTGAAGATTTGTTTTCAATTTCCTTACACACTTATGCTTTTGATTTTTCTTTTTATAAATTACTATCATTCATGACAGATAATTAAACTAAAATAGCCCATTTTAGCTTCCCTTTCCTCTGCAGTGATAAGAAATGTTTGTGTTAGACTACACACTATGCAGGCACAGTATTTAAGAGCTTGACTTTCACTTAAAAATCCTGGAGCTGTTTTTTTCTTTAAAGGTTTTGCAATATTAAAGACATGCACTGTACTACTGAGTATATCTTCTTAATTATATTTTTGTGATGAAAAATAACGACTCCACCTTGTGGCTAGCAATCAGAACACGTGTAGTCTTTACACTAGCCTGCTGCCCTTTGAAACTACTAAGAACAGGACTGAAAAACAGAATTTATCATAAACTCAAACACAGTAATCCAGAAAATTTTCTGAAATTGTTCTATCCCCCAATTCGTACGTTTACATCTCTACAATTTTCTTTAGCTGAAACAGAAAAATAAAGATTTTAAGTAACAAGAGATAATAAATCCACCTAGAAAAAAGCTAGATTAAGACTGATGATTATAAACACTTGAGGACAAATGCATGATTTCAAGGACAAGTCAAAGTCTGGTACAGAAAAAACACATGACAGTAATGCTGTGACCCAGAACTCTACTGGACCCAACTGTACAGCTGAAATTGCTTCCCTGATGACAGTCGCTTGCCTTATGCTTGTTATGAATGTCACTGTCCCTGTAGCTGGAAGGTCCAATCTACTTGTGAAACAGCTCCTGTACTGCCACAGTTTTTGGCCTAGTCTATTACAGCCTATCAAATGTCAGCAATTGATAAAATACTAAGTTTACCAGGCTAGGCTGGACACTACAGCTGACTCAGCAGCTGCTGTGTAAGTAAAACAGGGGTCCCTGTCACACAGCTGACAAAGCTGGTAGTATTTTCAGCTGTCCAGTGTTAATAATGTATTAGAACTGACTATATACAGTTGCACATCACAGAATAATATAAAAAACATCTTTAGAAATGTGAAGCAAAGGAAAATACTTTAAGATTAACTGCAGTAATCAATTAAAAAAAAAAAAAAAAGAGTCAGTAAGTAAATCCAAGACTTACCCAAAACCCCAGCCATCAATTGCACTGGCAAACACCACATTTCCATGGTCTGGTGAAAAATAAAGATGTGAATCATCAGTATCTTCCAATCCAGCGCTCCAATCATAAACTTGATCTCCTGGTGCAGTATCTGAAATACTTTCACTTTCTGTTTCTTTCTCAGCTCTTTCTTCTAGGACTTTAGATGTAAAGAGTGCCCCAGTAACCGCATTGATCTACAGAAGGATATGTAAAAACACCCTAAGATTCGTTCACTCTTTCACAACCCTTGCAATTAAAACACAGTTCCCCCTGCCATCCAAAATACAAAAAAAGAGAGGTTTGGTTGTTTTTTTTAACAAGATAGCATGCCTATGATTCATTTTGGAATTTTAAACACAGACCTTGTGCATCTAATCCTGCCCATTTGAAGGCAACAGGGGTTTGACGAGAGTAACATTTCAGTTTAAACACCATGTACTTTCCAAGTCAAAGTCAGCCACATCAGGACCGAGTCAGATATAGAGTATCAGGTGTAATACACTTTATCTCTCAGAACAAGGAATGGTGAAATAGGAACTTGTTACCGCCAACAAACAACAAAGGAGGGCAAAAGGAAACCACGAAGATAATTGCTTAAAAGTAAGCTCTGGGGTGGGGAAAAAAACACGTTTGAAGGCATCTTAACTTACAACTTAAGAGAAGAATTAACTTTATCCCTGCATAAATCCACCAATATCAGGAGCAGTCAAAGATATTATTTGTCTACTTTCAAAGAAGTTTAAGCAATTTAATGGGAAGAACAAAACATTCAGCATACTATTTCTGAAAATGAAGACTCTTCCTGCTGACCTGTCAAGAGGCATTTAATACTCTTTATCACAGGCGTTCTGAATGAACCTAACAACCAACTAGAAATAAAATGTATGTCTATGTTAAAAATTAGATGAGATGTTATAGTGCTTGATCCTGCAAAGAAAGAAAAAACTGGTTCTGCTGCACTAAATTTCTTCCAGCTATAGGCAGTGAAAAATACAGTCTGTCTCAATTCAAGAATGCAGAAAAGGAAGAAGAAAACAACCTCAACAAAATCTGCTGTGTGAACATGACACTACAGCTCGAATACCTGTTCTAGGATATTCTTAAGGTGTAAGTATGCTTCCTGGGGGGTTAGCTTGAGCTCCACAATCAAGCGATCGATTTTATTAATCACCAATACTGGACGTATATTTTCTAGCCACGCTTGCCGTAGAACTGCTTGAGTCTATTAAGAAGGAAATAGTTAAAAAAAATCCATTACAGAAAGCCTGATACCACAAAAGAGATGGAACGTTAAAGAAAAGGACAATATCATTTTAAAATGTAATTAAACAGATAATAAAGGATAGGTTGACATTCAAACCAGAAATTTGACTCCCATAGTACATAGTGCTAGTTATTACAGAATTCTTCAGAATGGCAGAATTTCATGGCAAACACATCCACAACAACAACAAAAAAAACTCTTTAGAAAAGCAAGCCATGAAAAAAAGCGATTTCAATGTTATTTTGCATATTTTTTCACTTTCCATACCCTAAAAGCACATGTAAGGATATAAAATTATTTCCCCTAAGACATTTATTTCTTCTCCATACAGATATTCCATTACCTGAAAAACTGCATACTCACTGTTTCAACCCTACGTCACTACAGCCACTCACCAGTGTTGCTCAGTTTTTCAGCACAACTATGAAACTAACTACCCTCTTTCATACCTCAAGTACATTGTCATTTAATAAAAGTTTTACAGAACTTCTTAAAGCAGCTCATCTTTTATTTCTACATAATACACTTAAGACCTTGCTTACTTTGTCTTCTCTACCATCTTTCTCTATTTAATATACTTTATTTCACCTGTGGACAGACTCCTTCAACAGCATCCACCACTATGATGCAACCATCACAGAGTCGGACAGCAGTAGATACTTCTGAAGAAAAATCCACGTGCCCTGGGGAGTCTATTAAATTAATCAGATACTCCTGATCACCTAGGATCAAACAATAAATTAATATTTCAGAACAGTTTTCAAAAATATTTCTTTCAGCCACCCGGTTATACTGCTTAAGCCATTATTAATTTTTAAGGACCAAATCTGCAGTAACCATTACGCTAGTGGCTTGTGCCTAATTGGTTTCAATTTCACTCTTAACACCAATCTTCATCTTTCAATGACCAACTACCTTCAGAAAATTAAAAACAAAACCCCACCAGCCAACCAAATAAAAAGAAAAACCCTAACCCTGAACAAGCTTGTAGTAGCATTACAAATAGATCACCAGCTAAAACACAAATTAACGGCGTTACAGTCTGCATTTTAAAGATAAATCATGACAGACTATCAAGAATGTAGGGTTTACTTTTATGACAAATGTCTCATTTCAACCTTGTGACTTTTTTAAAACGTTTTTGACTCCATATTACTAAACTATCTTAAAAGTATCAGTTCAGGAGAAATTTTCAATATTTTCTACACCACTCCCACCCAAAAATCTGCATAGTAGAGACTCCAGTCACCTTTTGATGAAGTCACTGCATTTATTATCAGAAATAATCAAAATAAGATCACACGACTTTTCTGTTTAAGAAGTTGTATTAAGAGTCTAAATTTCAATACAACAGAAAAACAACAGACACAAAAGGTTCTAAACATTAAAAGTAAAGTCATTTCAGAATCAACAATAAGCCACAGCTTACAACATTCAGCTGGAAGACGATCAGTTTCAACTATCTTTTATAATCAGCTGTAGATGAAATGGAAAGATTTTAGTTATTCTTTTTTCTGCACAAGCCTGTTAATAATGTATTTCATGTTTTTCATCTACTAAGCTGAGGATAAGACCGGTGAGGAAAACAGAGTCATAACAAACATGAGACTGTAACTACACTATAAAACAACCCTCTGAACAATTTATAGCAGAGTTTTACAGGCACCTTGACATAAAAGTATAGTAAAGATAAGACTGTAGAAAATAATTTAAAAATCTTTTGTTTTTTGAAAGTAGATCTTGCCTTTCAGTGACACTGTTTCAAGACAAGATCAAAATATGAAGGTTTACATCTAAAATAAAAAGGTAGAAACCTCTAATTCTAATTGCCTCCACTCAGAGATACAATTGAAGATGGTTTTCCTAACCATGAGATGGAACTTGATCATCTTGGTTAACAGCTGAATACATGCCTAAGTCTTTGCAGAATCATGGTCTAACACTGAGAAACACAAAAGTAAAACTTACACACAAAAAGATGTCAACAGCAACAATGAAGAGACAGGGAAAATTAACAGAAGCATATATAAAGCTTATACCTGCCAGCACCAAAAACTTACCTTTCACAAAGTGCAATGAAATTGCACTAGATTTCATCGTTATTCCTCGGATCTGTTCATCTTCTCTGCTGTCTAGATATCTCAGCTGATTACAAAAAGAAAAGAAGAGGTGATAAATCTGTAGAATTATCTTCACAAGTTACTTATCAACTGTCAAAGAGTGTGACTGCAAGAAAATGAGGTTTAGCAAGACTAGGAATGGAATTTCCTTAATTATTGCTGACTTACAACCCCAGCACATACACTCCAGAATTTTGTTAAAAATGACAGTATAACTCTACCTTTCCTGCCAAGCGGCTAGAGATTATTCCATTGCTAGATATTAGACAATCAGCCAGAGTAGTTTTGCCTGAAAAGAAAAATAAATTACTTAGTTTAAACTAATACGGACAACAGAAAAAGATGCGACAATATTATGAATCCTGACAACATCTATTGTTCTGAGATATTAACATTAATAAAGGTTTTAAAATGCCAAGAAAGTACAAACTATCTCAAAAAAACAAATCCAATTATTCAGCTTCACCTGTCTGGTGCACACAAATTTGGTTTTGAGAGTACATGCAACCTTACCTGTCATGACTAGAAAAAACAAACAGTGCATCAGAACCTCAATATATCATGCAATTAGACAACAGATTTGTGTCTTAAAATAAGCATTTATTATTTCCACCTACATAACAAAATTCTTCCGTTAAATAAACGTAGAAATACAACAGCCTACCTCACACACGTATATATTTAATTCATGCCAACATTCAGCATCACAGAAGTAGAAAACATTCAGTTTCAACTACGCTAAATTATTACAGTGGAACGTTCTCTTAAGTTCTAAAAGATAAGCTGCATCAGAACAAAATAAATGTGCATAAAGCAATTTTACTTCTCAGAATCAAGCCAGTTTAACGCTAAATCCATGAAAACCTACTACTTTAAAACATGAACCAAAGTATCTCACCATCATTCAAACTAACACACACGTTATCCTCACGAGGTTTCTGCCAGTCACGAGCACCTGTCTTACCATGATCCACGTGGGCTAATATACAGATATTCCTGATTCCAGAAGTCTTCTTCTGGAGGCCAACCATCTTTCCCACACTCGTGAGGACCATGGTTCGCTAATTCTGTGAACGGAGCAAAAGATTTTATTTAGGAGGTAAGTCAAGAAACAGCCCTTTGACTTGTTTTGGGTTTTTTTTTAATTGCGTAAGTTGTGGTTAGCGCTCCTCATCAGGGAAACCTCCCGACGCGTGGAGCCTGTCACTTTCCTCAGACGCCATTCGCACTGCACGCGGGACACCAGAAACATACAGACCACGGCGCACGTTTCTACGCTGAACAGGAACCGGGGGGTTGGGGTTTTTTAGTCAGTTTCCCGCTCCGTACGACCTCCAACGCCTCGGCTCCGCACAGCCGCCACCGGTGCCCCGCGAGCGGGGCCGCCGACCTCCCCCAACCTTTCCAGACCGGGGACCGCCGCGAGTGACGAGGGGTTCCCTCAGGGCCGGGGCTGAGGCGGGGAAGGCCGCCCCGCCCGCTCCGCCGCCCGGTGCGCGCGCGAGGCCGGC